>JARGYO010000162.1:23675911-24198855 GCA_029206835.1 Rana muscosa
AAGGGCTTGCCGCATTTTGCTTAGCCTGTTACTGTTTTATGCATGTGATCCTCTATTGGGAAAAAAAACATGACTCCCCCCACTATTGTACTGGAAAGGGCTTGTGAATAAGGTGATTCAGTTCTATAAAGCAACGTATTTTTTTAGCACTGATCTCTGTATTAGTATAACTGGTCCCCAAAAAAAGTATCACTTGGTGTCCGATTTGTCGCAGTCCCGCTATAAGTCACTAATCGCCGCCATTACTATAAAAAATAATAAATACAAATTCCATAAAAATATTGCATAGTTTGTAGACGCTATAACTTTTGCGCAAGGGCAGTGGGAACGGCAAGTGTACACGAAGTCTTAACATTTCTTCTCTCTGCCTGATGTGCTTCTAGTACCGGAAAGTGAGGGGAAATCCCTCTAGAGTGACCAAACATAACATTAAATAACCTGGCAAAGGTTCTAAACTTTTTTTAATGCCATCTACAACTAAATCTTTTGCCAGGAGTTCCCCTTGAAGCACTGAAATTTAGGGTAGCCCAATATAAACAAAAATTACTGGTTTTGATCATGTGTTTTTTTTTGTTTTTGTTTTTTACACATACAACTATTTGATTACATATTGCAGGTCAAGTAATTTAAACAAATAAACAATATTTTATCTTTGTATTCCCTTACCTGTACATAGATGTAACACTCTACAAATCGATGAAGAATTATATCCTAACCCCTGAGCAGTTAAATGAACATGGCTATCCCTTGGCACACCCTGAGAAAACTGGGAAAGCTGTTGTTTTTACAACAGAGGAAAAGAGAAGCCCAGCTGGTGAGTAATTGTGGCTTTTGTTCTAGACAGCCATATGGGATAGATTTGTTCTCTTGTATTACAGGTGAAAAAATAAAAGCAATGTTTCATATATACGGAAATTATTTTTCCTGCACTACAATTTCTAAAATGAGTTTGGCAAAAATTCCAGCTTTTGTTGCCATAATTGCACAGGGTATTTTAGTACTTTAACTTTCTTTTATTTCTGACAGCCTCCTGCCGGATTTGCTGCCGATGTGGGGTAGAGTATATGGTGACGCAAAGTGGATGCTCCATACGCCAAGAGGAGTGTGTTCATCACTGGGGTCGTCTCAGAAGGCAGAGAGGTGCCGTCTGAATCATGAAGGGGCAGAGTGATCTGCAAACAGTGTGTGAGAATAATGGGTTCTGAAAATGCATTAATATAAGATTGTGTGTGTGTGTGTAAGCAGAATTATAAAAACGTGTTTCTCTTACCATCCATGGACTGACACGGTGTCTCTTTACACTTTACACGTGGGTTATGTCCCTGCTTGCAGGAGAAGACCTAGGCAGAATGTGAAATGTTATACATACATTCTAAAAGCCAGAGCTGAACAGCCCCACCCAGGGGGCGGTCCCTCCGGACATAACCCTCCCACTACAGTCAGCAGACTTCAGTTTTTTTCTGCCTAGCAGAAGGAGAAGACGTGGCTCTCTCAGGAGCCAGTCTCCTGACCTATTTTTATTCCTTTTCTGGAATTCTTTTTTATTTTATTTTTGAGAATTTTCTATCAACTGTCGGCTGGGCAACAGGTTGGGTACAAGATATCCTCGTAGTCTTCCCTGTCCGACCATCGAGCGTGCTGCTCCTCGCCTTGTGTGCGTGAGACTCAGTTCACGACAGGCCCCATGACTGCAGGGGTGGCCGGGTTTGCTTTCATGCTCCCACGGTCCTCTCAAGACTGAACAGTTCCTGACTGACTGTATCTTTCCCGGTGGACCGGGCCGACAGCTACTCAGTACTGCACTGTGATAGTCCTGTCAGAAACACACCAGTGGGTCCCTCAGGGGACGGGTAAGTAGTCTCTCCTGCCTGCAGGTGAGTACAAAAGGCTGTGTGTTTCTCTGTGGGGGATTTTCCCTATCTCCCCCTGTATTTCATTGTCACTCTCTGTCACCATTGCTGGCGCTGTGCTGTGTGGGGTGCCTGGGGGTCACACTGTTCTTGGAGGGGCTAATGCTGGTCTGCAGATATGCTTGGGGCCTTTTTTTGTGTGTTTTGGGGCCTGAGCGCTGAGTGGCGCTGTGTGTGCTGTTTTTTTCACTTTTGCTGAGTCATGGCGGCCATCTTGCCGCAGATCGCCTCAGTGAAGTGCGGCGGCCATTTTCTTGTAGCCCGCACGCTCTTCAGCACTAGTTTTGGCCTCTAGCGCTGCTGTAACAGCGCAAATCTCCTCACAGCTCACCAGCGCTGACACAGCGCGGTACAGACAGCGGAACTGAGCGGTCCCTGGTCCGGTTTGGTGAGTCCCCTGGGCACCCCCTCCTCAGTCAGCACAGCCTGTGGGTGGACTTTTTATCTGAGGAGTCTCAGAGGGGGGCAATATGGAGTCTCTGTCACCAGCTTCCCCTAAATGTCAGTGGACAACAGGCAGTGCTTCAGCACCTGCGGTCCCTAGGGACCAGTTGTGGGCAGTCCTGGAATCATTTCTGACCAGGATGGGAGCTGTGTGCAAGTGCAAGGGAGCAAAAAAGCGCCCTCTCCCCACTTTACTTCATGAGGGCAATGCGCTGATTCAGATATGGGCCTAGCCACTACCGCTCAGGGCCCTAGTTCTGAATGTATTGGATGGTTTTGAACAGGACATTCCTTATGAGGAAAACTCCAGTTCTGAGTCAGTAAATGACAGGGCGCTTGTTAGTGTACTCATGACTGCGGTGGGGGACACTCTCAAGCTAAAATGCTGCGGATGCAGAACCTCAGGCGGATACAGTCTCCTTTGGTTCTTTTAAGGCCAGGCCTTCTGAAGAGGTTTTTCCATATGTACTTTCTTTGATAAGGTCTGGGAAAAGCCGCAGAAGAATTTTTTTTATGGTCCCGTGGCGTTTGTCTATCAGATACCCCTTGAAGATGCCCCACTTAAAAAGTGGGCTTCTCCCCCAGGGTCGACCCTCCAGTCGCCCGGTTGAACAAGGCCATCACTCTCCCGATGGAGGGGACGCCTGCATTTGAGGACCCCACTGACAGGAGGTCAGAAGTGGTGAGCAGAGCCATGTTTGCCTTGTTGGGATCCGCCCTACGGCCTGTGGTAGCGGCGACCCTTGTGTATTAAAAACTTACAGGTTGGGCAAAAATGTTGCACCTAGCTGTACAGGAGCATAATCTTCCTCCAGACACAGTTGCTTTGGCCCACCAACTGGTTCAGGGCCTGGTTTATGTGTGCGACGCCACGTTGGACGCGGCCCCTTTAATATCCAGGGCCTCTGTCTCGGCGGTGGTATTGCGTCGTCTTATCTGGTTGAAGTGCTGGTCTGCTGACCTAGCCTTAGGAAGCTCCTGACGGATCTACCATTTAAAGGTGGTAGACCTTTCGGTGCTGCTCTGGATGACATCGTCATGGATGTCATGGGAGGTAAAAGCACTCTTCTTCCTTAGACTAGCAAGGGTGAGGAGGCCCGCCGCAAACAGGGGCCTTCCTTTCCAGCAAAACGGGTTTTTTTCGTCTGTCAGAGTCCACGGGTAGGCCCTCTCAGACTGACGGCAGTGCGGCTGGTGGGCACAAGTGCTCCTGGGTGCGTAAGCCGAACAAGCGGCTCCCAAGCCCGCCTCCGTGTGAAGTCTTGCCTCCGCCCTACTCTGGGGTGGGGGGATGACTTCGCAGGTCACGAATCGGTGGTCCTCCTGAATCTCCGACTGGTGGGTGTGCGAGGAGGTCACCTCAGGATAGTATTCCGATCCTGGCCCCCAGACAGATTCATTCCCTCAAATCTTCCTCTCCTTCCTACCTGTCGGGCAGCCCTCTTGGGGGCTGTACAGGATTTGATTAGGTCCGGAGTGATTGTGCCGGTTCCGTCACAGGAGAGTTTTCAGGGATTCTACTCGAATCTGTTTGTCGTCCCAAAAATAGGACGTGGTTCGACCTATCCTGGACCTCAAGGCCCTGAATGCCTTCGAGAAGGTGCAGAAATTCCGCATGGAATCCATTCGCACGGTGATCGCTACACTCCACCAAAGAGATTTTCTTCTGGCGTCCTTGGACTTCAAGGACGCCTACTTGCATGTTCCGATCTGCGCAAGTTACCAGAAGTTTCTGCGCTTTGCGATCAGCGAAGTCCACTATCGATTGTGGCTCTTCCTTTCGGCCTAGCCTCGGCACCAAGGTGCTTGCTCCGGTTCTAGCCTTCTGTTACAGCGAGGTATTGCTGTCATGGGCTATCTGGACGATCTTCTGCTAAGAGCAGAAAGTGGATCAGACTTAGAGGAAAGGTGACTATCGTCAATTAGACCCTCAGGGACTCGGGTGGTTCCTGAACATTCAGGAGTCAGTCCTGGTCCAGACTCAGTGTCTGGAGTATCTAGTTCTGATTCTGGACTCCTTGGAGGCAAAGGTATCCTACCTCTGGAGAAGTTGCTGACACTTCAGTCTGCGGTGCGGGTGCTGACATCCCAAAAATGGTTGTCAATCCGTTTTTTGCATGAGAGTCCCGAGACTCGTGGTGGCCTCCTTCGCGGCCGTTCCGTATGCCCAATCACACACCAGGGCATTGCAGAAGGAGATCTTGTCCACCTGGGATAAATCCCCGTTGTCCTTGGATCTTCAGATCCAGGTGATTCACCTGGTCAGGGCGCCCCTGACATGGTGGTTGAGATCCTCGGCTCTTCGGTCCGGAAAGTCGTTCCCCTCCCATCCAATGGACGGTACTCACGACGGACACCAGCCTGACGGGCTGGGGTGGAGTCTGGGGAGTCCTGTCGGCTCAGGCCTTGGACTCCGGACGAGCCCGTTTACCAATCACTGTTCTGGTAATACGGGCCATCGGACTGTGTCTCTCCTCAGGTCAGAGAGAGTACAGGGTCGCTCCATCAGGAGCCAGTCGGACACCGCCACGGCGGTGGCGTATGTAAACCATCAAGGGGGAACTCGGAGCTCAGCTGCGGCTTCCGAGGTAGTCCGTATCCTGAAGTGGGCCGGAAGAAACGTGCCGGCTCTGTAGGCCATTTTACATTCTGGGCATAGACAATGGGCAGGCGGACTATCTGAGTCGCCAATCGCCAGACACCGGACCAAGAAGAGTGGTCCTTGCATATTTCAACTCCTTTACCGACGGTGGGGCACGCCGGATGTGGACCTGATGGCCTCTCGACTCAATCGCAAGGGTCGAGGTTGTGGCCAGATCCAGGGATCCTTGGGCGATGCCTCGGATGCGTTGGTGGCCCCATAGGGTCCTTATCGCCTGATATAAACTCCGGCGATCCTAATTGTTCCGGATTGGCCTCAGCATCACTGGTACGCTGATCTGGTACGTCTCGTCGCGGACGTTCCCTGGCGGTTGCCGATGAGGGAGGACCTTCAGTCTCAAGGTCCTATGTTTCATCCGGCTTACAGTCTCTGGCTTTAACGGCAGGGCTGTTAAAAGCCAGGTGTTGAGGGACCGAGGTCTCTCAGACTCGGTCATTTTGACCATGTTAAGGACACGGAAGTCTTCCTCCAGGCAGATCTATCACCGTACCTGGAAAGCTTATATCGCCATGTGCGAAGCGCTGGACTGGCGTCCTCGGACGTATTCCGTCCCCAGAATCCTGCGTCCTCTGCAGTGTGGAGTGACCCGAAAGCTTGCTTTGAGTACTGTGACAGTGGGGTCACTTTGGACACAGGGTGAATAAAAGAAACCCCCGATATGGTCTGTGATAGCCATATTCAAGGCTGTATATACATTGTATATAGATTGGATGTATACTGTATGTGGGGGTTAAGTAATCATTGCTGTGAGGAATTAAGTTGTTTTGCATTCTATTGTTCATTATGACTGGGGAAGGTCTGGTATGAATAGAGATTAAGTCCTTGTGTGTATTGTAAAGTGCCAGAAAGACTGGCTGCCAACCCTTTGTGAGAAGATGGGTATTGGGTGGGATCTTTTGAAGCCTAGCAGACGTCAGGATGAGGTGTTGAGTCTTAGGAGGTGTGGGTGGAGCTGGGCCCTTGTTCATGTCAAATCCTGTGTATTGAATTGTGTATAAAGTTACAATGTTTCTCAATAATAAATTCATTCCTACTACAGAAGAAGACAGAGCGCGTCTCGTTTTCTTCCAGAGGGATCGGCCCCTATGGGAAAGGGTTGTTTAGCTGTGGATATTGGTAGCGAGTGGATGTGTGTCTAGGAGAGGGAACATCGTAAACGGCGTTATACCCCTTTATATTGGGAGTGCCGTTACATTGGTTGGCAGCAGCGGGATCTTCCCTCCAGTTACTGGGACACTTCAAACCACCACAGTGAATGACCAGCTATGCAGCCTGCAGGAAAGCCACACTGAAAGACTTACTTGAGAGCCGTGGAGGGACCAGTGGGACAAAGAACAAGGCCACCTTGATCAGGGAACTAACCGAGATGGATCAGAGGGATGGTGATGCAGGACCCGACCTTACACAAGTATAGGGCTAAGGCAGATACTCAGGAAAGGGGAATAGATGGGGAGCTGTTTGAATGGGATGGGGATAGACTGTATAGGATCCCTAAGCCATCTCAGAGAAGTAAGGCCCCTTCGCAGAAACGACAGCTGGTGGTACCTAAAATACCAGCTGCAGATTCTGCGAATCGGGCATGATGTGCCGCTAGCAGGACATCTAGGCTTCCGTCGCATGGCCCATAGGATCACACAGAATTTCTTCTGGCCCAATTTTAGCCAGGATGTGCGACAATACTGCAAAACGTGTGACACATGTCAACGGATAGGGAAGAGGGGGGACCACCCTAAGGCTAAACTCATGTCCATGCCTATTATTGGGGAGCCCTTTTACCGCATAGCCGTTGACATTGTGGGTCCCCTGGCCCGGCCTAGTCCATCCGGAAAGAAGTATATTCTCACCGTGGTGGACTACGCCACCCGTTACCCAGAGGCAGTAGCTATGTCCAACATTGAAGCAGAGACAGTAGCTGATGCCCTGGTTAAGATTTTTACCAGAGTGGGGTTCCCTAAGGAGATTCTCTCTGACCAGGGAACCCAGTTTACCGCGATACTCACCCGGCAGTTGTGGAAGGTGTGCAATATTAAGCCCTTGCTGAGCTCCCCCTACCACCCCCAGACTAATGGTCTCTGCAAACGCTTTAACGGGACCCTCAAGCAAATGCTGAGGACCTTTTCGGACTCTTGCAGAGACTGGGAGAGATTCCTGCCTCACCTGTTATTTGCGTACAGAGAGGTACCCCAGGAATCTACTGGGCTCTCGCCCTTCGAGTTGCTCTATGGGAGAAGGGTCCGCGGACCCCTCGATCTCATCAGAGGACACTGGGAGGGAGAGACAGAGCAAGAAGGGACCCCCATAGTACCCTATGTTCTGGACCGCATGGAGCAACTGTCTCTGATGGTAAGAGAGAATCTCCAGGCGGCCCAGGGAAGACAGAAGAGATGGTACGACCGGGGGGCCCGGCAGCGGGTCTTCCAGGTTGGGCAGAAGGTCTTAGTGCTCAAGCCTGTGAAGACCGACAAGATGCAGGCATCTTGGCAGGGCCCGTATAAAGTAGTAGCCCAGGTATGTGATACTACCTATGTCATTGCCAGCTGTGCAGATGAAAGAATCCAGCGAACCTTTCATGTGAACATGCTGAAGGAGTATCAGGAACGGCAGGAGGATGTTGCTGCAGTATGTGCCCCTGCTGCGGACGACTCAGAAGGTTTACCCCTCCCTGACTTACTAGAGAGAGAGCCCCAGACTGACCTCATTAGCCTTGTACAGCTAGGAGACCGGTTAAGCCCCACAAAGAAGGAACAGGCTAAGCGGCTTCTGTGGGAGAAACAGGCGATGTTCTCCCAAAAACCGGGCTATACGACCCTGGCTGTACATAAGGTAGAGACCCCTGGACAAGCACCCCTTCGCCAGCCCCCCTACCGTATCCCTGAAGCAGTCCGAGAGGAAATGCGGAAGGAGATACAGGAGATGATTCAGTTAGGAGTCATTGAGCCTTCTGACAGCCCTTGGGCCTCGCCTGTAGTCCTGGTGCCTAAGAAAGACGGGACTACCCGGTTCTGCGTG
The DNA here is from genome assembly GCA_029206835.1 of Rana muscosa. Lineage (NCBI taxonomy): Eukaryota > Metazoa > Chordata > Amphibia > Anura > Ranidae > Rana > Rana muscosa. The sequence goes on from JARGYO010000162.1 coordinate 23,683,937, forward strand.
GACTACAGGCGACTCAACGAGAAGACCACCACCGATGCCTACCCGATGCCCAGGGTAGACGAACTACTAGATCGTATAGCCAGGGGACGTTATTTAACTACAATAGACCTGTGTAAAGGTTATTGGCAGATCCCCCTGGCCGAGGATGCTATCCCCAAGTCGGCATTTGTTACCCCATTTGGCCTGTACCAGTCTAAGGTCATGCCATTTGGAATGAAAAATGCCCCGGCGACCTTCCAACGTATGGTGGATAGGCTCCTCGATGGCTTCCAGGATTTTGCATGTGCATATCTGGATGACATTGCGATCTACAGTGGGTCTTGGGAGGAGCACCTGGTTCACGTAGGAGTGGTTCTGGACAAAATTCGGGCCGCAGGCCTGACCTTGAAACCAGACAAGTGCCATCTAGGGATGGCGGAGGTGCAGTACCTGGGACACCGAGTGGGGTGTGGGAACCAGAGACCAGAGCCAGCCAAGGTAGAGGCAGTAGCTAACTGGCCCACGCCCCGTACTAAGACCCAGGTATTGGCCTTCTTGGGAACTGCAGGGTACTACCGACATTTTGTCCCTAATTATAGTGCTATCGCCAAACCCCTGACTGACCTGACGAAAAAGAATTTACCTAGGCAGGTCCTCTGGTCTCCAGCTTGTGAATCCGCGTTTCTAGCCCTCAAGCAAGCACTTGTAAATGCCCCTGTCTTGGCTGCCCCAGTACCTAACAAACGTTTTCTTGTCCACACAGATGCTTCCATGTTTGGACTGGGGGCGGTGCTGAGCCAAGTTGGGGAGGATGGAGGAGAACACCCTGTCGCATACCTGAGTAGAAAACTATTACCCTGGGAAGTGAGCTATGCGGCAGTGGAGAAGGAGTGTTTGGCCCTGGTCTGGGCCCTTAAAAAGCTGAACCCTTACTTATACGGACAGGAATTTTCACTGGTCACCGACCACAACCCATTGGTCTGGCTTAACCGGGTCTCCGGAGATAATGGCAGGTTGCTGCGGTGGAGCTTAGCCCTACAACCTTACAACTTCACCATCAGCTACCGACCCGGTAAGCAAAACGGCAATGCTGATGGGTTGTCCCGGCAAACCGACGTCCTCCCGTGCTCCTAGTGCAATGTTGATGGGTTATCCAGCATTGGAAGAATGGACCCATGGACTAACTGCGGAGTCAACCCGTCTGGGGTCCCCTCCTCTGTTAGTCCCCTGCCGAAAGGGGAGATGTGTGACAGTGGGGTCACTTTGGACACAGGGTGAATAAAAGAAACCCCCGATATGGTCTGTGATAGCCATATTCAAGGCTGTATATACATTGTATATAGATTGGATGTATACTGTATGTGGGGGTTAAGTAATCATTGCTGTGAGGAATTAAGTTGTTTTGCATTCTATTGTTCATTATGACTGGGGAAGGTCTGGTATGAATAGAGATTAAGTCCTTGTGTGTATTGTAAAGTGCCAGACAGACTGGCTGCCAACCCTTTGTGAGAAGATGGGTATTGGGTGGGATCTTTTGAAGCCTAGCAGACGTCAGGATGAGGTGTTGAGTCTTAGGAGGTGTGGGTGGAGCTGGGCCCTTGTTCATGTCAAATCCTGTGTATTGAATTGTGTATAAAGTTACAATGTTTCTCAATAATAAATTCATTCCTACTACAGAAGAAGACAGAGCGCGTCTCGTTTTCTTCCAGAGGGATCGGCCCCTATGGGAAAGGGTCGTTTAGCTGTGGATATTGGTAGCGAGTGGATGTGTGTCTAGGAGAGGGAACATCGTAATCGGCGTTATACCCCTTTATATTGGGGGTGCCGTTACAAGTACCATCAAGGATCAGATTTCGGCCTTGGCCGTCTTCTTTCAGCGACCTCTAGCGGGTCATTTTCTTGGTTAGCACCTTGTGTTGGGGGTTCGCCATGTGCTCCCTCCTGTCAAGCCTCCTCTCCCACCGTGGGATCTGAATTTGGTGCTCTCGGTCCTCCAGGAACCTCCTTTTGGGAATATCCGGGATATTCCCCTCTTGTCTTGTCTCAGAAGGTGGCCTTTTTAGTGGCAATCACTTCTGTTTGACGAGTGTCTGAATTGGCGGCTTTGTCCTGCAAGTCGCCATATTTAGTCATCCATAAGGATAAGGCGGTGTTGCTTCCGCGACCTTCCTTTTTTGCCAAAGGTGGTGTCGAACTTTCACCTACATGAGGACATTGCCCTCCCGTCCTTGTGTCCTCACCCATCGCATCCCAGAGAGTTTGCGCTGCACATATTGGAGGTGGTACGAGCCTTACGGGTGTACCTGTCTGCTACTGCTTCTATTCGGAAGTCCGACTCACTGTTTGACTGTCTCTGGTCCATAACAGGGCCAAGCGGTTTCGTCTGCCATCATTTTTAGGGGAATCAGACAAACCGTCATTCAAGCCTATGCTCTCAAAGGGCGGGCGCCTCCCTTTCCGGTTACGGCGCATTCCACCAGGACAATTGGTGCTTCCTGGGTTTCCCGACATCAAGCGTCGGTTGCACAAGTGTGCAAGGCGGCGACCTGGTCGTCTGTTCATGCCTTTTAAGTTTTAGAAGGTTAATGTGGCTGCATCTTTGGATGCTTCCTTCGGCCGCAGGGTGCTGCAGGCCGCTGTTTAAAGTTGCGACTCCTCCGTTAAGGAGCTCTGCCTTATTGGAGTGAAGTTTTGGTTTTTCCATTTATACTGCTCCCATCCCTCTTGACACTGCTTTGGGACATCCCACGTGTGAAGTGTAAAGAGACACCGTGTCAGTCCATGGATGGTAAGAGAAAATAGGATTTTTTGTACTCACCGTAAAATCCTTTTCTCTGACATCCATGGACTGACACGGCACCCACCCTTCCTTTTAAGTTTGTACTGCTTTGTTACGAACTGAAGTCTGCTGACTGTAGTGGGAGGGTTATGTCCGGAGGGACCGCCCCCTGGGTGGGGCTGTTCAGCTCTGGCTTTTAGAATGTATGTATAACATTTCACATTCTGCCTAGGTCTTCTCCTGCAAGCAGGGACATAACCCACGTGTAAAGTGTAAAGAGACACCGTGTCAGTCCATGGATGTCAGAGAAAAGGATTTTACGGTGAGTACAAAAAATCCTATTTTTACAATGAAGAATGATGTATGAAATCAACAATAGAAGATAGAAGGGTTATATTTATGTCTAGAAATTCCCAGATTGTTGTGATGTTTGGAAAGTTGTCTGCATGATGATGCGATAGTGAATGAAAACTATTACTATTAGGAAGTTTGTGTGTATGTACAGTATATATCTATATACTGAGTAATATGTGTGTTTATATAAAGAATTCCTTTTTCCTGTAGCACCTGGAGGTTGGGAAACTCAGTATAGTTGCTGCTCTAGTGGAGTTGGATCACCTGGATGCCAAGTAGCCAAGGTTGGATTACTTTACATTTTATTACGTGAAGCAGGAATATAAAAAAAAAATATTTATACAATGTATTTTTTTTATCTTCGTGTATAATGGGAATATTCATAAACCTTAAGCTTGGTTTTGCTGTTTGGTTATTGCTTTAAAAGTTTTATAAAGTAAAGCTGGCAATACACTAAAAGAAATTAAGCCGGTCCAGCACGGACTGGAAAATTTTTGATTGTTTAATTTGTGCAAATTTTTGATTGTTTAATCAACTTCTGCTGAAGGGACTTGAGTGGCGCTGTCAGAATACAATGTCCATGCAGGGGGGGAGGTGGTGAATTCCTTTTATCCCTCTCATTTTGTATGGTTAGAGGAATGCTATTAGTGTTTTTTTTTTTTTTTTTTTCGTTAAGCCCGCAGATTAACTACTAATCTGATCACTTTATCATCTATGGGCAAAAACTTAAACCTACCCATTTTATTTAAAATGATCTCTGGGTCTGACTCCCTTCTTATTTCTTTTATTTATTTGCATTTTCAAAATCATGTCATTTGATATTTCTTTATATTCATATTTGTGTTTTGATTTCTAATCCTGCTATGTTATATGCCAGTTCCATTTTTTTTTTTTTTTGCCATTGGGGAATACTGCAATAAAAAAAAATATGTAACAACTTATTAAATTAACATACATATTTGGGAATGGAAAGTATAACCAAACACCCCTGGCAACAGCCTAACCTGCTGTGAAAAATGTCAGGTCAGGTCAAAACCTTGTTCACCCCATGAGATCCTCTGGGAGGCTGTCTGATGCTGCCTTCAGAAATCAGTTTGAGGGAACAATTATATACCGGTAATTTCTTTACCTAGCAACAGTTTGCATTAGAAAATCATCACAAATGCTTCTATGTAGGTATGTTTATACTTGCTCAAACTGCACATTGTTCATAATCCCCTTATGACAACTAATTCAATCAGAGGTACCCATAGTCAGGAAGCCATCAACATCCTCCTGGTCTTTAAAATAATTGCTAATGTGGGTTATTAGGGTGGATTAAAGATGAATGGATGATAAACTGAGCCCTTTAAATAGGAATTAGCTGAATGTCAACAAGGCAAAGCAAAACCGAACAAGCACCCATGTGCTAAAGTACTGTACATTTGTTAGGATAACAAACCTAAGACAAAGGGCAGTGGTTTTCAAGTTAGAAGTGACATGAATGCATGCAAAAGTCTGATTTTGAGTGCCAAGAGTTTACAAACTTGTATGCCATAAAGATGTTAAAATGTTATAACTTTCTTTTGAAGACTTGACCTGGCCTTACATGGAGCGAATTTGGTGGTTTCTAGTGAACTGGCTGAAATTTGGTCTGTGGGTGGCCCAGTTGGTACCCACGTGCTTGACATTCGATATAGAAAAAAAAAAAGCCAGGTGGAAAATTGTCAGTTCAAACAGATGCAGGCACTGTTTGGTTATTCTGACAGCCAGCAACATCCACAGTGGGAAGATCTAGTCCTCCTCCACCATTTTAGCTTGGATGGAAGAAGAAAAATCTGCGCGTATGGCCAGTCTAGGTTTTCAAGGACCATGTTAAAATACGAACATTCTGTTTATCTGTGTGAAGCAGTGGGCATTTAAGCAAGCCAGAGTTTGATTATACCAACTGTTTTTTCTGATAAAAACTATTACTCTTTCGTTCATGGACCAACACAGCTTCCTATATTTCTATATTTTGTTTTTTGTTTCCTGCGATCTTCGATCAACTGCCGACTGGGTGACAGGCTGGATCCTCGATCCTGGTAGTCCCCCCAGTTTCGGCCATCGAGCGTGTGCCGACCCTAGCTACGCGCTGGGGTTTTCACGACATGCCCGTCGCTCTACTGGTGGCCGGTGAGCCTACGCTCCAGGGCTTGCATCAGACTGCTTAGCTTCGGCTGACCTTACGGCCGAGTCGCGGTAGCCTGTCCGGTGAGCTTACGCTCCAAGGCTTGCATACGATCGTTCCCTAGGGTTCAATCACAGCATGCCTGGCTGACAGTCACCTCCGTGCGCAGATGATGATCTGTCCGGAATGTCTTCCAGCATGATCCACACAGGAAAGGTAAGTAGCTCCCCTGCCTCGGCAGGGTGACTTGGCTGGACATTCCTGGAGAGATCAAGTAAGTGGTTGTGGCCCATTTCTTGCCTCTCTCCCTGCCTTCCCTGGGCTCTGAGCTAAGGTTGCTGGGTGCTGGGGGTCACTTGGGGGGCTCCATCTAGAGCAGGGCTGCGCTGTAGCTGTCGTTTAAAAAATGTCATTTTGCTTACCTGTGTGTGCCTTTCTCCCTCCATGCTGTCGGCGGCCATTTTGGGGTGGTCCATGCCTGTTGGCCTCTAGTGACTGTCCGGCGGCCATTTTCTTGTGGTTCACGCCAATATGTATATATCACCCGCTCGGCGGCCATCTTTTTGTTGTCCGCGGCCGCTTTGGCCTCTACTGACGGCTCGGCAGCCATTTTCTTGGAGCCCACATTGTTCAATACAGCCGCTTGGCGGCCATTTTGCGGTAGTCTCCAGGCCTCTAGGGTGCATTTCTCTGGCGCAAATTCACACAGGGAACGCTGATGAGAATTAGACTGACACAGGCAGCGGTGGGATAGCATCACAGGCGGAGCACATGGCAGCATAGCGGTACCTTTCCAAGGGTGGTGAGTCCTCTGGGAGACCCTGCATCTCTGAAGCAGCTAGGAGGGTGGCCTATTGATACCTTGCCTGGAGCCCTGTGGGTGTCAGCGCATGGGTCAGCATGGCGTCTGAAGCAGACGTTTTTTTCCCCTGAAACGCCTGACTTGGTAGCTGGTGCCCCTGATGTATCTGTGGACGCCATGTCTGTTGCCAGGGTGGAAGCGGCACACGGGAACACGGGGTAGTAAACGCCCCCGTCCCCTGCAATCTTCCGGGGATAATTCTGATGCAGAACCAGGCCCAGCGATGGCTCATGACCCGGATTCTGACGCATCAGAAACTGCAGACCGATCGGACAGTGAGAATGCTCCAAGTCCATGTCAGCATGCGAAAAGACTTTGGTATCTGACCTTTTTACTGCAGTGCGGAATACGCTAAGAATAGAGAATGCTGCAGAAGCAGCAGAAACACCGGTCCCCTTTTGGGTTCCGTAAGCCGGCCCACACTGCTAAGGTGTTTCCTTGTGTGTCTTATTTTGATAAGCTCTTGTACAAGGAGTGGGAAAACCCACTGAGGTTTTTCTTTGCAGCCCCAAAGGAATTAAAAAAAAAAATTTGGGCAGTTCGGTACCCCTTGAGGAGAGTTCCTGAAAAGATGGACTTCTCCCCCGATAGTGGACCCCTCCTGTGTCCAGACTTAAGTTACCACGATTCCAGTGGAAGGGGCTCCTGTCTTCAGGGACACTCGCTTACCTATACACAGTGGGGGGCTCAGCGGTACATCCAGCATTGGCTGGGTTTTTTTCTGAGGTCTCAGACATTTACGGAGTAGGCAAGGATGCTACTCCAGGGGTTAAAAGCACGGGAGGCTCCTCCCGTACGAGGTAGCTCTGTCCGACCAGTTGGTACAGGGCTTTGAGTCTGTCTGCGAGTCAGACATGGATACTATCCCCTTGCTGTCTTGGAAGGTACTGGTCTGCGGACCAATCTTCCAAGAAGGCCCTGTTGGATCTGCCCTTTTAGGGCGACAGACTTTTTTGGGGCCTCGTCGGATGACATAATTTTAAGATGCCACAGGAGGTAAGAGCACATTGCTTCTGCAATCCAAAAAAGGTAAGGAGCCACACCATAGGCTAGGGCCCTCCTTCACCGCGCACAAGCGGTCCTTTCGTCCGCCTAGTGCGGCAAGTAAACGACCCCAGGCCGATAAAGCGCCTGCTGAGGGACAGAAGCGTCCCTGGGTTTGCAAGCCCAATCTTGCTTGCCTACCGAGCAGATATTTTTTCCCTCTTAACCGCCAGCTTCAGCTTCGGGAAGCCCTACATGGGGCGGTCCAAGACCTGCGGATGCGCAGGGTAGGCCTTCCTGTCTTTAGTACAGGAACGGGTTCAGGGTTTCTACTCAAATCTGTTCATAGTGCTGAAGGAGGAGGTTCATCCTATCTTGGATATCAGGACGCTCAACTTCTTTGTGAAGTACAAAGATCCCGGAAAGGAGTTGGCTCGCTCTGTTGTCGCTGCCCTCTATCCAGGGGATTTCCGTAATCCTTGATCATCAAGGACGCATGCTTGCATGTCCCCATATGCACCAGGCATCAGTGATGTCTGCTTTGGCGGCCGGGGACGACCACTACCAATGGTGGCTCTCCCCTTTGGCCTGGCATCGGCACCAAGGGTGTTCACCAAGGTGCCTGCCCCGATTCTGGCCCTACTAAGACAGCGTGGCATCGCTATCATGGGCAACTTGGACGATCTTCTTCTTCTGAGGGTCACTTCAAGTTTAAATTTAGAAGTGAGCGTGTCTATAACCTGTCAGACCCACCGATACTTGGTTGGGTGCTGAACACTCAGAAGTCGGTATTGGAACCGTCCCAACTCCTAGTGTGTCTAGGGTTGATTCTGGACTCAAAGGCCGAAGTTTTTTTTCTCCCTAGGGGAAAGTTGCAGACCCTTTCGGGCTACGGTGCGGCAGTTGACATCCCAAAGATGGGTTGTCATGCCACTTTTGCAGGTGAGTCCTGGGCCTCATGGTAGCCTCCTTCGAGGCTGTACCATAGGCGCTATTTCACACACGAGTGTTACAGAGGGTAACTCTGTCCTGAAGGGTCAAGTGCCCTTCATCCCTGGATTATCAAAATCCAGGTGAGCCACCTAATCAGGACCTCCCTAGTTGGTGGCTGACTTCACCGGCATTCTGTCTGGGAAATTGTTCCATCCTTTTACTGGATAGTGGTCACGGCAGACGCCTGTCTTCCCGGTTGCAGAGGAGTCTGAACAGCTCAGTCAAACTGGGTCGCTGGACACCGGAGGAATCCCATTGCAGATCATTGGCCTGAAATCCGGGCGATCTGGCTTTGCCTCTCCACATGGTCTCAGAGTCTACAAGGGCGTCCAGTCAGAATCCAGTCGGACAAACACCACAGTGGTGGTGTATGTCAATTTTCAAGGAGGAACAAGCAGCTCTGCTGCAGCATCGGAGGTTGCTCACCTCCTAAGGGGACTCCCTTATCAGAGGGGAAGCACACCAGTCGTATATCTCCTGGCTTCTCGATTCAATCGGGAGGTATTGAGGTTTGTGGCCAGGTCAAGAGATCCATGGGCAAACACGACAGATGCGTTGATGGCACTGTGGAGTCAGTACCGACTAATCCATGCCTTCCTCCTCGGAAGCTCTTTCCTCATCTGCTTCGCAGACTGGAGGCAGAGAGGATTACAAGGGTCCCAACTGCTCTGAATTGGCCTCAACGTCCTTGGTATGCCCATCTAGTGCGTCTGGTACCAGACGCCTTTTGGCATCTACCGCTGAGGAAGGACCTGCTGTCGCAAGGTCCCATACGCCACCCTTTACAGTCACTGTCGTAACGGCATGGCTCGAGAGCCAGGTGCTAAGAGACTGGGGCCTGTCGGACTCGGTGATCTCTACCATGAGGAGTGCTCGGAAATCATCCCCTAGGAAGATTACCATCACACTTGGAAGACCTGCATATCCTATTGTGAGAGAATGAGGTGGCATCCGCGTACTTATTTGGTTTCAGAGTCCTGCTGTTTTTCAGCAGGGAACGGGACAAAAATTCTACTTTAAGTACAATTAGGGGGCAGGTATCTGCACTGGCTGTCTTTTCAACGAACCCTGGTGGCTCACTCTCTAGTGAGAACGTTTGTACAGTGGATTCGGCAGGTGGCCCCTCCGGGCCACCCTCCACTACCTCCATGGGGCTTGTGTAGCAGACGTCCTTTTGGCGTCTACCACTACGAGAGGACCTGCTGTCGCAGGGTCCCATATGCCATCCTGCCTGCAGTCGATGGCTTCAACGGCAGGGCCTCTAAGTGTCTCAGAAACCACAGTTTGAGAACATCAGGGAGTTCCCTTGTTGACACTTTCTTAGAAAGTGGTCCTTTTGGTGGCTGTTAAGCCAGTTAAGATGGATTTCTGAGCGGGCAGCCTTGTCATACAAGCCTCCCTATCTGATCTTCCACAAGGATAAGGTGGTGCTGCGTCCACAGCCTTCTTTTCTTCCGAAGGTCGTGTTCGACCTTCCATCTCATTGTACTGCCATCCTTGTGTCCTAAGGAGATGACGTTGCATTCCTTGGACGTTGTCCAAACGCTGAGAGAATGCTTGTCTGGTACTGCTACGTTCCAGAGTCCAGGCTCACTGTTTGTTTCGGTGGCTGGTCCTTAATAGGGCCCAGTGGTTTCAGCGGCCACCATCTCTAGGTGGATCCGACAGATTGTGATCAGGCTTACACCATGAAGGGTCAGGCGCCTCCCTTTTCCATGGCGCATTCGACCAGGGCAAGAGATGCCTCTTGGTTTACGTCAGTTAGACGGTTTTTCTGAGCCAGGAGCCTTGTCATGCAAGGCTCCTTATCTGATCTTCCACAAGGATAGGTGGTGCTGCGTCCGCAGACTTCTTTTCTTCCTAGGGTCTTTTGACCTTCCATCAAGGAAGACATTGTACTGCCATCCTTGTGTCCTCATCCGTCGAATCCTAAGGAAATGACGTTGTAATTTTTGGACGCTGTCTGAGCTCTGAGAGCATCAAGCGTCTGTTTCACCAGGTGTGTAAGGCGGCGACCTGCTCGTCCGTTTACACTTTCACTAAACTTTACAAGTTGATGTGTGTGCATCTTCGAATGCTTCTTTCGGCCGCAGGCTATAGCGGCTGTTTAGAGTTGCAACTCCTCTGTTGAGGAGCTCTGTTTTGTTTGGGGTGAAGTTTTTAATGCTGTTCCCACCCCTAGTTTTTTTTTGACACTGCTTTGGGACGTCCCACTATGTCAATAGGAAGCTGTGTCGGTCCATGAACGAAAGAGTAAATAGGATTTTTTACTCACAGTAAAATCCTTTTCTCTGAGTTCATGGACCGACACGGCACCCACCCCTCGTTTTTAGGTTTGTACTGCTTTTTGACGAACTGATCTGCGAGATGCAGAGAGAGGGATTATACCCAGAGGGTCCGCCCCCTGGGCGGTGCTGTAGAAGGTGTGATGTAACACTTTTCACAAGTTTTTTTTCCTAGTCACTCCTAAATAACGGTTAATACCCACTATGTCAATAGGAAGCTGTGTCGATCCATGAACTCAGAGAAAAGGATTTTACGGTGAGTAAAAAATCCTATTTTCTTAAGATTCTATTTTTTTGTTATCTGTATTATCTGTAAATTTTGTGGCTTCTGGTAATGCATACTTATTGTAACGGCACCCCAATCTCAAGGGGTATTAACGCCGTTTACGATGTTCCCTCTCCTAGACACACATCCACTCGCTACCGATATCCACAGCTAAACGACCCTTTCCTATAGGACCCGACCCCTCTGGAAGAAGACAAGACGCACTCTGTCTCTTCTGTAGTAGGAATGCCTTTATTATTGACAAACATTGTAACTTTATACACAATTCAGGGCACATGATTTAACATGAACAAGGGCCCAGCTCCACCCACACATCCCAAAACTCAACACCTCATCCTGACGTCTGCTAGGCTTCAAAAGATCCCAACACAATAGAATATACGATCTCCAATACACATCTTCCCACAAAGGGTTGGCAGCCAGTCTGTCTGGCGACAACAGGTTCTAAATCCTTTACATCTTAAATCCCTTTGTATTGTAAATCCCAGTCTGCCTTTACAATACACACAAGTATAGGGTTAATTACTTCTATTCACACCAGACCTTCCCAAGTCATACTGAACAATAGAATGCAAATTACCTTAATTCCTCACAGCCATGATTACACAAAGTCAGGGCTGTCGGTGATGATATTAGCATCTAAGAGTATGTGTCTAAACATCATGAAGGCGTCACTTTCCAATTAACCTGTTGAGGTCATAATCAAACAGTAGAGAGTTCTTTGCAGGTATCCTGGGGAATATGGTGGATGAATATTACAGACCCAATCTAGATAAAATGTATGTACAGCATTGAATATGGCCATCATAGACCATATTGGGGTTTTCATTCACCCTGTGCCCCTAATAGAGACACAGGGTGATTGACACATAAGAGCCATTGGGGAAGCTGGCGCAAGGGTATTTCATACTTCCTAAGCGATTCTGAGTTCCCCGGGCCTTCCCGTTACACTTATGTATTCTGATTTTTCCTTAGCAACATGTGCATGATGGTCGTAAGGAAAATCTGGATGGATTTGTGAAGACCTTTGACAAGTTGAATGATTCTGAGAGTCCTGGAGTATATGCCTTGGATTGTGAAATGGTGAGTGCTTTAATTAATGCTCATGTTGACACTCTGTGACTAAAACTGTTTATAAATAAAGTGTGTATGTGTGCATTATGTGTGTGTGTGTGTATGTGTGTATGTATAATATATATATATTTCTTTCTCGTACATCACGGGACACAGAGCGGCATAGTCATTACTATGTGGGTTATATAGTTTACCTTCAGGTGCTGGCACTGGCAACTTCCAAACCAGAAGTACCCTCCCCTATATAAGCCCCTCCCATCCGGGAGCACCTCAGTTTTTTGCCAGTGTCTAAGGTGTTGGCCAAGAAGTAACGTGTTTTTCACTGAGCTTGCGTACAGGTTCTCTTGGGCCTCAGTAAGCTATTCCGGATCCGACCAAAAAAGCTTCATAGCTAAACGGTCGGTACCCGGGCCTTGCAGAGAAGAGCAAGGTTTTGCCTGTAATGCTTCTCTTAGGAGGGCTGGACCCTGGGATCCAGAGCTCTGGTCATACCCACGACCAAGATGTTTTCTGTGCAGGGTGCTATACAGGTCCAGGGGAGTGGAATCCTTGGGAACCCGGTCCCTGAAGGTTTAATGCCTGCCGTGAGAGGTGAAGTTTGGGCTTCTGTGGACCAAACAGAGTCCTGCGGCGGGGAAAAGGTAAGTGGGGGCCCCTCAGGAACTTGGTTCTATTGGGGGACCCCCAAGCCTAATGTCTTTCTGCCTGTTACCTAACGGTATTCCCGCTAAATATCTGTGCATGCCTGTAACTACTAAAAAATTTAATAATTTTAAGAGTGGTCAAGAAAAAAAAAATGGTAAACCGCGGTACCTGTGTTAAACCACTAGAGGCCGCTGTGGAACGTTGTTTTCTTGTCATGTGGATTTTTTCTTTCCAAGTCAAAATCCAGGCAGATGGTGAGTTCTCTGGATGGGAAACTGTTTCCTCTGCCATGTTGCAATGCTCGTCCATCCCCCGGCCCTGTGGCAAACGGGGCCCTGGCTTCTGTCCCTAGTTCCTTTTCAAAAAGAGCGCCGAAAACGCACGTGCCCGCGCCTCTATAGAGGTGAGCTGGAAAAAGGGGCGGAGCTTGGTGGATGACGCTCTGTGCGCGCCGCAGCGCTTCTGCGCATGTGCGGGCGTCCCAGCATGATAAAAAGCACAATTAGGTGTTGTCAGCTGGTTATGGAAGGCAGAAACAGAGCTGGCAACATTTAGAAAGGCATACAGCAGGCGGTTGATGCAGGCATCCCCATAGAAAGGCACATTAGTAGACACCAACTGTTTATATAGCAGCAATTGTGCTAGACTATTGTCAGTAAGTGGTGTATTTCGGCTGGAATACCTCAGCTTTGGGCTTAGGAATATGCCGTCTAAAGTCTCCGGGACTAAGAATCCCAGGAAGCATAGGGGGTCTCCATCGGGCTCTGAGGATCTTGGGCTTGCTTTGGCTGCACCAATCTCCCCTGAAAATTCAGAGGTTAGTGACCGTAGAGAACCCTCAGGAGTACCTGGTACTGTGGCTGTCCTCAGTTCACCTGCTCCTGTGTATATAACAGAGGAGGCTTTTTCCTCAGCTCTGGGAGGACTGGAAGAGAGATTGACAACATTGATCGCTGCTTCCCTGTCAGAGGGAAAGCGCGCCCGATCTCCGTCTCCTCCCTCAGAGTGCCTGTTAGCAGAGCAACAGTCCCATACAGGGATCGACCTACCTGAAGGGGATCAGGATGAGGTTGATTCTGTTGTAGAGGAATCAACAGTGGAAGAGCCATTCTCAGCATCACATGCTGAAAGATTATGGGTTCAGTCCCTGACTAACATGGTCCGATCAGCGTTTAAAATGCCCCTTGCGGAGCCATCATCCACTTCTGTCTCCTCGTTAGGGTCGCTAAAAGCTCCCCAGACTGTCTGTTCCTTTCCAATCCATCCTTTACTGGAAGGGCTCATTTACCAGGATTGGGAACATCCTGATAAAATATTTACTCCTCCCAAGAGATTTCCGGTGGTCTATCCCATGGAGGATAAGTTCATCAAAAAATGGAGGGTCCCTACAGTGGACGCAGCCATCTCTTGTGTGAATAAATCACTGACATGTCCAGTAGATAATGTCCAAATGTTCAAGGACCCAATAGATAAAAAATTGGAGTCCTTATTAAAATCTGCTTTCTCTACAGCAGGCTTGGTGACACAACCAGCAGTAGCAGCTATTGGGGTCTGCCAAGCAGTGAAGGATCAGTTGAAACAGGTCTTAAGGGACTTGCCAGATCAGCAGGCCCTTGCCCTAGCTGATCTACCTAGAGCCTTATGCTTTGCGGTTGACGCCATAAAGGATTCAATCCATTAGGCCTCCCGCCTTACGCTGTCTGTAGTACATATGCACAGGCTTCTATGGCTCAAAAACTGGTCTGCTGAAGCTCCCTGTAAAAAATTGCTGGTTAGCTTCCCATTTCATGGTGAACGCTTATTCGGGGAAGACCTGGACAAATATATCCAGAAAATTTCCAGCGGTAAAAGTAGACTCTTGCCGGTTAAAAACAGAGTTAGAGGTCCCTCTTTTAAGAGGCCTGCTTCTCCAGTCCCTGGGACATCGGCTGTGAAACAGTTCCGACGGCCTCCTCGGTCAAATCCCGGGGGTAAAAATCAGGGACAATCGCAGGGTAACAAGAAACCCTGGGTCAGGAAAGGTACAAAACCTCCCCCAAAGTCAAATGCATGAAGGGTTGCCCCCACTCAATCGGGTGGGGGGAAGACTTCAGTTGTTCGCAGAGACCTGGTGGGACACGATCAGAGACAGATGGGTGCTCTCCGCAGTAAGTCTGGGATACAAATTGGAGTTAAAAGACTCCCCTCCTTCCCATTTTATAAGGTCGAACGTGCCAAGGGATCCCCGGAAGAGAGGATCCCTCCTGTTGGCACTAGAACAACTATTGCTCCAAGGAGTAATTATGGAGGTTCCCCTGGAAGAATGCGGGTTCGGGTTTTACTCAAACCTCTTTACAGTCCCGAAACCAAACGGGGACGTGAGACCCATATTAAATCTAAAAGGGCTAAACAAATTCCTACATATCAGAACTTTCAGGATGGAGTCGATCCGATCGGTGACCACTGCCCTACAAGGGGAGGAATGGCTAGCCTCGATCGACATCAAAGATGCTTATTTGCACATTCCCATCTTTCCAGTTCACCAAAAATTTCTACGCTTTGCAGTAGAAGGGCGCCATTTTCAGTTCAGAGCCTTACCCTTCGGTCTGGCCACAGCACCACGAGTGTTCACAAAAATTCTGGCCCCATTATTGGCCAATCTAAGAACACGAGGTGTAACGATAATGGCATATCTAGACGACTTGTTGCTGATAGACCACTCAGTGAAAAAACTAGAAGTGGTCGTCCACAAGACAATCGAGTATCTGGAATCTCACGGTTGGATTATCAACCGAGACAAGTCAGCCCTAAAACCAGTCAAAAGTCTGGAATACTTGGGGCTAAGGCTAGATTCAGGCCAGAGGAAAATATTCTTGCCTCGAAAAAAGGTGTTGTCTTTGAGAGATTTGATCCACTTAGTGGGTACAAAAAGACAGCCGTCCATACGCCTGTGCATGAGGCTGCTGGGAAAAATGGTGGCATCATTCGAAGCAGTACCCTACGGTCAATTCCATTCAAGGAATTTGCAAAGGGCCATACTGTCAGCCTGGAACAAAAAAGTTTGGGCCCTAGACTTACCAATGTCCTTGTCCCCTTCCGTTCGCAAGAGCCTCCGTTGGTGGTTGGTTCCCCAGAATCTGGAAAAAGGGAAATCCTTCAGTCCGATTTCTTGGAAGGTGGTCACTACAGATGCCAGCCTTATAGGCTGGGGAGCAGTACTGGAGCAATGGTCTCTCCAGGGCAGATGGTCGGATGCAGAAAAGGCCCTGCCCATCAATCTCTTAGAGATACGAGCAGCCGGGTATGCCCTAGTAGCATGGACATCCAAACTCCAAGGGTCCCCTGTCAGAATTCAATCAGACAATGCCACGGCAGTGGCATATATCAATCATCAGGGTGGCACCAGGAGTCGTGCAGCACAGAGGGAAGTAAATTGCATCCTGAAATGGGCAGAAAGATATGTCCCAGCCATATCCGCGGTATTCATTCCAGGAGTGGAGAATTGGAAGGCAGACTTTCTAAGTCGCCAACAATTATGCCCAGGGGAATGGTCCCTTCACCCCGAGGTTTTCCGGACAATATGTCAGCGGTGGGGAACACCGGATGTAGATCTGCTAGCATCCAGATTCAACGCAAAGGTGGACAGGTTTGTCTCTCGGACAAGGGATCCCCTAGCTTGCGGCTCGGATGCCTTAGTGTTCCCTTGGGATCAGTTCAAGCTGATATATGCATTCCCACCGCCACAATTGTTACCTCGATTACTCCGCAGAATCAGGGTAGAAAAGAAACCAGTGATTCTGGTGGCTCCAGCGTGGCCCCGAAGAGCATGGTACGCGGAGATTGTAAAAATGTCTGTGGGGAGTCCTTGGACCCTCCCACATCGTCCTGACCTGCTTTCGCAAGGACCGATATACCACCCTTCCTTACCAGCCCTAGGTTTGACGGCCTGGCTATTGAAGCCCACATTCTAAAAAAGAGAGGTCTCTCTAATCCTGTGGTATCTACCATGATCAATGCCAGGAAGCCGGTATCCAGGCAGATTTACTATAGAATCTGGAAGGCGTACATCGCGTGGTGTGAGGCCAAGAAATGGCATCCACGTAAATACGTAATAGGTAGGATTCTGGACTTCCTACAGTGGGCTGTAGATAGGAAGCTTGCCTTGAGTACTATCAAGGGTCAGATTTCGGCCTTGTCAATATTTTTTCAAAGGCCCTTGGCTTCGCATTCACTAGTCAAAGCTTTTATACAAGGAGTGATGCGTATTAGCCCTCCGGTTAATATTCCCATATGTCCATGGGTCTTAAACCTGGTTCTGTCGGTTCTACAGAAACAACCATTTGAACCATTACAGCATATTTCCTTGGTTCTTCTCACCAGGAAATTGATTTTTCTAGTAGCCATTTGTTCGGCTAAAAGAGTATCGGAATTAGCCACTATGTCCTGTAAAGAGCCATATCTGGTTATCCATAAGGACAGAGTAGTGTTACGTCCTCATCCAGCCTTTCTTCCTAAGGTGGTATCGAGGTTTCATTTGAACCAAGATGTGGTTCTTCCTTCCTTTTTCCCCAAACCTAGTTCGGTAGAGGAAAAGTTATTACATTCTTTGGATGTAGTAAGAGCAGTTAAAGCTTATCTAAAAGCCACTGCTCAGATTCACAGAACGGATACTTTGTTTATTCTGCCGGAAGGCCCCAGAAAGGGTCAGGCAGCGTCAAAATCTACTTTAGCCAAGTGGATTCGACAGGTCATTATGCAAGCCTATGGCTTGAGAAGGAGACCGCCTCCGTTCAAAGTTAGGGCGCACTCCACGAGAGCAGTTGGAACTTCATGGGCAGTGCATCACCAGGCCTCCCTGGCTCAAATCTGTAAGGCCGCAACATGGTCTTCAGTACACACGTTTAACTAGGTTCTACCAGGTGGACGTTAGAAGTCAGGAGGATGTCGCCTTTTTGCGCAGTGTGTTGCAGGCCGCAAAAGATCCTTATGTATGGTGTATCCCCCCCCTCATTGGGCATTGCTTTGGGACGTCCCACATAGTAATGACTATGCCGCTCTGTGTCCCGTGATGTACGAGAAAGAAAATAGGATTTTTATAACGGCTTACCTGTAAAATCCTTTTCTTGGAGTACATCACGGGACACAGAGCTCCCACCCCTCTTTTGGGGACACTTATTGCTTTGCTACAAAACTGAGGTGCTCCCGGATGGGAGGGGCTTATATAGGGGAGGGTACTTCCGGTTTGGAAGTTGCTAGTGCCAGCACCTGAAGGTAAACTATATAACCCACATAGTAATGACTATGCCGCTCTGTGTCCCGTGATGTACTCCAAGAAAAGGATTTTACAGGTAAGCTGTTATAAAAATCCTATTATAAATTACAGGGCCGGCCCTACCATGGGTCCCGGTAGGTCAATGGGACCCAGGCGGCCGTTTAAGAGGGGCGGCAATACTTGGCAGACTGCCCGAGGCTTCCTCCCTGCTTGCGCTGCCTGCACGATGGGGGGCGGGGGTGGTACCAGGGTGACACCCGCGGGCAGCGGGGCACCGCTAACCCCCCCCCCTACACTGCTCTGTGTCTCGCCGGCTGTGTCCCTCAGCGGAGCGGACCGTAGACGCCTCCCCCTTCTCTTTGTTTACATCTACACAGGAGGATGGAGTCCAAGGAGGGACACACCGCTGTGCATGTGCTGCGCTGTTCTGAGGTCTGTACACTGTATTGTAGATGGTCATGTGCAGACATGCCAGGCCTTCTCGTCCACATCAGTACCTGACCTCACAAATGCACTTTTGGCATTCCTATAGACACAATCCTTTGTATATTATCTTTTTATTATTATTCAAAGGATATAAACATATCTGCCCATCAGCTTACTCGTTGCAACATTTCATTACAACATATATACATTTCCCGTATCCCCCCTTCAAAAAAAAAAAAACAGAAAAAAAAAAACCCAGACGCTGCAACCCCATAATAATAATTTGATCTCTTCCTCTCCCTCTCCATCCCCTTTGGGGCACTGCTCCTACCCCTATCTCCTCTGTCCCTCTAAGATTGGGATTCCATTAAAGTTCATGTGCGTGCAAAGGCAGGTGTCCCAATACTTTAGGTAATCTAGTGTATAAAAAAAAAAGTCTGTGTCATAGACCATTATAAACATTTGGTAACGGGATGGGAGGAAGAAATTGACATATGGTATCAGACTTGCAGACCTACTGTATGTAATATCAGACACATGCTCACCTGGAAACCATAAAAGTGAGATACATCACACCACACAGGAGAATCAATCAAGCATGGTACATAAATGGCAAAAGTAACAATAAGCCACCTGTAAGTGAAGGAGGTCGCCGAAGAGAGGGCCAGAACGCACAAGTATAACGTGTGCCATAGTCTGTATACCCACCCACTCACGGCCAACTTTATTAGGTACACTTGGTAACACAAATTGCTAATTAGCCAATCACATGGCAGCAACTCAATGCATTAAGGCATCTAAACGTGGTAAAGATGCCTTTGTGACGTTCAAACTGAGTATCGGAATAGGGAAGAAAAGGGATTTAAGTGACCTTGAACGTGGCATGGTTGTTGGTGCCAGACAGGCTGGTCTGAGTATTTAAAAAACTGCTGGGGTTTTCACGCACAACCATCTCTAGGGCTTGCAGAGAATGGTCCGAAAAAGAGAAAATATCCACTGAGCGGCAGTTGTGTGGACGAAAATGCTTGTTGATCTCAATGGTCAGAGAAGAATGGGCAGACTGGTTTGAGATGTTAGAGAGGACACAGTAACTAAAATAACCACTCCTTACAACCAATGTACAAATACCATACTGGTCACCCCACAATAGGGATAAAACTTTCTTTCTCGTACATCACGGGACACAGAGCGACATAGTCATTACTAATGGGTTATATAGTTACCGTCAGGTGCTGGCACTGGCAACTTCCAAAACCGGAAGTACCCTCCCCTATATAAGCCCCTCCCATCCGGGAGCACCTCAGTTTTTTGCCAGTGTCTAAGGTGTTGGCCAAGAAGAAACATGTGTTTTTCACTGAGCTTGCGTACAGGTTCTTTTGGGCCTCAGTAAGCTATTCCGGATCCGACCAAAAAAGCTTCATAGCTAAACGGTCGGTACCCGGGCCTTGCAAAGAGAAGAGCAAGGTTCTGCCTGTAATGCTTCTCTTAGGAGAGCTGGACCCTGGGATCCAGAGCTCTGGTCATACCCACGACCAAGATGTTTTCTGTGCAGGGTGCTATACAGGTCCAGGGGAGTGGAATCCTTGGGAACCCGGTCCCTGAAGGTTTGATTACAATGCCTGCCGTGATAGGTGAAGTTTGGGCTTTTGTGGACCAAACAAAGTCCTGCGGCGAGGAACAGGTAAGTGGGGGCCCCCAGGAACTTGGTTCTATTGGGGGACCCCCAAGCCTAATTTGTCTTTCTGTCTGTTACCTAATGGTATTCCCGCAAGATTCTGTGCATGCCTGTAACTACTAAAAAAATGTAATAATTTTTAATGGTGGTCAAGAAAAAAAAAAAAAAAAAAAATGTTTTTTTATATATATTTAGTATATTAGACTGCGGTACCTGTGTTTGTCCACTAGAGGCCGCTGTGGAATGTTTTCTTGTCATGTGGACTAGTTTCTTCTCAGAGAGCAAAGTCCAGGCAGTTGGTGAGTTCTCCTATAGGAAACTGCTTCCTCTGCCATGTTGCAGTGCTCGTCCATCCCCCGGCCTGCGGCAAAGAGGGGCCCTGGCTCCTGTCCCTGGTTTCCATGTTTGAAATTAGCGCCGAGGGCGCACGTGGCCGCGCGCGTGCGCGTGCCTCTATATATAGAGGTGAGCCGGGAAAGGGGGCGGAGCCTGGGGGATGACGCTCTGTGCGCGCCGCAGCGCTTCTGCGCATGTGCGGGCGTCCCAGCAGGTTTTAAAAAGCCACAATATTGTAGGGGTTCAAAAAGACAGCCATCCATACGCCTGTGCATGAGGCTGCTGGGAAAAATGGTGGCATCATTCGAAGCAGTACCCTACGGTCAATTCCATTCAAGGAAGTTGCAAAGGGCCATACTGTCAGCCTGGAACAAAAAAGTTCAGGCTCTGGACTTACCAATGTCCTTGTCCCCTTCCGTTCGCAGGAGCCTCCGCTGGTGGTTGGTTCCCCAGAATCTGGAAAGAGGGAAATCCTTCAGTCCGATTTCCTGGAAGGTGGTCACTACAGATGCCAGCCTTATAGGCTGGGGAGCAGTACTGGAGCAATGGTCTCTCCAGGGCAGATGGTCGGATGCGGAAAAGGCCCTGCCCATCAATCTCTTAGAGATACGAGCAGCCCGGTATGCCCTAGTAGCATGGACATCCAAACTCCAAGGGTCCCCTGTCAGAGTTCAGTCAGACAATGCCACAGCAGTGGCATATATCAATCGTCAGGGGGGCACCAGGAGTCGTGCAGCCCAAAGGGAAGTAAATTACATCCTGAGATGGGCAGAAAGATATGTCCCAGCCATATCTGCGGTATTCATTCCAGGGGTGGAGAATTGGAAGGCGGACTTTCTAAGTCGCCAACAATTATGCCCAGGGGAATGGTCCCTTCATCCCGAGGTTTTCCGGACAATATGTCAGCGGTGGGGAACACCGGATGTAGATCTGCTAGCATCCAGATTCAACACAAAAGTGGACAGGTTTGTCTCTTGGGCAAGGGATCCCCTAGCGTGCGGCTCGGATGCCCTAGTGTTCCCTTGGGATCAGTTCAAACTGATATATGCATTCCCACCGCCACAATTGTTACCTCGATTACTCCGCAGAATCAGGGTAGAAAAGAAACCAGTGATTCTGGTGGCTCCAGCGTGGCCCCGAAGAGCATGGTACGCGGAGATTGTAAAAATGTCTGTGGGGAGTCCTTGGACCCTCCCACATCGTCCGGACCTGCTTTCGCAGGGACCGATATACCACCCTTCCTTACCAGCCCTAGGTTTGACGGCCTGGCTATTGAAGCCCACATTCTAAAAAAGAGAGGGCTCTCTAATGCTGTGGTATCTACCATGATCAATGCCAGGAAGCCGGTATCCAGGCAGATCTACTATAGAATCTGGAAGGCGTACATCGCCTGGTGTGAAGCCAAGAAATGGCATCCACGTAAATACGTAATAGGTAGGATTCTGGACTTCCTACAATGGGCTGTAGATAGGAAGCTTGCCTTGAGTACTATCAAGGGTCAGATTTCGGCCTTGTCAATATTTTTTCAAAGGCCCTTGGCTTCGCATTCACTAGTCAAAGCCTTTATACAAGGAGTGATGCGTATTAGTCCTCCGGTTAATATTCCCATATGTCCATGGGATCTAAACTTGGTTCTGTCGGTTCTACAGAAACAACCATTTGAACCATTACAGCATATTTCCTTAGTGCTTCTCACCAGGAAATTGATTTTTCTAGTAGCCATTTGTTCGGCTAAAAGAGTATCGGAATTAGCAGCTATGTCCTGTAAGGAGCCATATCTGGTTATCCATAAGGACAGAGTAGTGTTACGTCCTCATCCAGCCTTTCTTCCTAAGGTGGTATCGAGTTTTCATTTGAACCAAGATGTGATTCTTCCTTCTTTTTTCCCCAAGCCTACTTCGGTAGAGGAAAAGTTATTGCATTCTTTGGATGTAGTAAGAGCAGTTAAAGCTTATCTAAAAGCCACTGCTCAGATTCGCAGAACGGATACTTTGTTTATTCTGCCGGAAGGCCCCAGAAAGGGTCAGGCAGCGTCAAAATCTACTTTAGCCAAGTGGATTCGACAGGTCATAATACAAGCCTATAGCTTGAGAAGTAGACCGCCTCCGTTCAAAGTTAGGGCGCACTCCACGAGAGCAGTTGGAACTTCATGGGCAGTGCATCACCAGGCCTCCCTGGCTCAAATCTGTAAGGCCGCAACATGGTCTTCGGTACACACGTTTACTAGGTTCTACCAGGTGGACGTTAGAAGTCAGGAGGATGTCGCCTTTGGGCGCAGTGTGTTGCAGGCCGCAAAAGATCCTCATGTCTGATAGCGCTCAGCTTATATATGGTGTATCCCCCCCCTCATTTGGCATTGCTTTAGGACATCCCATTAGTAATGACTATGTCGCTCTGTGTCCCGTGATGTACGAGAAAGAAAATAGGATTTTTATAACAGCTTACCTGTAAAATCCTTTTCTTGGAGTACATCACGGGACACAGAGCTCCCGCCCCTCTTTGGGGACACTTATTGCTTTGCTACAAAACTGAGGTGCTCCCGGATGGGAGGGGCTTATATAGGGGAGGGTACTTCCGGTTTTGGAAGTTGCCAGTGCCAGCACCTGACGGTAACTATATAACCCATTAGTAATGACTATGTCGCTCTGTGTCCCGTGATGTACTCCAAGAAAAGGATTTTACAGGTAAGCTGTTATAAAAATCCTATTTTTCTGCACAAGGGAATTTAAAAAGACACGTGGCCATTCACTAAAATTAGAAGAGAAGCGGTTCAACCTTAACCACTTCAGCCCCGGAAGAATTTACACCCTTCCTGACCAGAGCACTTTTTTGCGATTCGGCACTGCGTCTCTTTAACTGACAATTGTGCGGTTGTGCGACGTTGCACCCAAACAAAATTGATGTCCTTTTTTTTCCCACAAATAGAGCTTTCTTTTGGTGGTATTTGATCACCTCTGCAGTTTTAATTACTCTTTCGTTCATGGACCGACACAGCTTCTCTATTGACAAAGTGGGTATTATCCGTTAATTAGGAGTGACTAGGCAGAAAACTTGTAAAAAGTGTTGCATCACACCTTCTACAGTACCGCCCAGGGGGCGGACCCTCTGGGTATATCCCCTCAGTCTGCATCTCGCAGATCAGTTTTTTTTCTGTCTAGCAAGGAGTAGGACATGGCTCCCTTTGGGCCCATGTTGGTCCAGGGGGAAAAAAAAATCCTTGTAGTCCCCCCCAGTTTCGGCCATCGAGCGTGTGCCGACCCTAGCTACGCGTTGGGTTTTCCACGACATACCCGTCGCCCTACAGGTGGCCGGTGAGCTTACACCCCAGGGCTTGCATCGGATCACTCAGCTTCGGCTGACCTTACGGCCGAGTCGCAGTAGCCTGACCGGTGAGCTTACGCTCCAAGGCTTGCATCGGACCGCTCAGTTTCGGCTGACCTTACGGCCGAGTCGCAGCAGCCTGTCTGGTGAGTGTCGCGCTCCAGGGCATACATATGATCGCTCCTCAGGGTTCAATCACAGCATGCCTGGCCGACAGTCACCTTCCGTGCGCGGATGATCTGTTTTGGAATGTCTTCCAGCACGAGACACGCAGGATAGGTAAGTAGCTCCCCTGCTTCGGCAGGGTGACTTGGCTAGACATTCCTGGAGAGATCAAGTAAGTGGTTGTGGCCCCTGTAACGGCACCCCTATCTCAAGGGGTATTTAACGCCGTTTACGATGTTCCCTCGCCTAGACACACATCCACTCGCTACCAATATCCACAGCTAAACGACCCTTTCCTATAGGAGCCGACCCCTCTGGAAGAAGACGAGACGCACTCTGTCTCTTCTGTAGTAGGAATGAATTTATTATTGAGAAACATTGTAACTTTATACACAATTCAAGGCACATGATTTAACATGAACAAGGGCCCAGCTCCACCCACACATCCCAAGACTCAACACCTCATCCTGACGTCTGCTAGGCTTCAAAAGATCCCAACACAATAGAATATACGATCTCCAATACACATCTTTTCACAAAGGGTTGGCAGCCAGTCTGTCTGGCACTTTACAATACACACAAGGACAGACTTAAATGAACAATAGAAATGCAAAACAACTTAATTCCTCACAGCAATGATACTTCACCCCCACATACAGTATACATCCAATCTATATACAATGTATATACAGCCTTGAATATGGCTATCATAGACCATATTGGGGTTTTCATTCACCCTGTGCCCCTAATAGAGACACAGGGTGATTGACACATAAGAGCCATTGGGGAAGCTGGCGCAAGGGTATTTCATACTTCCTAAGCGATTCTGAGTCCCCCGGGCCTTCCCGTTACATCTCTCCCCTTTCGGCAGGAGACTAACAGAGGGGGGAACCCCAGACGGGTTGACTCCGAAGTTAGTCCATAGGTCCCTTCTTCTAATGCCGGTATCCACACAGTACCCCAAATAAATTTCTCCAAACAGAGAATCGCTTACCCAGCCAACCTCTGCCTCTCTCAGAGAACACACCCGCCGCTGGGGAGAGGCCTGGACTGGCCCTTCTCCCTGGAGTCCTTTCTGCCGCTGGAGAGAAGACAGAGTGACTGGGCTCAGTCCGTCATGCTGTTGGGGATCTGGGTCGACTGCCCGGCATCCCTGTGGTATACAAGTGGAGACTGAAGTCCCATCCACTTGTGGTAGGTGAAAATCTCCCAGTGCTTGCAAAGCAAGGCTGACATCCTCCTGTCTCAGTGTCGCACCATTTTCTGGGGTTGTGTCAGTGAGGACTGAAGTCCCATCCAATACCACAGGAACTCCCTCTTCTGTTAGTTGGGAGCCGAGGCCCGTTGCGCTCAGCTCTGTTGCCAGCTCTTCTGCTGGGTTGCTGTGAGTGGAGACCGCAGTCCCATCCACCGATATCCGCTCAAGTGGCAGTTGTGTGCAGCGGCCAGTAGCATTCTGCCCTGCTGCCAGTGATTCAGCTGGGAGTAAAAGCTTTACTGCCTCAGCTTGTTGCTGGGGAGAGGGGCCAACTGCCCCGGCTCCCTGAAACTCCACAGTGGTTTCCGGTGCTGGGCAGAGGTGGGTATCACTCTGCCCTGTTGCCAGCACTTCTGCTGGGGACTCCACACCATCTGCTCTGGTTAACTGTTGGGGGGGGGGAGATGGCCTGCTTCTCCTCCCTGCATCTCTCGCAACCTCCTTCCGAATTCCTCTTCCATGGCGGCTGGTTCTTTAGGCGTTGTCCCCGATTGCCGTATTTGCGCCATTCTCTGCTCATGTTGCCACTCATCCTGCCGCTCGATGTCTCTAATGGCTTCCCGTATGGCGGTCTCTGATGGGTTAGCACCATACAATGCCAACCGCTGTCGCACTCGTTGCTGAAACAAATCTTCAACTGACCGGGGTCCTGCATCACAGGGTATTTCATACTTCCTAAGCGATTCTGAGTCCCCCGGGCCTTCCTGTTACAGCCCCTTTCTGTCTTCTCCCCCTGCCTTCCCTCCTCCCTGGGCTCTGAGCTAAGGTTGCTAGGGGTCACTTAAGGGGTTCCATCTGGTGCGGGGCTGGCTGTAACTATGCATTTAAAAGATGTCATTTCTGCTTACCAGTGTGTGCTTCTTCCCCCTCCATGCTGTCGGCAGCCATTTTGCGGTGGTCCATGCCTGTTTCGGCCTCTAATGACTGCCCGGCGGCCATTTCCTTGTAGTTTTGCGCCCATATGTATATATTGCCGCTAGGCGGTCATTTTCTTGTGGTCCGCACCTGCTTGGCCTCTATCGACTGTTCGGCGGCCATGTTTCCTAGGATTCATGCTGTATGTGTTTACCGCCCTGCTCGGCGGCCATCTTTTTGGGGTCCGCAGCCGCTTTTGCCTCTATATTCGGCTCAGCGGCAATTTTCTTGGCGCTCACATGTTCCATACAGCCCCTTGGCGGCCATTTCGCGATAGTCTCCGGCCTTTAGGGTGCATTACACTGGCGGAAAAATTTACACAGGAAACGCTGATAAACGATCAGACTAACACAGCAGCAGTGGGATAGCATCACAGGCGCAGCACACGGCAGCATAGCGGTACCGATCCAAGGGTGGTGAGTCCTCTGGGTGACCCAGCATCTCTGATCAGCTAGGAGGGTGGCCTATTGATATCTTGCCTGGAGCCCTGTGGGTGTCAGCGCGTGGTCAGCATGGCGTCTGAGCCAGAGGTTTTTTTACCCTGAAACACCAGATTTAGCAGCTGGTGCCCCTGATGTGTCTATGGGCACTATGTCGGCAATCCTAAAGGCTTTTGCTGCCAGGGTTGAAGCAGCACATGGGAATATAGGGGGTAGTAAACGCCCCCGTCCCCTGCAAGCTTCTGGGGATAATTCTGATGCAGAACCAGGTCCAGCTATGGCTCATGACCCGGATTATGATGCATCAGAGACTGCAGACCGTGACCTGTCGGACAGTGAGAATGCTCCAAGTCCAGGTCAGCACGCAAAAAGGCTTTGGTATCTGACCTATTACTGCAGTGCGGAGTACGCTAAGAATAGAGAATGCTGCAGAAGCAGCAGAGACACCGGTCCCCTTTTTGGGTTCCCTAAAGCCAGCCCGCACTGCTAAGGTGTTCCTTGTGTGTCTTATATTAATAAGCTCTTGTACAAGGAGTGGGAAAACCCACTGAGGTTTTTTCCTTTTTCAGCCCTAAAAAATGTCTTTATTTTTTGGGCGGTTCGGTACCCCTTAAGGAGAGTTCCTGAAAAGATGGACCTCTCCCCCGATAGTGGACCCCCCTGTGTCCAGACTTAAGTTACCACGATTCCAGTGGAGGGGGCTCCTGTCTTCAGGGACACTCGCTACCTATACACAGTGGGGGGCTCAGAGGGGTGGCTGGGGTTTGTCTGATGTTTCAGACACTTACTGAGTAGACAAGGTACCTACTCCAAGGGTTAAAGGCACGGGAGGCTCCTCCGTACGAGGTAGCTCTGGCCGACCAGTTGGTACAGGGCCTTGAGTCTGTCTGCAAGTCAGACATGGATACTATCCTCTTGCTGTCTTGAGCCTCAGTTTATGCGGTGGCGCTACGCCACCTGATCTGACTAAGGTGCTGGTCTGCGGACCAATCTTCCAAGAAGGCCCTGTTGGATCTGCCCTTTTAGGGCGACAGACTTTTGGGGCCTCGCTGGATGACATCATTTAAGATGCCACAGGAGGTAAAAGCACATTGCTTCGGCAATCCAAATAAGGGTAAGGAGCCACGCCATAGGCTAGGGCCCTCCTTCACCGCATACAAGCGGTCCCTTCGTCCGCCTAGTGCGGCAAGTAAACAACCCTAGGCCAATAAAGCGCCTGCTGAGGGACAGAAGCGTCCCTGGGTTTGCAAGCCCAACCTGGCTTGCCTACCGAACAGATATTTCCCTCTTAACCGCCAGCTTCTGCCGACTTTTCGGGAAGCCCTACATGGAGCGGTACAAAACCTGCTGATACGCAAGGTAAACCTTCCTGTCTTAGTACAGGAACGGGTTCTACTCAAATCTGTTCATAGTACTGGAGAGGGTTCATCCTATCTTGGATATCAGGACCCTCAACTGCTTTGTAAGAGTACAAAGATTCCGGAAAGGAGTTGGCTCGCTCTGTTGTCGCTGCCCTCCATACAGGGGATTTTCCGGCATCCTTGATCTTCAAGGACGCATGGTGCATGTCTCCAGATGCACCAGGCATCAGAGATGTTGGCGGCCGGGGAAGACCACTACCAATAGTGGCTCTCCCCTTTGGCCTGGCATCAGCACCAAGGGTGTTCACCAAGGTGCTTGCCATGAGGCTGGGCCTTCTAAGACAGCGTGGCATTGCTATCATGGGCAACTTGGATGATCTTCTGAGGGTCACTTCAAACTTAAATTTAGAAGTGAGCGGGTCTATAACCTGTCAGACCCTCCGATACTTGGTTGGGTGCTGAACACTTAGAAGTCAGTATTGGTACCGCCCCAACTCCTAGTATATCTAGGTTTGATTCTGGACTCCTCAGAGGCATACGTTTTTTTTTTTCCCCCTAGGGGAAAGTTGCAGACCCGTCGGGTTGCGGTGCGGCAGTTGACATCCCAAGGAGGGGTTGTCATGCCACCTTTGCAGGCGAGTCCTGAGCCTTATGGTAGCCTTCTTCGAGGTGGTACCATAGGCACTATTTCACACGCAAGTGTTACAGAGGGTAACTCTGTCCTGAAGGGTCAAGTGCCCTTCATCCCTGGATTATCAGATCCGGGTGAGCCACCTAAACAAGGCTTCCCTAGTTGGTGGCCGACTTCACCGGCATTCTGTCTGGGAAGTTGTTCCTTCCTTTTACTGGATAGTGGTCACGGTGGACGCCTGTCTTCCCGATTGCAGAGGAGTCTGAAGAACTCAGTCAACCTGGGTCATTGGACTCCGGAGGAATCCCATTGCAGATCATTGGCCTGAAGGTCGGGGGATCTGGCTTTGCCTCTCCACATGGTCTCAGAGGCTACAAGGGTGTCCAGTCAGAATCCAGTCGGACAAACACCACAGTTGTGGCATATGTCAATCATCAAGGAGGAGCAAGCAACTCTGCTGCAGCATCGTAGTTCGCTCACCTCCTAAGGGGCTCCTTACCAGAGGGGAAACACGCCAGTCGTAGATCTCCTGACTTCTTCTCGATTCAATCAGAAGGTATTGAGGTTGTGGCCAGGTCAAGTGACCCATGGGCAAACACGACAGATGTGTTGATGGCACTGTTGAGTCAGTACCGACTAATCTATGGCTTCCTCCTCTGAAACTCCTTCCTCATCTGCTTCACAGATTAGAAACAGAGAGGATTACAATGGTCCCAACTGCTCTGAATTGGCTTTGGCGTCCTTGGTACGCCGATCTAGTGCGTCTGGTAGCAGACGCCTTTTGGCAGCTACCGCAAAGGAAGGACCTGTTGTCGCAAGGTCCAGACGCCATCCTGTTTTACAGTCACTGGCTTGAGGGCATGGCTTGAGAGCCAGGTGCTAAGAGACCGGGACCTGTCAGACTCTGTGATATCTACCATGAGGGTGCTCGGAAATCATCCTCTAGGAAGATTTACCGTTGCACTTGTTGCACTTGGAAGACCTACACATCCATTTGTGAGGAAATGAGGTGGCATCCGCGTACTTATTTGGTTCCAGAGTCCTGCTGTTCTCAGCAGGGAACGGGCCAAAAATTCCCTGGCTGTCCTTTCAACGACCCCTGGTGGCTCACTCTCTAGTGAGAATGTTTTACAGTGGGTTCGGCAGGCAGCCCCTCCGGCCCACCCTCCACTACCTCCGTGGGGCTTGTGTAGCAGACGTCCTCTTGGCATCTACCACTACGAGAGGACCTGCTGGTGCAGGGTCCCATATGCCATCCTGCTTGCAGGCTATGGCTTCAACGGCATGGCCTCTAAGTGTCCCAGAAACCACCGTTTTAGAACATCAGGGAGATTCCCTTGTTGACACTTTTTTTTTTAGAAAGTGGTCCTCTTGGTGGCTGTTACGCCAGCTAAGACGGGTTTCTGAGCGGGTAGCCTTGTCATGCAAGCCTCCCTATCTGATCTTCCACAAGGATAAGGCGGTGCTGCGTCCGCAGCCTTCTTTTCTTCCTAGAAGTCGTGTTTGACTTTACAGCTCAAGGAAGACGTTGTACTGTTGTCCTTGTGTCCTCATACGTCAAATCCTAGGGAGGCGACGCTGCATTCTTGGACGTGGTCCAAACTCTGAGAGAATGCTTGTCTGGTACTGCTCCATTCCAGAATCCAGGCTCACTGTTTATTTTTCAGTGGCTGGTCCCCAGTGGGGCCCAGCGGTCTCGTCGGCCACCATTCTAGGTGGATCCGACAGATTGTGATCAGGCTTACGCCATGAAGGGTCAGGCGCCTCCATTCCGGCGCATTCAACTAGGGCAATAGATGCCTCTTGGTGTTACGTCAGTAAGACGGTTTTCTGAGCCAGCAGCCTTGTCATGCAGGGCTCCTTATCTGATCTTCCACAAGGATAGGTGGTGCTGCGTCCGCAGCCGCCTTCTTCCTAAGGTCTTTTGACCTTCCATCAAGGAAGACGTACTGCCATCCTTGTGTCCTCATCCGTCGAATCCTAAGGAAACGACGTTGTATATTTTGGACGCTGTCCGAGCTCTGAGAGCATCAAGCGTCTGTTTTCACCAGGTGTGTAGGGCAGCGACCTGCTCGTCCGTTCACACTTTCACTAAACTTCACAAGTTAAGGTGTGTGCATCTTCGGATGCTTCCTTCGGCCGCAAGATATTGCAGGCGGCCGTTTAGAGTTGCAACTCCTCCGTTGGAGGAGTGCTGTTTTGTGTTTTTGGGGTGAAGTTTACTTTTATGCTGTTACCACCCCTCGTTTTTTTCTCTGACACTGCTTTGGGACGTCCCACTTTGTCAATAGAGAAGCTGTGTTGGTCCATGAACGAAAGAGTAAATAGGATTTTTTACTCACCGTAAAATCCCTTTCTCTGAGTTCATGGACCAACACAGCACCCACCCCTCTTAAGTTTGTACTGCTTTTTGACGAACTGATCTGCGAGATGCAGACTGAGGGAATATACCCAGAGGGTCCACCCCCTGGGCGGTACTGTAGAAGGTGTGATGCAACACTTTTTTTTACAAGTTTTCTGCCTAGTCACTCCTAATTAACGGATAATACCCACTTTGTCAATAGAGAAGCTGTGTCGGTCCATGAACTAAAGAGTAATTAAAAAGCATTTTACGGTGAGTAAAAAATCCTATTTTTTTGTGCTATAAACAAAAAAAAGCGACAATTTTGAAAAAAACACTTTTACTTTTTGTTATAATAAATATCCCACATTTCTTTCCCCAAAAACTTTTTTTCTTTATCGTACATCATGGGACACAGAGCCCCAAGTTTTTACTTAATGGGTAATAGGCCACCTTCAGGTGTTGACACTGGTAAACCCTAATTAAGGAAGTTTACTCCCTATATAACCCCTCCTCCTTCCAGGAGCACATCAGTTTTTTCGCCAGTGTCTAAATGTGTTGGTCACGAGTGAAGAAGTGCTCTGAGGAGCTCCAGGAGGGATCCATGCTGGATTTAAATTCCTCCATAAAAAGAAGCCAGATCCACCACAGTGCCACTGAGGCCTAAATGGATGGTACCTGGGACCTCGTATCCGAAGCACAAGGTTTTGCCTGTAACGCCTCTCTTTGTAGGGCTGGACCCCAGGAAACCAGGGCTTAGGTCTTGTTACATTACCTATTTGCTTCCTGATGGAGTGCTATACATGGCCCAAGGCAGTGGAAATCCCTTTTCAGGGACCCCCGTCCTTGAAGGTTTGGCTAAACACAGCCCACGTGATGGGTGAAAGCTGGATTTTTTCTGTTAATTCAGCAAAATCCTGCGACAATGATGAGGTAAGGAAGAAACTTAGGTATTTTTAATGTCTATGTATTTCTTCCATTAAGGAAAAAAGATTGTCATGCCTTAAAGTCTCCACTAGAGGGAGCCTATGCACTTACCATACTCTGTCTCTTCACTAAAGCTCAGTCCGTGCTTGGCTGATACAGCAGGTGGAGGGGAAATAAAACTTTTAAAAATAGTCTTTTTTTTTTTCCCCCTCTGATGGGACCAGTGGGTCAGGGAGACAGCAGCGCTGCACCCCCCTTACACTTACCCCCCTCCCCCCCGCCGTGGGGGACGCAGAGGTCCCGCTATGTACCACTGTATGATTGACTGGCTGTTTTTTTGTTTCTCTGCCTCACTGCAGTCTCTGCTCCCCTCCCCACTCTTCCTTCTCGTGTTTGGTTGGGGACCCATAGCGCCGCGCTGAAGCGCGGGAAAACACTTTTTTTTAAATAGAGGGGGCGGAGCCTAAACGCAGTACCGCGAAAATGGGAAACATATAGCCGTGTCAGTCTCTACTCCGCTGCTGAGGAGGAAACTGCCTACACACAGAGACACACAAGCTGTGAGACGCGTATGGGTTGCACTGGCGTTCCTGATTCAGGAAAGACACTCTTTTCAGCACTAGGCTGAAACTTTATAGCGGCTTTTAAAGTCATGACTATTTTCAGCGATTTAGTGCAAATTGTATAGCGCCTCTGTTTTTGTACTTAGGACTATGCCTACCAAAAAATACACCTCAAAAGCCAAAAAAGCAAAGATTTCACCCCCAGGCATTGAGACTTCTAGCTGTAATCCCATGCTGTCATTCTCGCCTGAATTACCAATTATGGCAACACAGGGTGAGCCATTGGAACAAATTGATGGTGCAACTGCCTCTCACATCTCAGCACCTAGATATGTGACTGAAGATGCTCTCTCCTCCTCCCTCCAGGGTATGGAAGAAAGATTAGCGGCTTTAATCGCATCCTCTATTCAGAGTGATAAGAAACGTACTAGCCCTTCCCCCACTTTAGCTTTACTAGGGGAACAGTGGACTCACGATGAGGTGTTACCCTCAATCGATCAGGAAAAAAGACAAACCGATGATTCCTCGTTGGAGGAGACAACGGCAGATAAACCTTTTTCAGCTTCCCAAACTGAGAAATTGCTGATACAATCTCTTACAGAAATGGTTCGCTCCACCTTCATGCTGCCTCTAACAGAGTCTCATGAAAACCCGGCCTCTTCCTTAGGTTCTTTGAAACCTTCCCATGCTTTGCATGCGTTTCCAGCACATGCATTGCTAGAACAGCTTATTTTTCCGGAATGGAATCGTCTGGATAAACATTTTCTCCCTCCTAAGAGATTTGCAGATCGCTATCCTCTGGAGGAAAGATTCTCCAAAAGATGCAAAGTACCAGCAGTTGACGCTGCGATTTCCAATGTGAATAATAACTTGACTTGTCCTGTAGACAATGCACAAATGCTTAAGGATCCAACAGATAAGAAGTTGGAATCCCTGCTAAAATCTGCCTTTTCCATAGCAGGTGCCATCACTCAGCCAGCAGTCGCCGCAATAGGTGTCTGCCAATCCCTAAAGGACCAATTTAAATTGGCCCTTGGAGAACTTCCTACACAACAGGCTCGGGATTTGACTGAACTACCTAAGGCATTATGTTTTGCCATAGATGCCATTTAAAGATTCCATTCACCAGGCATCCCGCCTTTACGCTTATGCTTGTACATATGCGCAGGATCCTGTGGCTAAAGAATTGGTCAGCTGAAACACCATGAAAGAACCTCCTAACTGGGTTCCCCTTCCATGGGGAGCGACTTTTCGGAGAGGACTTGGATAAATATATCAAGACAATTTCTAGTGGGCAAAGCACGCTTTTACCCGTCAAAAGAAAATACAAATGCCCTTAATTTAAACGGGCCCTTTCCCCTGCGGCAAGGGCTTCCGCCTCTAAGCAGTGGCGACGGCCTCCGCCGTCAGACTCTAGAGGAAGACCTCAGAGTCAGACCCAGGCTCAAAAGAAGCCCTGGGGTAGGAAATCTGCAAAACAGAATCCTAAAGCCTCGTCATGAAGAGGCAACCCCCCTCACTAAGGTGGGGGAAGACTTCTGCACTTTTCAGAAGTCTGGAAAAAGGAAATTCAGGACACATGGGTCATCTCCACGGTAACGCTGGGATACAAGCTGGAATTCCGGAACTTTCCACCATCTCGTTTCCTAAGATCAAGCGTACCCAAGGATCCAGAGAAAAAACTATCTGTTTCATGCACTAGACCGATTTAATATCTCAAGGGGTGATCATACAGATCCCCACAAGGGAACAAGGTCTGGGGTTTTATTCAAATCTTTTCATGGTACCAAAACCAAATGGAGACGTCAGACCCATTCTAGATCTAAGAAAGCTAAATCAATTCCTGAAGATCCGCTCCTTTTGCATGGAGACAATCAGATCAGTAGTTTCTATCCTTCTAGGAGGAGAACTTCTCGTGTCAATCGACATTAGGGATGCATATCTGCATGTCCCTATATTTCCTGCTCATCAAAAATTTCTGCGGTTCGAATTAGAACAGCATTTCCAGTTTGTAGCCCTGCCCTTCGGGCTAGCCACAGCACCCGGGTGTTCACCAAGGTGCTGGCCCCATCTCTAGCCAGGTTAAAGGCACAGGGCATAACAATCATAGCGTACCTAGACGATCTATTATAGATCAATCAGTGATTTGCTTGGAGCAAGGTGTACGCACTACAACCGACTATCTGAAAGCATTGGGTTGGATTCTCAATCTGGAGAAATCTTCCTTAATACCGCTAAAAAGACTGGAGTACTTGGGTCTGATCATAGACACAGCCCAGGAAAAGGTGATCCTGCCTCTAGCAAAGATCAACTCCATAAGAGAATTGGTACGGAGGGTCAGGTCAAACGGCAATCCCTCCATTCGCCTCTGCATGAGGTTACTAGGAACCATGGTGGCTTCATTCAAAGCAGTTCCTTATGCCCAGTTCCATTCAAGACTGTTGCAAAACAGTATCATGTCTGCTTGGAACAAAACAATTCAAGCCTTAGACTCGCCAATGCGGCTGTCCCCAAGAGTGGCCCAAAGCCTCACTTGGTGGTTACTAACCCAGAATCTGCTGAAAGGAAAATCCTTCAGACCAGTTATCTGGAAGGTCGTAACGACGGATGCCAGCCTCTCAGGCTGGGGAGCAGTACTAGAAAGGACAATGGTCAAGGACCGGAAGAGGCTTGCCCATCAATATCCTAGAGATTTGGGCAGTACGTCTGGCTCTAAAGGCCTGGACTTCCAGGCTACAGAATTACCCTGTCAGGATTCAATCCGACAATGCCACAGCTGTGGCCTATATCAATCACCAAGGGGGCACCAAGAGTCTCTCAGCGCAGAGAGAGGTGAACCATATTCTAACTTGGGCAGAAAGGAATGTTTCTTGCCTTTCTGCAATATTCATTCCGGGAGTAGAGAATTGGCAGGCGGACTACTTAAGTCGCCAGCAGTTATTCCCAGGGGAATGGTCGCTTCACCCGACATATATCGGGGCTGTTTGCCAAAGATGGGGGACTCCGGACGTAGATCTCCTAGCATCCAGATTCAACACGAAGTTGGTCAACTTTGTGGCCAGAACAAGGGATCCATTCGCATGCGGAACGGATGCGTTGGTGACCCCATGGGATCAGTTCTCACTGATATATGCATTTCCCCCCATCCAGTTGCTGCCTCGACGACTTTGCAGAATCAAGCTAGAAAGGAAGCCAATTATTCTGGTAGCACCAGCATGGCCCAGAAGGTCATGGTATGCAGAAATCGTAAAGATGGCAGTGCAGGGCCCATGGTCCCTCCCACTACGGTCAGATCTGCTCTCTCAGGGACCGATATTCCATCCTTCCTTACGGTCTCTAAATTTAACGGCTTGGCTGTTGAAACCCACATTCTAAAGAAACGTGGGCTTTCCGGGTCAGTTATCTCCACCCTGATCAATGCCAGGAAGCCAGCTTCCAGAACTGGTGTGAATCCAAGGGTTGGCACCCTCGGAGATATATCATAGGCAGAATTCTTGCATTTCTACAATTAGGGGTAGAGATGAAGTTGGCCTTAAGTACTATTAAGGGCCAAGTCTCAGCTTTTTCGGTCTTATTTCAAAGACCACTTGCTACTCATTCTTTAGTCCGGGGCTTTATACAAGGAGTAACGCGGTTTAATCCGCCCGTCAAACCTCCCTTGAATCCCTGGGACTTGAACTTAGTTTTGTCTGTGTTACAAAAACAGCCATTTGAACCGATACAACATATATTCCCCTAGTCCTTCTGACAAGGAAGTTGGTATTTTTGGTTGCTATATCCTCAGCAAGGAGGGTATCAGAGTTGGCTGCTCTTTCTTGTAAAGAGCCGTATTTAATTTTTCATGAGGACAGAGTGGTACTACGCCTTCGTCCCAGGCTTTTTGCCAAAAGTAATTTCAGGTTTTCACCTGAACCAAGATATTGTCCTGCCATCGTTTTTTCCAAAACCATGTTCCAGGGAAGAAAAGTCGCTACATTGTCTTGATGTGGCAAGAGCAGTGAAAATCTATTTAAAGAAAACTGCTCAGATTCGTAAGACTGATGTCTTATTTATTCTGCCGGAGGGTCCTAAGAAGGGATAGGCAGCGTCGAAATTCGGCAAGTGATAATTCAAACTTATGATTTAAGGGGCAAGATTCCTCCGTTTCAAGTTAAGGTGCATTCTACCAGGTCGGTTAGTGCTTCTTGGGCAGTGCGTCATCAGGCCTCCATGGTTCAGATCTGTAAGGCCGCAACTTGGTCTTCAGTGCATACATTCACTAAATTTTATCAGGTTGATGTAAGGAGGTATGAGGATATCACCTTCGGGCGCAGTGTGCTGCAAGCAGCAGTGTAGATCCTCAAGTCTGGGTGTACCCTGCGGGTTGTTTCTCCCACCCCTCAAGTGGCATTGCTATGGGACGTCCCATTAAGTAAATACTTGGGGCTCTGTGTCCCATGATGTACGATAAAGAAAATAGGATTTTTATTACAGCTTACCTGTAAAATCCTTTTCTTGGAGTACATCATGGGACACAGAGGTCCCTCCTCTCTTTTGGGATTTAGACATATTGCTTTGCTACAAAAACTGATGTGCTCCTAGAAGGAGGAGGGGTTATATAGGGAGTAAACTTCCTTAATTAGGGTTTACCAGTGTCAACACCTGAAGGTGGCCTATTACCCATTAAGTTAATACTTGGGGCTCTGTGTCCCATGATGTACTCCAAGAAAAGGATTTTACAGGTAAGCTGTAATAATCCAATTTTTCCCTCAGTTTAGGACAATATGTATTCTTATAGCTATTTTTGGTAAAAAAAAAAATCGCAATAAGCGTATATTGATTGGTTTGCGCAAAAGTTATAGCGTCTACAAAATAGGGGATCGTTTTATGGCATTTTTATTATTTTTTTTTTTTTACTACATACTAAAGCTTTGTTTTTTGTTTGTTTAAATAACAAACATGTCATACTTGCCTCCTCTGTGCAGCTTGTTTTGCACAGAGTGGCCCCGAACATCCTCTTCTGGGGTCCCTCGGTGACTCTCGCGGCTCCTCCCCGCATTAGATAAACCCCTAGGAGAAGCGCTCTCCCGAGGGGGTTACCTTGCGGGTGCGCTCCCGAGTCCAGCATTTGCATCCACAGTCACAAATGCCACACTCAGCCCCGCCCCCGGCGCCCGCGTCATTGGATTTGACAGCAGCGGGAGCCAATGGCTGCGCTGCTATCGATCTATCCAATCAAAGCCGGGACTCCGTGGAGAGAAGGACAGCGCGCCCCTGCCAAAGAAGATGAAGAGGCTCAGGTAAGTAAAATGGGGGGCCGGTGACTGCCAGGTGTTTTTTCACCCTAATGCATAGACTGCATTAAGGTGAATAAACACGATCCTTTACAACCCCTTTAAACTGTGTAGGGGGTTCTTTACTGTTAGAGCCGTAAGAATGTGGAATTCTCTTCCACAAGCAGTGGTTTCAGCGGGGAGCATCGATAATTTCAAAAAAACTATTAGATGGGCACCTTAATGACCACAACATACAGGGATATACAATGTAGTAATAACCTAAAAGCACACACACAGGTTGGACTTTCTGGACATTTATTTTCTTGTACACCACGGGACACAGAGCCAGTCATTACATAATGGGTTAAGGGTCACCAGCGGGGATTGGACACTGGCACAACCAATTGAAGACGGTTCCCCTCCATATAACCCCTCCCATCAGGGAAGTACCTCAGTTTTTTTGCCAGTGTCTAAAAGGTGTTGGACGCGATAGGATGCTAAAGGAAAGCTCTGCCAAAGAGACCCTCTGGGGTTAAAAAGAGTTATGCTTTCGGACCCATCCAAGACGCCTAAAATTAAGCCAAAACTGGATGGGATCTGGGCCTCGCCTGTAATGTCTCTCTTCGGAGGACTGGGCTCTAGGATCCAGCACTTTCGCTACTTCGCTAAAAGTCCTGGTAAGAGTCTTTTACAAGGCCCAGGGGAGAAGTATCCTTTAAATAGGAACCCATATCCCTGAAGGTTGGCACACAAAGCCCGCCGTGATGGGTGAAAATTGGTACTGCTGATTTCAGCAGAAAAACCTGCGGCTGGGACAAGGTAAGTGGTTAAGAGTCCTAAACAATGTTTAAGGACCTTTCCCTATATGTTGGTTGAGTGTCTTCTTTAAAGCCACCATTGGGGGAGTAAAGAGTTGAGTTTAACTCACCATGCTTTGTGAAGTGTCAGTTTCCTTCGTGACAAGACACACTTTTCTCCTCTGCTGCAGAGCTGCTTCAGTCGCCGCCCTCCTCCTCCTCTCAAGCGGGCAGCAGGTATGGCAAATGCTCACACCTGAGACCGCCGCCATAGCCGCCCGGGTCGTGCGTGCGGCGGTGGTGGTGCCCGCTTAAGTGCACGGCGGCGGGGGCTGCAAACGTGCGCTCGCGCAGGACGGAAAATGGCACCAAAATCAAAAGCCATAAAAGGCTGAAGATACCAGCAAGCTCACTCCTTTTGAATGGGACACAGCAGCATTACAGGGGACACGCAAGACTCCATGTGGTTGGGCTGGGTACTACCAAGAGAGACGCTCACTTTGTGCATTTGAAACTGTGTGTTTGAAGATGCATACTGTATGTAGATTGCTAAACTAAGCACAGTAGTATATGCTTTGAGGTACCTCGGCTTTGCTTAACCACTTAAGCCCCGGACCATTTGGTAGCTAAAGGACCAGAGGTGAATTCAGAATTTTGCACTGCG
The DNA here is from genome assembly GCA_029206835.1 of Rana muscosa. NCBI lineage: Eukaryota > Metazoa > Chordata > Amphibia > Anura > Ranidae > Rana > Rana muscosa. Next base: position 23,722,653 of record JARGYO010000162.1, read on the forward strand.
CTGCTTTAACTGTAAATTGTGCGGACATGCAATGTTGTATCCAAACGAAATTTGCGTCCTTTTCTTCCCACAAATAGAGCTTTCTTTTAATGGTATTTGATTGCCTCTGCGATTTTTATTTTTTGCGATATAAACGGAAAAAGACCGAAAATTTAGACAAAAAATGATATTTTCTACTTTTTGTTATAAGAAAAATCGAATAAACTCAATTTTAGTCATACATTTAGGCCAAAATGTATTCAGCTACATGTCTTTAGTAAAAAAAATGTCAATAAGCGTATATTTATCGGTTTGCGCAAAAGTTATAGCGTTTACAAACTAGGGTACATTTTCTGGAATTTACACAGCTTTAAATTTATGACTGCCTATCTCATTTCTTGAGGTGCTAAAATGGCAGGGCAGTACAAAACCCCCCCCAAATGACCCCATTTTAGAAAGTAGACACCCCAAGGAAATTGCTGAGAGGCATGTTGAGCCCATTGAATATTTTTTTTTTTTTTTGTCCGAAGTGATTGAATAATGACAAAAAAAAAAATTACAAAAAGTTGTCACTAAATGATATATTGCTCACACATGCCATGGTTATATGTGGAATTGCACCCCAAAATACATTCTGCTGCTTCTCCTGAGTACGGGGATACCACATGTGTGGGACTTTTTAGGAGCCTAGCCACGTACGGGACCCCGGAAACCAAGCACCGCCTTCAGGATTTCTAAGGGTGTAAATTTTTGATTTCACTCCTCACTACCTATCACAGTTTTGAAGGCCATAAAATGCCAAAATAGCACAAAACCCCCCCAAATGACCCCATTTTAGAAAGTAGACACCCCAAGGAAATTGCTGAGAGGCCTGTTGAGCCCATTGAATATTTTTTTTTTTGTCCCAAGTGATTGAATGATGACAAAAAAAAAAAAATTACAAAAAGTTGTCACTAAATGATATATTGCTCACACATGCCATGGTTATATGTGGAATTGCACCCCAAAATAAATTTTGCTGCTTCTCCTGAGTACGGGGATACCACATGTGTGGGACTTTTTAGGAGCCTAGCCGCGTACGGGACCCCGAAAACCAATCACCGCCTTCAGGATTTCTAGGCACAAATTTTTGATTTGACTCCTCACTACCTATCACAGTTTCGAAGGCCATAAAATGCCAAAATGGCACAAAACCCCCCCAAATGACCCCATTTTGGAAAGTAGACACCCCAAGCTGTTTGCTGAGAGGCATGGTGAGTATTTTACAGCTCTCATTTGTTTTTGAAAATGAAGAAAGAACATTTTTTTTCTTTTTTTTTTCAATTTTCAAAACTTTGTGACAAAAAGCGAGATCTGCAAAATACTCACAATACCTCTCAGCAAATAGCTTGGGGTGTCTACTTTCCAAAATGGGGTCATTTGGGGGGGTTTTGTGCCATCTGGGCATTCCATGGCCTCCGAAACTGTGATAGGCAGTGAGAAGTGAAATCAAAAATTTACACCCTTTAGAAAGCCTGAAGGCGGTGATTGGTTTTTGGGGTCCCGTACGCGGCTAGGCTCCCAAAAAGTCTCACACATGTGGTATCCCCGTACTCGGGAGAAGCAACAGAATGTATTTTGGGGTGTAATTCCACATATGCCCATGGCATGTTTGAGCAATATATCATTTAGTGACAACTTTGTGCAAACAAAAAAAAAAATTGTCTTTTTTCCGCAACTTGTGTCAACATATAAAATATTCCATGGACTCGACATGCCTCTCAGTATATAGCTTGGGGTGTCTACTTTGGGGTCATTTGGGGGGGTTTTGAACTGTTCTGGCATTTTATACACAACATTAGGAAGCTTACATCCACTCTTCTAACCACTTGAAGACAAAGCCCTTTTTGACACTTTTTGTTTACATGAAAACATATTTTTTTTTGCAAGACAATTATGTTGAACCCCCAAACATTATATATATTTTTAAAGCAAAGGCCCTACAGAATAAAATGGTGGGTGTTGCATTTTTTTTTTCTACACAGTATTTGCGCAGCTATTTTTCAAACGCATTTTTTGGGGAAAAAATACACTTTTTTTCATTTAAATGCACTAAAACACACTATATTGCCCAAATGTTTGATGAAATAAAAAAGATGATCTTAGGCCGAGTACATAGATACCAAACACGACATGCTTTAAAATTTCGCACAAACGCGCATTGGCGACAAACTACATACATTTTTAAAAGCCTTTACAGGTTACCCCGTTAGATTTACAGAGGAGGTCTACTGCTAAAATTACTGCCCTCGATCTGACCTTCGCGGTGATACCTCACATGCATGGTGCAATTGCTGTTTACATATGACGCCAGACCGACGCTTGCGTTCGCCATTGGGCAAGAGCAGGGCAGGACAGGGGTGCTTTTTTTTATTTATTTATTTTTTTATTATTAATTTTGCTTTTTTATTTTATTTTTAAACTGTTGCTTCCATATTTATTTTTTTATCATTTTTATTGTTATCTCAGGGAATGTAAATATCCCCTATGATAGCTATAGGTAATGACAGGTACTCTTTTTTGAAAAAACTGGGGTCTATTGGACCCTAGATCTTTCCTCTACCCTCAAAGCATCTGACCACACCAAGATCGGTGTGATAAAATGCTTTCCCAATTTCCCAATGGCGCTTTTTATATCCGGGGGGGGTCATTCCCTCCCACTGCTTGTAAAAGCAGTCCAGAGGCTAATTAGCCACTAGGATTGCTTTTACATGAAAGCCGGCCGCTGGCTGAAAAGAATGATACCTAAACCCGCAGGCATCATTCTGGTATAAACATTCAAAGTCCAGCAACATACCAGTACGTTGCTGGTCCTTGTTGGACATGTATTGTAATCTTTTTTTTCATGCAGCCTGTTGACTGAACGAAAAAAAAAGATTGATCGTGGGTATGCCCACCATTAGAATACCGCCCTTCATCCACCCACTTCTAATGATGGGCATACATGCACCATTTATATATGCCGAAGCATTGGGGCATCTTCCCGCAAAAGTTATGCCGCGTACACATGGTCAGACTTTTCCACGGGCAAGCCTCCGTCGGAATTTCGACTGTATGTACGCGGCATTAGGAGCAAAATCGCTCCTCCGCCCCTGCTGCCCCAATGCTTCGGCATATATGCTTTTTTTTTTTTTTAACTGTGGTGGCGAAATCACCTCCTACAGCACTGGAGTCGCAGGGATCAGGCCTGTCTCTGTGAACGCTGCAGTTATGTGTGTTGTGTTTTGCAAGTGACAGTGATCGATCGATACTGCACTTGGGTGGCCTGGGCTGGACGGAGGGGCAAAACGCAGGTGCTAGCAGGTATCTGGGCTGATTCCGCTAACACTGCGTTTTTGGGAACCCTAAACTGCTGGGGACGCTAGTATAGATCTGATCAGATCAGATATTGATCTGTTCAGATACTATACCACTAAGGGGGGTGTATGCTTCACGCGTGGATGTTAGCGTTACTGGCACTAACCTGACGCTGCCTGGGGTGTGATGCAGACCCTCTCTGACGCTAAAACCTAATTGATATCACCCGCCGGGCGATCAGGGGGTTAAACCTTTATTGGGTTATATACGGCGGGTGCCCTGACACTATAAAAAGCAAACTAACTAACCAGCGTCACCCGTAACACTTATATGGTGATTACTGGTGAAAGGGGCAATTAGGGGGTTAAAACCTTTATTAGGTAATATATGGGGGTACCTGACGCTATATAAAAACCTGACGGCGAACCTAAAAAAAAATTACTGGCTACCGATCTGCATCACCGACACTAAGACAACGATCAGAAAAATGATCGCTTAGCGACAGTGGTGATAGGGGGTGAAAGGGTTACCTGGGGGGCGATCAAGGGGGTTAAACCTTTATTAGGTAATATATTGGGGTACCTGACGCTATAAAAACCTGCGGCGAACCTAAAAAAAATTACTGGCTACCGATCTGCATCACTGACGCTAAGACATCGATCAGAAAAATGATCGCTTAGCGACGGCGGTACTAGGGGGTGAAAGGGTTATCTGGGGGGTGATCAGGGGGTTAAACCTTTATTAGGGGGGGGTTAGGGGGCTACACTGGACCTAAAACTAAATGTACTGACACTTTTACAATCACAAATGTCACTGATTGCAGTGATCACTAAATAAATGGTCACTGCAATCAGTGACACTGTGACTGGGGGCTGGGGGGTGATCTGGGGGGTGGTCTGGGGGGGCGATTTATGTACCTATGTGTCCTGGTGTCAGTGTAGTGTTGTGTGCACTAACCTGCATCTTCTCCTGTACGGCGCTCGGTATATGTGAGCGCTGCAGGAGAGATGACATCACTTCCTCCAGCCTGTGTAAACAAGCACACAGGCAGGGGAAGCTCTCATTCGCCGGGAGCGATCGAGAGGGGGTGGCCGGAATCGAACGGCCGTCCCCTCATGCCGGATCGCTCCCGAAGGTAAAACGACCGCTCACTGTAAAGAAGGGGGGTCCGATCGGACCCCCCAACTATACAAAGGCAATCACGTACATATACGTGATTCTGCCTGTCGGTGCCATTCTGCCGACGTATATTTACAGTGGGCGGTCGTTAAGTGGTTAAGCAGTATGACCAGGACAAAAAATAAAAAAGCATTGCCGCTTGAGACAGAAGGCTCTAGCAATGCTGGCTCAGTACCTTCCTCACCGGGTTAACTGACGCACTTGCACAGGATGAGCCATTGTCGCTATCAGGAATAGCGGCTTCCCCGGTGATGCCTGGGCCTGCATATGTCACTAAAGACACTTTGGCAGTAGCCCTTGACAATTTAGAAGGGAGATTCGCTACGTTAATCGCTAAATCCTCAAAAAAGAACAAAAAGCGCAACAGATCTCCTATGGTAGACCTCCTTTCAGAAAAATCTGAGGATGATGCTTCACCTGCAGAGGATAAGGATGAGGAGTCGGATGGATCAGGGATATCAGAGGAGCCTTTCGCTGCGTCCCATATTCTGAAGTCGCAGGTGCAATGTTATGCTGGAACAGTGCGTTCCACATTTAAGTTACCCTCTTCGGAGTTACTGAATCACCGGTCTCCTCCCTGGGTTCATTAAAATCCCAGCAGGGTGCATGCTTTTTCCTGGTTCACCCGTTACTAGAAGGGCTAATGTACGCAAACTGGCAACACCCAAATAACCGTTTTGCACCGCCTAAAAAGTTTGACATTCTTTATCCTATGGAGGAGAAGTTTTCCAAGAAATGGAGCCTGCCCTCTGTTGACGCAGCTATTACTTGTATAAATAAAAACCTGACTTGTCCGGTGGATAATGTACAAATGTTTAAAGATCCTTCTGAAAAGAAATTGGAATCTAAAATACTAATTTCTTTTGTTCGGTTCAGCTACCCAACCTGCTGTAGCAGCAGTGGGGATGTGTCAGGTCATCGAGCAACAGGTAAAACGGGCTGAAGGATCTGCCTCTGGAACAAGCCAAATTTGGGGAAAATTTGCCTAAAGCCTTATGTTTTACAGTGGATGCCATTAGAGATTCTGTTCTGCAGGCATCGCGCCTTACACTCCAGTTGGTGCATATGCGCAGAGTTCTTTGGTTAAAACATTGGTCAGCAGAAGCTCCATGCAAAAAACTTTTAGCCAGTTTCCCCTTCCATGGCGAACGCCTCTTTGGGGAGGATCTGGAAAAATATATCCAAAAGATATCGAGCGGTAAAACCACTCTTTTACCTGAGAAAAAGAAAAACAAGCGGCCTTGTTTTAAACGTTCTCTTTCCCCAGTCCCGGGAAGACCTGCCTCCAGCCAGTGGCGACGGCATTTTCAGCCAGCCACAAAAGCCAAAGGAAATTAGGCTCATAAAAACAAGCCATGGGGTTCAAGAGCTAACCAGCAAGACCCCAAAGTCTCTCTGTGAAGGGGCGCCTAAGTTCGGCCGAGTGGGGGGACGGCTTTGTCAGGTTTCAGCTGCATGAAAGTTTTCAGCTGCAGACAGAAATCCAGGACAAGTGGGTAGTATCCTCGGGGTACAAACTGGAATTTCGAGAGATCCCATCTTCTCAGTTTTGAAGTTCAAGACTCTCCAAAGATCCACAAAAAAGAGGATCCTTCTTCAAAGGTTTGGATCACTTGCTGTCTCAAGGGGTGGTTACAGTAGTACCCCTAAAAGAGCAAGGTTCAGGTTTTTATTCAAACCTCTTTGTGATTCCAAAACCAAATGGAGATGTCAGACCCATCCTGGATCTAAGATCTCTAAATCGGTTTCTGAACATTCGCCATTTCCGAATGGAAACGATTCGATCCGTGGTCGCCACCCTACAAGGCAGAGGATTCATGACATCCATAGACATCAAGGACGCATATTTACATGTACCTATCCATTCCGCTCACCAAAGATTCCTAAGGTTTGCGGTAGAACATCGCCACTTCCAATTTGTGGCCCTGCCCTTTGGTGTGGCAACCGCACCCAGAGTATTTACAAAGGTGCGAGCCCCTCTGTTGGCAAATCTGAGGACACAAGGCATAGCGGTAACAGCCTATCTAGACGATCTACTTGTGATCAGTCAGTGGCAGGATTATACCTGGAGCATTTAGGATGGATTGTAAACCTACAAAAATCCTCTCTACAAGCCCAAAGAAGGGTAGCGTATCTGGGCATGATCATAGATACAGCCCAAAGCAGGGTATTCCTGCCAGAGCCAAAGTTAGTCTCTGAAAGACCTGATCAACAAGGTCAGGGCAAAGAAAGGGCCGTCTATTCGCCTTTTGCATGAGGCTATTAGGGAAGATTGTGGCCTCGTTCGAGGCTGTCCCTTACGCCCAGTTTCATTCGAGACTACTTCAAAGCAGTATCTTAGCTGCCTGGAACAAAAAGATCCAAGCTCTGGATTTACCAATGCGCCTGTCTCCACAAGTGCGCCAAAGCTTCAACTGGTGGCTAAAGACCAAAAACTTACGAAAAGGAAGATCCTTTCTCCCAGTCACCTGGAAGGTGGTGTCTACGGATGCCAGCCTATCGGGCTGGGGAGCAGTGTTTGAAGAAGCTTCAGACCAGGGAACCTGGGCCAAGACCCAAGAGAGCCTGCCCATCAACGTACTGGAGATCCGGACAGTATATCTAGCCCTCAAAACCTGGACATACAGGTTACAGGGCTACCCGGTTCGGTTTCAATCCGACAATGCTACTGCAGTTGCTTACATCAATCACCAAGGAGGCACCCGCAGTCAGGGTACTCAGAAAGAGGTGAATCGGTTTTTGGCATGGGCAGAAGGATCATGTTCCTTGTCTTTCTGCAATCTTCATTCCAGGGGTAGAAAACTGGCAAGCAGACTTTGAGTCACCAGTAGCTATCACCAGGAGAGTGCTCTCTCCACCCCAATGTCTTTCAGGCCATATGCCAGAGATGGGGAACCCCGGATGTAGACCTGCTAGCTTCCAGGTTCAACAAGAAGTTGGATAACTTTGTGTCCAGGACGAGAGATCCTCTAGCCTACGGAACGGATGCTCTAATAATTCCCTGGAATCAGTTCTCACTGATCTATGCATTCCCCCTGGTCCCTCTCTTACAAATACTACTTCGCAGGATCAAAAAGGAGGGAATACCAGTAATCCTAGTGGCCCCAGATTGGCCCAGGAGGCCTTGGTACGCCAAAATCGTAAAGATGGCGGCAGGAAGGCCCTGGAAGCTTCTGCTTCGACACGACCTGCTGTCGCAGGGTCCAGTGTTCCATCCTTCCTTACAAAAGCTAAATTTGACGGTCTGGCTGCTGAGACCCACATTTTGAAAAAACAAGGGGTCTCTGGTTCCAGCTCTTTCTACGCTCATTAATGCTAGAAACCAGCCTCCAGACTCATCTGCTATTGAGTCTGCAAAGCATGTTTCCTGGTGTGAATCCAGAGGATGGAATCCTCAGAAATATGAAATAAGCAGAATTCTTGCTTTTTGCCAGTTAGGAGTGGATATGAAATTAGCCCTTAGCACAGGAGGGGACAGATCACGGACATGTACCAAATTTTGAATGAGTTTAACATCCCGGCTCACGGGAAACATGCCTACATGCTGCGATGGGAGAGGTGCTGTCGGAGGAGGCATGGCAGGCCGTCTGGAGGCAAGCTGCTAAAAGCTCCCTGTGCACCCTGTACAAGGAAAACTCGTACAAGATTCTTTTTTTTTGGTACCAGACCCCAGATATACTCCATAAAATTTACCCCTCCACATCCGATCGCTGCTGGCGCTGCCTGCAGGACAGAGGCTCTCTCTTCCACGTGTACTGGTCCTGTCCCCTCTTGGTCCCGTTCTGGCAATCCACACACTTACTACTGACCCGTCTCCTGGAGGTACCAATTCCCCTGACACCCAAACTGTTTTTGCTGGGCCTTGAGCAGCCTAAAGTTGCCAAGCCCTACAAAAAACTACTTAGACATATTTTGACGGCAGCCAGATGCCTAGTGGCCCTCAACTGGAAAAAGTCCGTACCCCCGTCCCAGGAGGCCCTGTACTCCAGGATCAAAGACGTGGAGCTCATGGAGAGGATGACGACCAGGATACGTGATAGGCTAGAGCAGTCGTTCTCAACTCCTGTCCTCAGGACCCACTAACAGGCCAGATTTTAAGTATTACCTTGGTGAGATGCAGACTAGAATACTGCAATCCCTGAGCAGTAAATTATATCACCTGTGATGCATTTCAGTTATCTTGCAAACCTGGCCTGTTGGTGGGCCCTGAGGACTGGAGTTGAGAACCACTGGGCTAGAGGACCATGATGAGGTCTGGAGGGAGTGGCGCCGGCAGGAGGACATCCCAGGAGCGGGCGTAGGAGCAGACGGGGTAACTTAGACCTTCTCTCCACTGTCTCTTCTCTTAATTTCTCCCCCCTTTTCTCTCTCTTTCTTCTCTCCCCCCCTTTTTCTTTTTCCTCCCCTCTGATCTTTTCCTTTTCTAATGTTGCAGAATACTGATGCAGTCGTGTTGGTGCTCCTCACTGTTTGATACTGCCCATTGTATTATGTTTGTAGACTTTGCCACTGACGGGGTGGGCCCTTCCATTTCCTATTTGCATCTCCCGGCCCACGGGCCCTTGCCCCACTATGCTTGCTTCTTGTATGACATAAGCTGCTGTCTATTGGCATATGTCCATTATCTTTTTTTTTTGATCTTTTGGTATCTCTGTATTCTTATGACCTGTGAACTGCTTCATATAAATAATAAAAAAAACGTTAATTGGAAAAAAAAATAAAAAATTAGCCCTTAGTGCCATCAAGGGTCAAATATCGGCTCTGTCTTCTTTCAAAGACCACTGGCATCTCATTCCCTAGTTCGGGCGTTCATTCAGGGGGTACTGCGGATAAATCCGCCAGTCAATTCTCCCTTGTGCCCATGGGATTTGAATTTGGTATTGTCAATGTTGCAAAAGCAACCTTTTGAATCTATTCGCCATATTCCTTTAATTATTTTAAGCAGGAAATTGGCCTTTTTGATTGCCATCTCTTCTGCTAGAAGAGTATCGGAACTAGCAGCTCTTTCTTGTAAAGAGCCTTATCTAATTTGTCACAAAGACAAAATTGTACTACGACCCCATCCTACCTTTTTACCTAAGGTGGCGTTGGCTTTTCATTTGAATCAAGACATTGTTCTGCCTTCTTTTTTTCCTGACCCAGGGACGGCGGGGGAAAGGTTATTGCACTCTCTAGATCTAGTGAAAGCAGTAAAGGTGTATCTGCAGGCAACCACTCAGATACGTAAAACAGAGGTTTCGTTTATTTTGCCAGATGGGCCCAAGAAGAGCCAAGCGGCATCGAAATCCACCATCTCTAGGTGGATTCGACAAGTAATTATTCAAGCTTATGGTCTAAAGAACAGAACTCCTCCTTTTTCTGTTAAGGCGCACTCTACCAGGGCGATAAGTGCTTCATGGGCAGTGCATCACCAGGCTTTGATGGCTCAGATCTGTAAAGCTGCAACTTGGTCTTCAGTCCACACATTTTCCAAATTCTATCAAATAGATGTGAAAGAACATGAGGATTCCGCCTTCGGGCAAAGTGTGTTGCAGGCAGCAGTATAGGGCTTCTTGTCCGCAAGCGGCCTGCTTGATCTGGGTCTCCCACCCTTCATATTGGGCATTGCTCTGGGACGTCCCATTATGTAATGACTGGCTCTGTGTCCTGTGGTGTACGATAAAGAAAACAGGATTTCTCTTTAGTTCTTGGACGGACACAGCTTTAATCTTGACAAAGTGGGTATTAGCCTTCATTCAGGAGTGACTAGGCAGAAAGTGTTAACTTCAGAGCTAAACAGCCCCGCCCAGAGGGCGGTCCTACTGGCTATATCCCCTCAGCCTGCACTAAGCAGATCAGTTATTTTCTGCCTAGCATAGAAGGACATGGCTCCCTTCGGGCCCATAGATCCGATGTTTTTTTATTTTTTCTACGTTTTTTGTTCCTGAGATCCTCGATCAAACTGCTAACTGGGTGACAGGCTGGATCCCAGATCCTTGTAGTCTCCCCAGTTTCATCCATCGAGCCTGTGCCGACCCTAGCTACGCGCTGGGTTTTCCACGACATGCCCGTCGCTCCATGGGTGGCCGGTGAGCTTCGCGCTCCAGGGCATGCATATGACCGGTCTCTATGGCTGAATCACAGCATTCCGGGCCTACAGTCACCTCCGTAACCGCGCGGAAGATGGTCTGTCTGGGATGTTCCCAGCTTAATCCACGCAGGAAGGGTAAGTAGCAATCTCCTTCTTTTTACAGGAGGACATAGCTGGACATTCCTGGAGAGATCAAGTAAGTGGTTTTACCCTTTCTTTCCCCTCTCCCTCCCTTCCCTCCTCCCTGGGCTCTGTGAGCTAGGCTGGGGGCCGGGGGTTCACCTGGGGGGCTCCATCTGGAGCGGGAACTGCGCTGTATCTCTGCTTATGGGGTGCTAGTGGGCTGTCATTAGAAATGTCAGTTTTTGCTTGCCTGTGTGTTTCTCCCTCCATGCTGTCGGCGGCCATTTTCTTGTGGTCTGCACCCGGTTTGGCCTCTATCTACCGTTATGCGGCCATTTTCTTGTGGTCCACGCCTGCTTGACTCTATTTGCCGCTCGGCGGCCATTTTCTTGTGGTCCACGCCCGTTTTGGCCTCCACCGCTCAGCGCCCATTTTTTTGTAGTCCACGCCGTTCTTCAGCACGGCCGCGCAGCGGCCATTTTGTGGAAGTCTCTGGCCTCTAGGGTGCATTTTTACCGGGAAATATACACACACGCTGACGGAGGGTCAGACTGACACGGGCAGCTGTGGAAAGAGCATCCCAAACGGGAGCAGACAGTAACAGTGACCGTTCTAAGGGTGGTGAGTCCTCTGGGGGTCCCCGCATCTCTGTAGTAGCTAGGAGGGTGGGCTGTTGATACCCACAAGGACTCCAGGCAAGGTATCAGGCGCATGGGTCAGCATGATGTTTTTTTCCCCTGAAACACCTGAGTTGGCAACCAGTATATCAGTGGACGCTATGTCGGCGATCCTGGAGGCTTTTGTTGCCAAGGTGGAAGCGGCGTGTGGGAACACGGAGGCTAGGAAGCGCCCCTCCCCCCGCCATCTTCTGGGGATAATTCTGATGCAGAGCCAGGCCCAGCTGTGGCTCATGGCCCTGATTCTGATGCGTCAGAGGCCGAGGACCGTGACCGGTCGGACAGTGAGGATGACTCCAGGTCCGGGTCAGCACGCAAAAAGGCTTGGTATCTGATCTTATCACCGCAGTGCGGGATACGCTGAAGTTGGAGAATTCTGCAGCAGAGACGGCGGTTCCCTTTGGGTTCCGTAAGCCGGCCCGCACTGCCAAGGTGTTTCCTTGTATGTCTTATTTTGATAAACTTTTATACAAGGAGTGGGGAAAAACCACTGAAGGTTTTTTCAGCCCCAAAATTTTTTTGCCGGTCCGGTACCCCTTTTGAGGAGAGTTTCCTGAAAGAATGGACCTCTCCCCCGATAGTGGACCCCCCTGTGTCCAGACTTAACAAAGTAACCACAATTCCAGTGGAAGGGGCTCCTGTCTTCAGGGACCCTGCGGACAATCGCTCGCTACCTATACACCGTAGTGGGCTCAGCGGTGTGTCCAGCAATGGCTGGGGCAATGGTGTCTTGTTGAGTGGGCAAAGATGCTACTCCAGGGGTTAAAAACACGGGGGGCTCCTCCGGACGAGGTAGCTTTGGGCGACCAGTTGGTACAGGGTCTTAAGTTTGTCTGCGAGTCAGACATGGATACTATCCCCTTGCTGTCCAGAGCCTCGGTTTATGCGGTGGTGTTACGCCGCCTGGTCTGCCTAAAGTGCTGGTCTGCGGACCAATCTTCCAAGAAGGCCTTGTTGGATCTGCCCTTTAAGGGCGACAGACTTTTTGGAGCCTCTCTGGATGACGACATTAAGGATGCTACAGGAGGTAAGAGCATGCTGCTCCCGCAATCCAAAAAGGGTAAGGAGCCACGCCATAGGCAAAGAGCCCTAGTGCAGCAAGTAACATATCACCGGCCGATAAAGCGCCTGCTGAGGGACCGAAGCGTCCCTGGTTTTGCAAGCCCAACCTCGCTTGCCTACCGAACAGATTTTTTTCCCTCTAAACCACCAGCTTCAGCCGACTGGTCGAGAAGCCCTATATGGGGCGGTTCAAGACCTGCTGATACGCAAGGTGGTCATTCCTGTTTCAGTACAGGAATGGGTTCAGGGGTTCTACTCAAATCTGTTAGTAGTACTAAAAAAAAGGGGGTTAGTCCAATCTGGATCTCAGGGCCCTCAATTGCTTTGTGAATGTACAAAGATTCCGGAGGGAGTTGGTTCGCTCTGTTGTCGCTGCCCTCCATCCGTGGGGATTTTCCGGCATCCTTGAACATCAAGAACGCATACTGGCATGTACCCATATGCACCAGGCATCACAGATGTTTGCGCTTTGCGGCCGGGGAAGACCACTACCATTTGGTGGCTCTCCCCTTTGGCCTGGCATCGGCACCGAGGGTGTTCACCAAGGTGCTCGCCCCGGTACTGGCGCTACTAAGACAGCGTGGCATCGCTATCTTGGGCTACTTGGACGATGTTCTTCTGAGGGCCACTTCAAGCTCAAAATTTGAGGTGAGCGTGTCTATAACCTGTCAGACCCTCCGATACTTTGGTTGGGTGCTGAACACCAGTACCAGTCAGTATTGGTACCGACTCAACTCCTAGTGTATCTGGGGTTGATTCTGGACTCCTCAGAGGCAAACGTTTTTTTTCTCCCTATGGGAAAGTTGCAGACCCTTCAGGCTGTGGTGCGGCAGTTGACATCCCGGGATGGTCGTCATGCCACTTTTGCAGGCGAGTCCTGGGCCTCATGGTAGCCTCCTTCGAGGCGGTACCATATGCGCTATTTCACACACGAGTGTTACAGAAGTTAATTCTGTCCAGAAGGGACAAGTGCCCTTCATCCCTGGATTGTCAAATCCGGGTGAGCCACCTAGTCTGGACCTCCCTAGTTTGGTGGCCGACATCACCGGCACTTCTGTCTGGGAAGTCGTTCCTTCCTTTTTTTTACTGGATGGTGGTCACGACGGATGTCAGCCTTACCGGTTGGAGGGGAGTCTGGGGGGCTCAGTCGACCTGGGTCGCTGGACTCCGGGGGAATCCCACTTGCCGATCATTGTCCCACCTGCAGCTAGCAGCCTCGGTTTTTTTCTGCCTAGCAGAAGGAGAAGACGTGGCTCTCTCAGGAGCCAGTCTCCTGGAGGATTTTAGTTTTTTACATTTTATTCCTTTGGGAATTTTATTTTATTTTTGAGACCTTCAATCAACTGTCAGCTGGGCGACAGGTTTGGTACACTGGTATCCTCGTAGTCTTCCCTGTCCGACCATCGAACGTGCTGATCCTCGCCTTGTGTGCGTGAAACTCGGTTCACGACATGCCCCATGACTCCAGGGGTGGCCGGGTTGCTTTTAGCTCCCGCGGTCCTCTCAAGATTGAACAGTACCTGACTGACTGTATCTCTTGTGGTGGACCGGGCCGACAGCTATGCAGTTCTGCTCTGTGATAGGTCTGTCTGAAACAAGCCAGTGGGTCCCTGAAAGGGACGGGTAAGTAGTCTCTCCTACTGCAGGTGAGTACATGCTGGCTGTGTTTCTTTATATGGGGGGTTTCTCCCCGTCTCCCCCCTGTTATGCTGCTCTCTGCACCCTGTACTGGTGCTGTGCTTGGGGGTCACTCTGGCCTGGCTGGGCGCTCATGTCTTTAGTGGGCTCTGGGGTGAGGGGCAGTTTTCCTGGTGTGTGAGGTGGTTATAGCTGCGGCCGGCGGCCATTTTCCTGTAGCCGCCGCGCATTTACTTTTGGTTTCTGCCTCTAGCGGCGGCGCGAATCTCCTCACAGATTCTTCACTCTCCTCAGGCTCACAGCGCGGTTTCTTCAGCAGGACTGAGCGGTCCTTAAGGGTTGGTGAGTCCTCTGGGTATCCCCTCCTCAGCGTAGCCATTGGGTGGACTGTATATTCACTGTAGTAGTGTATAAGGTCTCAGATTGGTGGCGATATGGAGTCTGATACACCTGCTTCTCCACACTTGCCTGGGGCAACTGGCAGTGCTGCACAGTTAAACATGTTCATATGTTTCCTGCACCTGCGGTCCTTATGGACCAGTTGTCGGCAGTCCTGGAATCATTCCTTGTCAGAATGTAAGCTGTGTGCGAGCGAAGGGAGCTATAAGCCCTCTCCCCACAAACTTCTTTAGTGAAGGAGTGCTCTGATTCAGATATGGGCCTAGCTACTGTGCTCAGGACCATAGCTCTGAATATTTTAATGTTTATGAACAGGACATTCCCTTGTGAGGAAGACTCCAGTTCTGTGTCAGTGAATGACAGGGCGCTTGTAAGTGAACTCATTGATGTGAGGAACACTCTCAAGCTGGGTGCTGTGGTACCTCAGGTGGACGCTTTTTCCCTTGGTTCCTTCAAGCTTTTCTTTTACACAGCTTCCTCACTGTTTTCCTCACACGCTGCGTCGAGAGCAGCATGCATGATACAGTGGTACACAGTGTTTCCCTCCCCCTGTTCTGTGCAGTATGGTGGGGGGGGGGCTTTATTCATTTATGTCTCTAGTCCCTGTGAGCCTTATGTGTGATGTCCTGAGGCATCAACATGGTCTCTGCACCTGTGGTTTCCCGCCATTTCCTGGGGAACGCTCTGAGCTCTGACAGACACACGGTCTGAGGATCAGAGGAAAAGAAAAACGTACCGCTCAAAAGCTTAAGAATTCACCAAATAGCTGCTTCCGCCCGGTCACTCACACAGGTGCTGGCTCTGCACTGATGCATGGGAGAAAAAGAAACCCTGGACTGCCGCACTCTGTATAGACAGTTATTTATTCCAAAATTTCAAGTTTTTACTTGAAATTTTGGAATAAATAACTGTCTATACAGAGTGCGGCAGTCCAGGGTTTCTTTTTCTCTGAGGATCAGAGGTTACCTGTTACCTGCATGCTGCTTCGGCAGCACAGTCAAGCAGGTTGGAATGATACAGAGAAGATTATGCGCCTCTGCGCCATAATTTAAACTCATCCCATACCTCTAAACTGCATACATTATCAGTGTATGTATGTGTTATTGGTCTCTGTGTCTGCGTGGGTGTCCCCCCACGTTCCAATGCTGTGTTTCAGTGCCATACATGATATAAACGTACAAAATATGTTTATGCGCGACTCTAGATACATTCACAGTATATGTATGTATTATACTCTCTGGGTCGGCGCGGGTTTCCGCTCTCTCATGGTATGTGCGCTTCGGCGCTCTGCACAGTATAGACATGTTCAATATGTTTATTGAACATACTATACATGTTTACAGTATGGGTATACTGTTTGCGCGGGGTTCCTCCGGGTACTCCGGTTTCCCCCCACGCTCCAATGGAAATGCACAGCATAAACATGTGCAATATGTTTATTCACATGCTATCATTCCTACACGGTATCTGTGTGCTGTCTGCGTGGGGTTCTTCCGGGTATTTCGGTTTCCTCCCACGTGCTGACGGTATGTGCGCCTTTGGCCCTCTGCACAGTTAAACATGTTCAATGTTTATCACGCATGCTATAATACCTACACGGTATGTGTATGCAGTCTGTGTGGGTTTCCTCCGGGTACTCCGGTTCCTTACCACACTCCATTGGTATGGGCGCTATGCACAGCCTAAATTTGTGCGATTTGATATCCACATACTAAGATACCTACCCGGTATGTCTGTGCAGTCTGCGTGGGTTTCCTTCGGGTTTCCGCCCACGCTACATGACATGCGTGCCTTTGGTGCAATACACGGTGTAAACATACACATTATGTTTATACACAACATTAAATACATTCACAGTAGTTGTAGGTATTGCATTCTCTGGGTATGCGTGGGGTACTTTGGTTCCTCCCACGCACCAACGATGTGCGCGCCTTCGGTGCTATGCACACATAGGCTTGTGCAAAATGTTTAGCACACATACTATAATACCTACACGGTATGCGTATGCAGTCTGCGTGGGTTTCATCCGGGTGCTCCGGTTTCTCGCCCGCGTTCCAATGGTGTGCACATTTTCAGCGCTAGGCACAGTATAAACATGTGCAATTTGTTTATTCGCAGGCTAGCATACCTACATGGTCGTGTACGCAATCTGCGTGGCTGATTTACGTCCAAGCCCCGATGATGTGCGCGCCTTCGTCGCTGGCACAGTATAAACGTGTTTAATAGGTTTCTCCACACATACTAAACTACATACGCTGTATGTGGTTGTATTGTGCTCTTTGTGGCTGGGTGGGTTTCCTCCCACACTCTATTTGCGCGTTTGACGCAATACATAGTATAAACTATGTGTTTGTACAATCAGCACTTATCTATGGGTAGCTGCTGGATGGAGCATTGTCATAAGGATCCCTGGTTTCAGGGGTACCACTTTCCACCTGCTTTCAGTGGTGATCAGAAGCGCTGGCTTGGACTGTGTTCGCCAGGCTGAGGTTAGCGTTACGCCCGTTAGTAGCTGCGTTTCTGTAGCTCAATGACTGGGCAAAAGCCTCTGCTTCATCTATCAGTCGACTAGCAGGTGCACTGCAACTGCTTTAGCCTTTAGGGTCTCTGTGCCCGGGGTGGGTTTACGCCTCCTGTGGAGGCTGAGGTACTGGTCCTCTGACCGAGTTTCTAGGGAAGCTCTGTCAAGTTGCCTTTATTGCCCAACAGTTGAGGCACCGGGGCCTCTCTTCTCCAATACATTGCGGAGTCTCTTTGGGATTTTCATACATCTCGCTGCAAGACGGTCCTGTCGGCCGTGTGCATTGCAGGGGAACGGTCCTTGATCCGGAGGTGTTTCCACCTCCTTTACCGGAGGTGGGGCACCGGATGTGGACCTTATGGCCTCTCGACTCACTCGTAAGGTGGCAAGATCGTGGCCAGGTCCAGAGACGTTGGAACGCGTTGGAAGCCCGTGGGGGCAGTATCGCCTGATATATGCTTACTCTCCGCTACTGTTGTTGCTTAGCAGAGTAGGGGCTGAGGCCATTCCGGTGATCCTCATTGCTCCAGAACGGCGACTTTGGTACGCCGATCTACTTCGGCTAGTCGCAGACGTTGGCGACTGCCTATTGGGGTGGACCTTCTGTCTCATGATCCCATACTTCATCCTGCTTTACAGTCCTTTGCTTTAATGGCATGGCTGTTTAAAGCCAGGTGCTGAAGGACCGAGTTCTCTCGGATTCGGTCATCTCTTCTATGTTGTTGGCACGGGAATCTTCCTCCAGAAAGATATGTCACCCTACCTGGAAGACTTACATCGCTATGTGCGAGGAACTTGAGTGGTGTCCTCGGACATATTCCGTTCCCAGGATTTTGCTGTTCTTACAGCGTGGTGTGACCCAAAAGCTGGCCTTGCATACCTTTTTGAGGGTCGGATTTCGGCCCGGGCTGTCTTTTTCAACGACCACTACCGGGCCATTCCTTGATTAGCACCTTTTGTGCGGGGGGTTCGCCATGTGATCCCCCCCCCCGTCAAGCCTCTTCTCCCTACTTGGGATCTGAATTTGATGTATCTCGGTTCTCCAAGATCATTCCTTTGAGAATATCAGATTGATTCCTCTCTTGACCTTGTCCCAGAAGGTGGCCTTCTTAGTGGCCATTACTTCGGTTAGACGGGTGTCTGAGTTGGCGGCCTTGTCCTGCAAGTCGCCTTACTTGGTCCTCCATAAAGATATGGCGGTGTTGCGCCAACGACCGTCCTTTTCAAAAGATGGTCTCGGCCTTTCACCTTAAGTAGGACATTGTTCTTCCGTCCTTGTGTCCTCACCCATCGCATCCCTGAGAGTTTGCGCTTCATACATTAAGATGGGTACAAGCCTTACGGGTGTACCTGTCTGCTACGGTTTCCATTCGGAAGTCTGACTCACTGTTTGTGTCTGTCTCTGGTCCAAAACAGGGACGAGCGGTGTCACCTGCCACCGTCTCTAGGTGGATCAGGCAGACCGTCATACAGGCCTATGCCCTTAAGTGGCGGGCGCCTCCCTTTCCGGTTGCGGCGCATTCCACCAAGGCAATTAGTGCTTCCTGGGCTTTCCGACATCAAGCGTCGGTTGCACAAGTGTGCAAGGTGGTGACTTGCTTCCTTCGGCCGCAAAGCATTGCAGGCCGCTGTTTAATGTTGCAACTCCTCCGTTGAGGAGCTCTGCTTGTTTGGAGTGAAGTTTTGGTTGTTCCTTTACTACTGCTCCCACCCTTCTGATACTTCTTTGGGGCGTCCCACACGTTTACAGTATCCAGCTGTGTCAGTCCCTGGACGATGAGAGAAAATAGGATTTTTGTACTCGCCGTAAAATCCGTTTCTCTGACATCCATGGACTGACACAGCACCCACCCTTCCTTTTAAGGTTTGTACTGCTTTGTTACGAACTGAGGCTGCTAGCTGCAGGTGGGAGGGTAATGTCCGTAGGGACCGCCCCCCTGGTCGGGGCTGTTCATCTCTGGTTTGTTCTAGAATGTATGTTTCTAACATTCTGCCTAGATCTAATCCTGCGAGCAGGGGCATATACCCACACGTTTACAGTATCCAGCTGTGTCCGTCCATTGACGTCAGAGAAACGGATTTTACGGTGAGTAATCCTATTTTCTCTGAGTTCATGGACGGACACCGCACCCACCCGTCGTTTTTACGTTTGTACTGATCTGCTTGGTGCAGGCTGAGGGGAAATAGCCAGTAGGACCGCCCCCTGGGCGGGGCTGTTCAGCTCTGAAGTTAACACTTTCTGCCTAGTCACTCCTGAATGAAGGCTAATACCCACTTTGTCAAGATTAAAGCTGTGTCCGTCCATGAACTCAGAGAAAAGGATTTTACGGTGAGTACAAAAATCCTATTTTTTATAACAGCTTACCTGTAAAATCATTTTCTTGGAGTACACCACGGGACACAGAGGTCCCCCCTTCTTATGGGAACCTTATTGCTTGCTACAAAACTGAGGTACTTCCCTGATGGGGAGGGGTTATATGGAGGGGAACTGTCTTCAATTGGTTGTGCCAGTGTCCAATCACTGCTGGTGACCCTTAACCCATTATGTAATGACTGGCTCTGTGTCCCGTGGTTTACTCCAAGAAAAGGATTTTACAGGTAAGCGGTTATAAAAATCCTTTTTTTTTTTTCCAACCTCACCAACTATGTAAGGTATGCACAATACCATCTCTGAACACACAACACATGGAGCCTATAAGCAGATTGGCTACAGCAGCAGTAGACCACACTGGATGCTACTCCTGTCGGTTAAGAACAGAAGACTAAGGCTGCAATTCTCACAGGCTCACTAAAATTGGACAATAGAAGATTGGAAAAATGTTGCCTGGTCTGATGAGTCTCGATTTTTTTTTTGCTGGGACATTCAGATGGTAGGGTCAGAATTCGGCATAAACAACATGAAAGCATGGATCCATCCTGCCTTGTATCAATGATTCAGGCGGGTGGTGGTATAATGGCGTGGGGGATGTTTTCTTGGCACACTTTGAGCCCCTTAGTACCAGTTGAACATCGTTTAAATTCAAGGGCCTACCTGAGTGTTGTTGCTGACCATGTCCATCACTTTATGAATACAGTTTACCCATCTTCTGGTGGCTACTTCCAGCAGGATAATGCTGATAATTTCACAAAGCTCAAGTAATCCCAAACTGGTTTCTTGAATATGACAATGTGTTCACTGTGTACTCCAATGGCCTCCACAGTCACAGTATCTCAATCAAGCACATTTGGGATGTGGTGGAATGGGAGATTCGCATCGTGGATGTGCAGCCGACAAATCTGCAGCAACTGCGTGATACTATGTCAATATGGACCAAAATTTTAAGGAATCTTTCCAACACCTAGATTAATCTATGCCACAAAGAATTAAGGCAGTTCTGAAGGCAAAAGGGGGTCCATCCCGGTACTAGCAAGGTGTACCTAAAAAAATGGCCCGTGAGTGTATACCAATAACTGTTCCGCCCATAATTTTTTCCTAAATCAGGGTGCCAAAAGCACCAATAAATAGTCACCAGAAGTTCCAAAAGATCATAAAAGGCAGTTGATGGCTAAGCTTATCAAGTCTTTTAGGAGGCAATGTTTGTAATTCATGGATCCATTGGGTTTCCTGTGTAACAGCAGGTGATGGTGGTCACCCCCCTACATAAGGAGGGAGGGCAGGGTCAATAAGCACTTTAACCACTTCACTTACGCACCTTCCTGCCCAAGCCAATTTTAAGCTTTCATCGCTGTTGCAATTTGAATGACAATTGCACTGATGGGCACTGAAAAGGCAGCAAAGATGGGTACTGATGGTCACTGATGGGGGGCATTCATGGGCGGCACTGATGGACAATGATGAACACTGATGGGTGATACTGATGGGTGGCATTGCTGGGCATCACATATTTTTTTTGTCCATAATGTTGCCAGTCAGTGCCCATTTGTGGGCACTGATTGGCATCTATTGTGCTTATTTTTTAATATGTGCATGGCCATGGGGTACATACCTGGCCATCCACATGTTGCTCCCTTCCCTGGTGGTCCTAGCGTTCCAGTGTGGGCATCCGCGGGGGGGCTGCGCTGATAAACAATCAGTGCAAACCCCCCCCTGTTAGCAGAGCCGCCGATTGGCTCTCCTCTACTCGCCTCGATCAGACACGAGTGAGGAAAAACCGATCAACGTCTGTTCCTGTTTACATCGTGATCAGCCGTGATTGGACACGGCTGATCACGTGGTAAAGGGCCTCCGACGGAAGCTCCTTACCTAGATCGGTGTAGCGGTGGCTGTTATTCTGCTGGACGTCATATGACGCCCAGTCAGGATAACGCAACCACTTCCCGGACGTCAATCTGCTATTGACCGGGCGGGAAGTGGTTAAAGTGACCCTAAATTCAAATTTATTTTTCATACATCATGGGACACAGAGTCAGGCCAATAGTCATTACCTGCTGAGTCATACTCCATCTCCAGGTGAATGGACACTGGTAGACCAAAGGTCTTTAGACAGGACGTGATCCCCTATATAACCCCTCTCATACAGGAAGTACTTCAGTTTTTTTACCAGTGTCTGCAAGGTGAATGGCGAGGTTGGTTTGAGCTCTCTGAGCTCCATGTCTCTAGTCCCACAAACGGTTCCAAAATGAATCAAGGGATTGACCGATTGGATCCATTTAACACAGGCTCTATATGCTTAGATAAATGGTACCCGAGCCTCGCATAGAAGAAACAAGATCCTGCGAGGTTTTGCCTGTAATGCGGCCTCTAGGCTCTGGACCCTGCAAAGTGGAATCCTGGACACGACCGCGCTAAGGCAATCCTGCAGGGTGCTGTACAGGTCCAAGGGAGTGGACCCTAAACAGGAACCCGCCGTAAAGGGTGAAGATTGGGCTCTTAGTTTCTAAGCAGCCCTGCGCCTGGATGGGTAAGTGAAAACTCCTTTTATTATTATATTGTGGGGTGTCCCAGTGATTGTAACAATTAGTCAAGCTAGCCAAAGGGCTGCACACCTGTGTGCGGTGACCAATACGGGGGAGTTTTGGGCTAGCTGTGGGTGTTTGCAAAGTGTACCTTTTTTTGCTTGTCTGGCTGTTTTTATATGTATGATGGCGCACAACGGTGCGCCATTTCGCATTGGTTCTCCAAGGCGCACGTGCGTTCGCAAGAGTGCCGCCGTGCTCAGCAGTTGTTTGGCGGCCATGGCGCACGTGTATTCACAAAAACGCTGCTGGACTTAGCACTTTGTTTGGTGGCTATTGCGCACACGGCTTCGCCGCACAGGCACAGTAGCCTTTATCTGGGTGCACGAAGATTTGCGTCGTACGCGAATACAGCAACACCCGTTCGCCTGAACCATGCACGTGCGCACGCATGTTTAGAACGTTCCGGCGCACGCCCAGCTTGTTTAAACTGTGTATGCCAAGCATGCAGTGCTTCCAGAAGGCAGCTGTGTGACAGAGCAGGCACTAAACAGTTGCCTGCAGCGGTTCATTTCTCCTTACCCAGGTCACGTGAGTCACCAATTGTTGCAGGCTAAAGGTGCTTGGCAGGATTGTTACATAGGGGCTTGGTGAGCCCTATTAAGGGAGTCTCCCTTCTGAGGTTCTTTAATACTACACCCAAGTACTCTCTTTTTGTGGCTAGTAAATGTCTGACTAACACTACAGGGAAGGGCACACCTATGTCGTCAGTAGTTCCTGATGAACCTAGTCGTATCCTTAGTGTTGTATCCCCTAAAGGTCCAGATGTTTCCTGGGCAATCTGAAATGATGCGCCTATCTGGTATGCTGCTTACCGTCAAAGCTGCTGCTTCACCCTTCATCACTAGGGATCTACTGTCCTCGGCCCTAGCTGGGTTAGAGCATAGGATTGCTGGCATGATTGCCTCCATCCCGCAGGGTAGCAGGAAGCGTGACGGACCCCCCTCCTAGAGCCTCTTAATTTGGAGCAGGAATGGGTCGAGAATTGGGAAGAGCTAAAAGCTCAGGAATTCAGTGGATTGCCTGGCAGATGAGTTTGCTTCCGAGCAATCTGGACAAGAAGATATTCAGTTGATGTCTGCCTCTCAGTCGCAGAAGTTTTTGATCCTGACTCTGACCGAAATGGTTTGTTCTGCCATTTAAGTTGCCTCTTGCAGAGGTGACTGAGCCCCCCTGGTCCTCTTTGGGATCCCTGAGGCCTCTTTGGGCCGCACAGGCTTTCCCTCTACACCCCCTGTTGGAACAGGCGGTGTATGCTGATTGGGAACATCCTGACAGGATTTTTGTTCCTCTTAAGAGGTTTTCCCTTTTATATCCCATGGATAAAAAGTTTGTTAAAAAATGGAGCATGCCAGCCGTAGATGCAGCAGTCTCTTCCTTAAACAAGAACTTTTTTGGCCAGTTCAGCCATTCAGCTGTTGCAGCAATTGGTATCTGCCAGTCCGTAAAGGATCAGGTCAAATGGCCTGATAGGCCTAACCAGGAGGATGTTCTGCCTGAAAGTAAGACCGATATTCCTCAAGCACTGTGTTTTGCTGTTGACGCCTTTTAAGGATTCAATACAGCAGGTTTCTCGCTTGGCTCTCTTGTCTGTGCATATGCGCAGACTTTTGTGGCTTAAGAACTGGTCAGCCGACCTTCCTTGTAAAAAGTTATTGGCAGGTTTCCCTTTTCATAGGGAACATTTATTTGGTGATCACTTGGACAAATGTATCCAAAAGATTTCCGGAGGGAACAGTTCTCTACTTCCTGTAAAGAAAAGCACCAGACGTCCCTTGTTTAAAACCTCAGGGACTGCTTCTTCAAATGTCTCAGCGTCAGCGCGGTTCCACCGCCAACAGGGTGCTAGAGCCAGGGCCAGAAAAAGCCTTGGGTCCAAAATTATTTTAAACCCAGCACCAAGCCCTCCTTTTGAGGGGATGCCCCCACTCCATCAGGTGGGGGGAAGGCTGCTGCATTTTGCGGACATTTGCGGGGGGTTCCCCCTCAGAGGTTTTTAAGATCCAGCGTTCCCTCGGATCCTCCCCATCAACGTCCTGGAATTACGGGCAGTACGACTGGCCCTATGGGCCTGGATGGTGGCACTTCAGGACTACCCTATCAGGGTTCAGTCCGACAATTCCACTGCAGTGGCCTATATAAACCACCAAGGCGGTACCAGGAGTCGTTCAGCTCTGAAGGAGGTGAACTACATACTAGCCTGGGCAGAGGGACATGTGCCGATTCTATCAGCAGTCCATATCCCAGGAGTAGAGAACTGGAAGGCAGATTATCTCACCCGCCAGCAAATCTGCCCGGGGGAATGGTCCCTACACCCAGAGGTCTTCCAGGAAAATTGCCAAGGTTGGGGATGGCCAGAGGTCGACCTACTGGCATCCAGGTTCAACAACAAACTACAGCATTTTGTGTCCCGAACAAAAGATCTTCTGGCAATCGGAGCAGATGCTCTGGTAATTCGATGGAGCCAATACGCCCTGGTTTATGCTTTCCCTCGGGTCCCTCTCCTTCCACACTTGTGCAGGATTCGGAGAGGGGGTTCCAGTCATTTTGGTGGCACCAGCCTGGCTCAGAAGGCCCTGGTTCACGGAGATTGTGAGACTGACAATAGACGGGCCATGGACGGTTCCACGTCACCCCGATCTACTGTCTCAAGGTCCTATATTCCACCCCAATTTACAGTCTCTAAATTTTATGGCATGGCTATTGAAGCCAGGGTGTTGAAAGACCGTGGCATCTCAGGACCAGTAGTGTCTACCCTAGTGAATGCTAAAAAAGTTGTCGCTAGGAAGATTTATCATAAGGTCTGGAAGACTTTTATCGCTTGGTGTGAAGCCAGAAAATGGCATCCACGGAAATACGTGATTGGAAGAATTCTCTCTCTTTTACAGTCAGCTGTTGAAATCAAATTGGCTTTGAGTGCAATCAGAGGTCAGATTTCGGCCTTGTCAGTATTCTTCCAAAGGCCTTTAGCATCCCATTCGTTAGTCCGAACCTTTATGCAGGGGGCAACTCGTTAGGTTACCTAATGGGAGGTAGCAATGTGTCCTTGGGACCTGAACTTGATGCTGTCTGTGTTACAGAAACAACCATTTGAACCTATCAAGGAAATGCCATTAGACTTGCTGTCACGCAAGCTAGCCTTCCTGATGACTATCACCTTGGCTAGAAGGGTGTCGGAGTTAGCGGCCCTTTCATGCAGGGAACCGTACTTGATCCTTCACCACGACAGTCGTGTTACCTGTTCCATCCTTTTTGCCAAAGGTGGTGTCGGCCTTTCATTTAAATTGGGACATTATTTTGCATTCTTTTTTCTCCCAGCCTCGTTCGGCGGAAGAGAGACGACTGCATTCTTTGGATGTTGTCCGGGCAGTCAAGGTTTATTTGTCAGGATCCGAAAATGAGACTCCTTTTTTGTTTTACCCCAAGAAACGGCAGGCAGCTTCTAAGGCTTCCATTGCCAATTGGGTCCGTCAATTGATCATTCAGGCCTATGGTCTAAAACGTAAAGCTCCTCCCTTTAGGATGAGAGCTCATTCTACCAGAGGTGTAGGAACCACCTGGGCTTTTTGCCATTAGGTATCTGTGGCTCAGATTTGTAAGGCTGCTACCTTGTCTTCAGTGCATACGTTAACAACATTTTATCAAGTGGATGTTCGAGCAGCCGAGGATTCGTCTTTCGGCTGCAGTGTACTGCAGGCTGCCATATAAGTTCTGATGGCTATCGTTTGGCATGGTGTCTCCCTCCCCTCGAGGCTATTACTCTGGGACGTCCCAGCAGGTAATAAATATTAGCCTGACTCTGTGTCCCATGATGTATGAAAAAGAAAATAATTTTTCATCATACTTACCTGTAAAATCCCTTTCTTTGAATACATCATGGGACACAGAGGTCCCTCCCCTCTTTTTGAGGATTTAGTGCTTGCTACAAAACTGAAGTACTTCCTGTATGGGAGGGGTTATATAGTGGATCACTTCCTGTCTAAAGACTTTTGGTCTACCAGTGTCCATTCACCTGGAGATGAAGTATAACCCAGCAGGTAATAAATATTAGCCTGACTGTGTCCCATGATGTATTCAAAGAAAAGGATTTTACAGGTAAGTATGATGAAAAAAATCCTATTTTTTTACATTAGTCATATTACAATATCAAGGAACACTATCATTGTTTAAATGTTACAAAGAATATAACCAAATGTTAACAAGAAATCAAGGCTGCAAAAAATTCAAGACAAACCCCCAAAAATTCTTCAAATATATATTCATAGTAAAAATGTCAGGTCTGAGCATGTAGGCCCTTTACAAAATAATCAAGAGTGGGTGACTGGGGACAAAGAGAAGCAACATGTATTAAATACTTTCTTCAGCTCTGTGTATACAAAGGAGCTCATGTCCATATTGGGGATGGTATTAACACAGCTCCAAATAATCCACAATGGCTCCAAATTGATATGGTCCAGAAATATATAGACAGAATAATGGTAAATAAAGCACCTGGACTGAGTGACATCCACCCAGGGATCGAAAATAATTGCGTGCCATCATTTTAAAGTCATTGTTTCTAATTTTTAGGTACTCATTAATGGTGGGAATAGTACCACTGGATTGGCGTAGTGCCAATATGGTGCCTATATTTAAAAAGAGATCAAAGTCTTTTCCAAGTAACTATAGACTTGTTGATTTAACTTCTATAATCTGGAAGATACTAGAGAATTTAATAAAAGACCACATAGATGAGTTCTTGCTGGAAAAAAAAAATATTTTAAGCAACAGACAGCATGGATTTTATGAAAGACAGAAGTTGTCAAACAAACCTGATTTCTTTTTATGAAGTGGTAAGAAAAAACCTTGGACAGAGGGGTGCCTGTGGACGTAGTATACTTTGATTTTGTAGACGCGTTTGACACAGTTCCCCACACACAGCTAATGTGTAAGGTAAAGTCTACAGGCTTGGAAAAGTCAGTTTGTAAATGTTTACAAAACTGGCTAAAAAACTGAATTCAGAGAGAAGTGCTAAATGATTCATACTCTGGTCTAAGGTTATCAGTGGTGTACCCCAAGGTTCAGTGTTGGAACCCTTTTTATTATGTTTCTAAATGGTCTGGGATTAAAAGTACCTTTCAGTCTTTGCAGATGACACCAAGCTATGCAGTGGAATAACGTTCTTGCAGGATGTCTCCAATTTACAAGCCGACCTCAATGCACTATGTATTGGGCAAATATGTGGCGGATTAGGTTTAATGTGAAGTGAGAGTCTTTCGCGCTACTAATGAGTATATAAAAATGGGAATGAGGATCAAAAATGTGCAAAAAGCTGCAAAAAATAGGATTTTTATAACAGCTTACCTGTAAAATCCTTTTCTTGGAGTACATCACGGGACACAGAGCGGCATAGTCATTACTATGTGGGTTATATAGATACCTTCAGGTGCTGGCACTGGCAACTTCCAAAACCGGAAGTACCCTCCCCTATATAAGCCCCTCCCATCCGGGAGTACCTCAGTTTTGTAGCAAAGCAATAAGTGTCCCCAAAAGAGGGGTGGGAGCTCTGTGTCCCGTGATGTACTCCAAGAAAAGGATTTTACAGGTAAGCTGTTATAAAAATCCTATTTTCTTTCTCGTACATCACGGGACACAGAGCGGCATAGTCATTACTATGTGGGATGTCCTAAAGCAATGCCCAATGGGGGGGGGGGGATACACCATACATAAGCTGAGCGCTATCAGACATGAGGATCTTTTGCGGCCTGCAACACACTGCGCCCAAAGGCGACATCCTCCTGACTTCTAACGTCCACCTGGTAGAACCTAGTAAACGTGTGTACTGAAGACCATGTTGCGGCCTTACAGATTTGAGCCAGGGAGGCCTGGTGATGCACTGCCCATGAAGTTCCAACTGCTCTCGTGGAGTGCGCCCTAACTTTGAACGGAGGCGGTCTCCTTCTCAAGCCATAGGCTTGCATTATGACCTGTCGAATCCACTAGGCTAAAGTTGATTTTGCCGCTGCCTGACCCTTTCTGGGGCCTTCCGGCAGAATAAACAAAGTATCCGTTCTGCGAATCTGAGCAGTGGCTTTTAGATAAGCTTTAACTGCTCTTACTACATCCAAAGAATGTAATAACTTTTCCTCTACCGAACTAGGTTTGGGGAAAAAGGAAGGAAGAACCACATCTTGGTTCAAATGAAACCTCGATACCACCTTAGGAAGAAAGGCTGGATGAGGACGTAACACTACTCTGTCCTTATGGATAACCAGATATGGCTCCCTACAGGACATAGCGGCTAATTCCGACACTCTTTTAGCCGAACAAATGGCTACTAGAAAAATCAATTTCCTGGTGAGAAGAACCAGGGAAATATGCTGTAATGGTTCAAATGGTTGTTTCTGTAGAACCGACAGAACCAGGTTTAAGTCCCATGGAGATATGGGAATATTAACCGGAGGGCTAATACGCATCACTCCTTGTATAAAGGCTTTGACTAGTGAATGCGAAGCCAAGGGCCTCTGAAAAAATATTGACAAGGCCGAAATCTGACCCTTGATAGTACTCAAGGCAAGCTTCCTATCTACAGCCCACTGTAGGAAGTCCAGAATCCTACCTATTACGTACTTACGTGGATGCCATTTCTTGGCCTCACACCAAGCGATGTATGCCTTCCAGATTCTATAGTAGATCTGCCTGGATACCGGCTTCCTGGCATTGATCATGGTAGATACCACAGGATTAGAGAGACCTCTCTTTTTTAGAATGTGGGCTTCAATAGCCAGGCCGTCAAACCTAGGGCTGGTAAGGAAGGGTGGTATATCGGTCCTTGCGAAAGCAGGTCCGGACGATGTGGGAGGGTCCAAGGACTCCCCACAGACATTTTTACAATCTCCGCGTACCATGCTCTTCGGGGCCACGCTGGAGCCACCAGAATCACTGGTTTCTTTTCTACCCTGATTCTGCGGAGTAATTGAGGTAACAATTGTGGCGGTGGGAATGCATATATCAGCTTGAACTGATCCCAAGGGAACACTAGGGCATCCGAGCCGCAAGCTAGGGGATCCCTTGTCCAAGAGACAAACCTGTCCACCTTTGCGTTGAATCTGGATGCTAGCAGATCTACATCCGGTGTTCCCCACCGCTGACATATTGTCCGGAAAACCTCGGGGTGAAGGGACCATTCCCCTGGGCATAATTGTTGGCGACTTAGAAAGTCCGCCTTCCAATTCTCCACTCCTGGAATGAATACCGCGGATATGGCTGGGACATATCTTTCTGCCCATTTCAGGATGCAATTTACTTCCCTCTGGGCTGCACGACTCCTGGTGCCACCCTGATGATTGATATATGCCACTGCCGTGGCATTGTCCGATTGAATTCTGACAGGGGACCCTTGGAGTTTGGATGTCCATGCTACTAGGGCATACCGGGCTGCTCGTATCTCTAAGAGATTGATGGGCAGGGCCTTTTCTGCATCCGACCATCTGCCCTGGAGAGACCATTGCTCCAGTACTGCTCCCTAGCCTATAAGGCTGGCATCTGTAGTGACCACCTTCCAAGAAATCGGACTGAAGGATTTCCCTTTTTCCAGATTCTGGGGAACCAACCACCAACGGAGGCTCTTGCGAACGGAAGGGGACAAGGACATTGGTAAGTCTAGGGCCTGAACTTTCTTGTTCCAGGCTGACAGTATGGCCCTTTGCAAATTCCTTGAATGGAATTGACCGTAGGGTACTGCTTCGAATGATGCCACCATTTTTCCCAGCAGCCTCATGCACAGGCGTATGGACGGCTGTCTTTTTGTACCCACTAAGTGGATCAAATCTCTCAAAGACAACACCTTTTTTCGAGGCAAGAATATTTTCCTCTGGCCTGAATCTAGCCTTAGCCCCAAGTATTCCAGACTTTTGACTGGTTTTAGGGCTGACTTGTCTCGGTTGATAATCCAACCGTGAGATTCCAGATACTCGATTGTCTTGTGGACGACCACTTCTAGTTTTTTCACTGAGTGGTCTATCAGCAACAAGTCGTCTAGATATGCCATTATCGTTACACCTTGTGTTCTTAGATTGGCCAATAATGGGGCCAGAATTTTTGTGAACACTCGTGGTGCTGTGGCCAGACCGAAGGGTAAGGCTCTGAACTGAAAATGGCGCCCTTCTACTGCAAAGCGTAGAAATCTTTGATGGACTGGAAAGATGGGAACGTGCAAATAAGCATCTTTGATGTCGATCGAGGCTAACCATTCCTCCCCTTGTAGGGCAGTGGCCACCGATCGGATCGACTCCATCCGGAAAGTCCTGATATGCAGGAATTTGTTTAGCCCTTTTAGATTTAATATGGGCCTCACGTCCCCGTTTGGCTTCGGGACTGTAAAGAGGTTTGAGTAAAACCCGAACCCCCATTCTTCCAGGGGAACCTCCATAATTACTCCTTGGAGCAATAGTTGTTCTAGTGCCAACAGGAGGGACTCTCTCTTCCGGGGATCCCTTGGCACGTTTGACCACATAAAATGGGAAGGAGGAGAGTCTTTTAACTCCAATCTGTATCCCAGACTTACTGCGGAGAGCACCCATCTGTCTCTGATCGTGTCCCGCCAGGTCTCTGCGAACAACTGGAGTCTTCCCCCCACCCGATTGAGTGGGGGCAACCCTTCATGCATTTGACTTTGGGGGAGGTTTTGTACCTCTCCTGACGCAGGGCTTCTTGTTACCCTGCGATTGTCCCTGATTTTTACCCCCGGGATTTGACCGAGGAGGCCGTCGGATCTGTTTCACAGCCGATGCCCCAGGGACTGGAGAAGCAGGCCTCTTAAAAGAGGGACCCCTAACTCTGTTTTTAACCGGCAAGAGTGTACTTTTACCGCTGGAAATTTTCTGGATATATTTGTCCAGGTCTTCCCCGAATAAGCGTTCACCATGAAATGGGAAGCTAACCAGCAATTTTTTACAGGGAGCTTCAGCAGACCAGTTTTTGAGCCATAGAAGCCTGCGCATATGTACTACAGACAGCGTAAGGCGGGAGGCCTGATGGATTGAATCCTTTATGGCGTCAACCGCAAAGCATAAGGCTCTAGGTAGATCAGCTAGGGCAAGGGCCTGCTGATCTGGCAAGTCCCTTAAGACCTGTTTCAACTGATCCTTCACTGCTTGGCAGACCCCAATAGCTGCTACTGCTGGTTGTGTCACCAAGCTTGCTGTAGAAAAAGCAGATTTTAATAAGGACTCCAATTTTTTATCTATTGGGTCCTTGAACATTTGGACATTATCCACTGGACATGTCAGTGATTTATGCACATAAGAGATGGCTGCGTCCACTGTAGGGACCCTCCATTTTTTGATGAACTTATCCTCCATGGGATAGACCACCGGAAATCTCTTGGGGGGAGTAAATATTTTATCAGGATGTTCCCAATCCTGGTAAATGAGCCCTTCCAGTAAAGGGTGAAGTGGAAAGGAACAGACAGTCTGGGGAGCTTTTAGCTACCCCAGCGAGGAGACAGTAGTGGTTGATGGTTCCACAAGGTGCATTTTAAATGCTGATCGGACCATGTTAGTCAGAGACTGAACCCATAATCTTTCAGCTTGAGATGCTGAGAAAGGTTCCTCCACTGTTGATTCCTCTATAACAGAATCAACCTCATCCTGATCCCCTTCAGGCAGGTCGATCCCTGTATGGGACTGTTGCTCCGCTAACAGGTACTCTGAAGGAGGAGACAGAGATCGGGCGTGCTTTCCCTGTGACAGGGAGGCAGCGATCAATGTTGACAATCTCTCTTCCAATCCTCCCAGAGCTGAGGAAAAAACCTCCCCTGTTACATACACAGGAGCAGGTGAACTGAGGACAGCCACAGTACCAGGTACTCCTGCGGGGTCTCTACGGTCACTAACCTCTGAATTTTCAGGGGAGACTGGTGCAGCAGAAGCATGCCCAAGATCCTCAGAGCCCGATGGAGACCCCCTTCGCTTCCTGGAAGATTTAGTTCCGGAGCTTCTGGACGGCATATTCCTAAGCCCAAAGCTGAGGTATTCCAGCCGTAATACACCACTTTTACTGATAATAGTCTAGCAAAATTGCTGCTATATAACAGTTGGTGTCTACTAAAGTGCCTTTCTGGGGATGCCTGCATCAACCGCCTCTGTGTGCCTTTTTACTGTTGCTAGCTCTGTCTGTGCACTTCAATAGCCAGCTGTGATTGCTTTTAAACACGCTGGACGCCCGCACATGCGCAGTAGCGCCGCGGCGCACACCGAGCGTCATCCACCCGCTCCGCCCCTTTTTCCAGATCGCCTCTATAGAGGCGCGTGCACGCGCGCGGGCACGTGCGCCTTCGGCGCTCTTTTTTGAAAACAATAAGGAGCTAGATGGGAGCCAGGGTCCCTGCCGCAGGGCCCGGGGATGGATGAGCGCAGCAACAGGGCAGAGGAGACAGCTTCCCAGCAGAAAACTTACCAACTGCCTGGATTTGATTTTGGAAGAAAAAAATCCACATTACAAGAAAAAGAACCATAGCGGCCTCTAGTGTTTAACACAGGTACCGCGGTCTTACATTTTATTTTTTTCTTTTTTTTTCTTGCCTACTATTACAATTTTTACATTTTCTCAGTAGTAACAGGCATGCACAGAATATTAGCGGGAATACCTTAGGTAACAGGCAGAAAGACAAAATAGGCTTGGGGGTCCCCCAATAGAACCAAGTTCCTGAGGGCCCCCACTTACCTTTTCCTCGCCGCAGGACTCTGTTTGGTCCACAGAAGCCCAAACTTCACCTATCACGGCAGGCATTGTAATTAAACCTTCAGGGACCGGGTTCCCAAGGATTCCACTCCCCTGGACCTGTATAGCACCCTGCACAGAAAACATCTTGGTCGTGGGTATGACCAGAGCTCTGGATTCCAGGGTCCAGCCCTCCTAAGAGAGGCATTACAGGCAAAACCTTGCTCATCTCTTTGCAAGGCCCGGGTACCGACCCTTTAGCTATGAAGCTTTTTTGGTCGGATCCGGAATAGCTTACTGAGGCCCAAAAGAACCTGTACGCAAGCTCAGTGAAAAACACATGTTACTTCTTGGCCAACACCTTAGACACTGGCAAAAAACTGAGGTACTCCCGGATGGGAGGGGCTTATATAGGGGAGGGTACTTCCGGTTTTGGAAGTTGCCAGTGCCAGCACCTGAAGGTATCTATATAACCCACATAGTAATGACTATGCCGCTCTGTGTCCCGTGATGTACGAGAAAGAAACTAGTAGTGTTCACCTTACACAATAGTCATCAATAAATAAAATAGTGTTCTCGCGCTAAAAGCAAAACATACAAAATCCAATCTCCAAAGTGCAACAGTCTCCTAAAATGCTGAAATGATTGAATCAATCCGTGTATGTAATGGGGATCAATACAAATATAGTGCAACAGTAAAAAAATCTATATAAATATGAATCAATATGTGCAAAAAATGCAGTTAGTGCGTGCAAGTGCAGTAATGCAACGACCCGCAAAACTGTACAGTAAAGTGCTAAAAATAAAGTGCAAATGGATGCCAAAAGAAAGCGAATAAATGAATCCTGGTAGGCAAAAAACGGCTCTAAATAGAAGTCTCTTATTGCAATAAAGTCATTAAAAGGCCAGTTTATTAATTAAAAAGGTAATGCACCTCGTGACTTCATCAGGGGAAGTCACGAGGTGCGTGACGTAACGACGTAGGGAGGAAGCGAGGTTACTTTAGACCTTAAGTACTCGGAGGAACAGTAAGACTGCGTGTTGCAATGCCGCGGTCCGTTCTACACGTTTTTTTATATTTATTGTGATGTACGAGCATTACCTTTTTAATTAACCACTTAAGCCCCGGACCATTTGGTAGCTAAAGGACCAGAGGTGATTTCAGAATTTTGCAATGCGCTGCTTTAACTGTAAATTGTGCGGACATGCAATGTTGTACCCAAACAAAATTTGCGTCCTTTTCTTCCCACAAATAGAGCTTTCTTTTAATGGTATTTGATTGCCTCTGCGATTTTTATTTTTTGCGATATAAACGGAAAAAGACAGAAAATTTTGAAAAAAAATGATATTTTCTACTTTTTGTTATAAGAAAAATCGAATAAACTCAATGTTAGTCATACATTTAGGCCAAAATGTATTCAGCCACATGCCTTTAGTAAAAAAAATGTCAATAAGCGTATATTTATTGGTTTGCGCAAAAGTTTTATAGCGTCTACAAACTAGGGTACATTTTCTGGAATTTACACAGCTTTTAATTTATGACTGCCTATCTCATTTCTTGAGGTGCTAAAATGGCAGGGCAGTACAAACCCCCCCCCCCCCCAAATGACCCCATTTTGGAAAGTAGACATCCCAAGGAAATTGCTGAGAGGCATGTTGAGCCCATTGAATATTTTTTTTTTTTTTTTGTCTCAAGTGATTGAATAATGACTAAAAAAAAAAAAAAAAAAAATACAAAAAGTTGTCACTAAATGATATATTGCTCACACATGCCATGGTTATATGTGGAATTGCACCCCAAAATACTTTTTACTGCTTCTCCTGAGTACGGGGATACCACATGTGTGGGACTTTTTGGGAGCGTACAGGCCCCCGGAAACCAAGCACCGCCTTCAGGATTTCTAAGGGCGCAAATTTTTGATTTCACTCCTCACTACCTATCACAGTTTCGAAGGCCATAAAATGCCAAAATAGCACAAAACCCCCCCAAATGACCCCATTTTAGAAAGTAGACACCAAAAGGAAATTGCTGAGAGGCATGTTGAGCCTATTGAATATTTTTTTTTTGTCCCAAGTGATTGAATAATGACAAAAAAAAATTACAAAAAGTTGTCACTAAATGATATATTGCTCACACATGCCATGGTTATATGTGGAATTACACCCCAAAATACATTTTGCTGCTTCTCCTGAGTACGGGGATACCACATGTGTGGGACTTTTTAGGAGCCTAGCCGCGTACGGGACCCCGAAAACCAAGCACCGCCTTCAGGATTTCTAGGCACAAATTTTTGATTTCACTCCTCACTACCTATCACAGTTTCGAAGGCCATAAAATGCCAAAATAGCACAAACCCCCCCCCCCCCCAATGACCCCATTTTGGAAAGTAGACACCCCAAGCTATTTGCTGAGAGGCATGGTGAGTATTTTACAGCTCTCATTTGTTTTTGAAAATGAAGAAAGAAATTTTTTTTTTTTTTCAATTTTCAAAACTTTGTGACAAAAAGCGAGATCTGCAAAATACTCGCAATACCTCTCAGCAAATAGCTTGGGGTGTCTACTTTCCAAAATGGGGTCATTTGGGGGGGGGGTTTGTGCCATCTGGGCATTCCATGGCCTCCGAAACTGTGATAGGCAGTGAGAAGTGAAATCAAAAATTTACTCAGGAGAAGCAACAGAATGTATTTTGGGGTGTAATTCCACATATGCCCATGGCATGTTTGAGCAATATATCATTTAGTGACAACTTTGTGCAAAAAAAAAAAAAAATTGACTTTTTTCCGCAACTTGTGTCAACATATAAAATATTCCATGGACTCGACATGCCTCTCAGTATATAGCTTGGGGTGTCTACTTTCCAAAATGGGGTCATTTGGGGGGGTTTTGAACTGTCCTGGCATTTTATACACATTAGGAAGCTTACATCCACTCTTCTAACCACTTGAAGACAAAGCCCTTTCTGACACTTTTTTTGTTTACATGAAAACATTTTTTTTTTTTTGCAAGAAAATTATGTTGAACCCCCAAACATATATTTTTTTAAAGCAAAGGCCCTACAGATTAAAATGGTGGGTGTTGCATTTTTGTTTCCACACAGTATTCGCGCAGCGATTTTTGAAACGCATTTTTTGGGGAAAAAATACACTTTTTTTAATTTTAATGCACTAAAACACACTATATTGCCTAAATGTTTGATGAAATAAAAAAGATGATCTTAGGCCGAGTACATAGATGGATACCACAGGGGTGCTTTTTTTTTTTTTTTTTTTTTTTTTTTATTATTATTATTAATTTTGCTTTTTATTTTTTAAACTGTTCCTTCCATATTTATTTTTTTTATCATTTTTATTGTTATCTCAGGGAATGTAAATATCCCCTATGATAGCAATAGGTAGTGACAGGTACCAATGGCGCTTTTTATATCCGGGGGGGGACATTCCCTCCCACTGCTTGTAAAAGCAGTCCAGAGGCTAATTAGCCACTAAGATTGCTTTTACATGAAAGCCGGCCGCTGGCTGAAAAGAATGATACCAAGATGATACCTAAACCCACAGGCATCAATCTGGTATAACCATTCAAAGTCCAGCAACATACCAGTACGTTGCTGGTCCTTGTTGGACATGTATTGTAATCTTTTTTTTCATGCAGCCTGTTGGCTGAACGAAAAAGAGATTGATCGGTGGGTATGCCCACCATTAGAATACCGCCCTTCATCCACCCACTTCTAATGATGGGCATACATGCACCATTTATATATGCCGAAGCATTGGGGCATCCTCCCGCAAAAATTATGCCGCACACACATGGTCAGACTTTTCCACGGGCAAGCCTCCGTCGGAATTTCGACCGTATGTACGCGGCATTAGGAGCAAAATCGCTCCTCTGCCCCAATGCTTCGGCATATGTGCTTTTTTTTTTTTTTTTTTTTTTAACTGTGGTGGTGAAATCACCTCCTACAGCACTGGAGTCGCAGGGATCAGGCCTGTCTCTGCGAACGCTGCAGTTATGTGTGTTGTGTTTTGTAAGTGACAGTGATCGATCGATACTGCACTTGGGGTGGCCTGGGCTGGACGGAGGGGCAAAACGCAGGTGCTAGCAGGTATCTGGGCTGATCCCGCTAACACTGCATTTTTGGGATCCCTAAACTGCTGGGGACGCTAGTATAGATCTGATCAGATATTGATCTGTTCAGATACTATACCACTAAGGGGGGTGTATGCTTCACGCGTGGGTGTTGGCATTACTGGCACTAACCTGACGCTGCCTGGGGTGTGACGAAGGGTTAACTAGGGGCAATTAGGGGGTTAAAACCTTTATTAGATAATATATGGGGGTACCTGACGCTATAAAAACCTGCGGCGAACCTAAAAAAAATAACTGGCTATCTATCAGCACCAGCATAACTAATACAGCGTTTAGAAAAACGATCGCTTAGTGACACTGGCAAAAGGGGGTGAAAGGGTTACCTGGGGGGCGATCAAGGGGGTTAAACCTTTATTAGGTAATATATGGGGGTACCTGACGCTATAAAAACCTGCGGCGAACCTAAAAAAAATAACTGGCTACCGATCGGCATCACTGACAATAAAACAGCGATCAGAAAAATGATCGCTTAGTGACGGCGGTGCTAGGGGGTGAAAGGGATATCTGGGGGGCGATCAGGGGGTTAAACCTTTATTAGGGGGGGTTAGGGGGCTACACTGGACCTAAAACTAAACTGTAGTGACACTTTTACAGTCACAAATGTCACTGATTGCAGTGATCAGTAAATAAATGGTCACTGCAATCAGTGACACTGTGACTGGGGGGTGATCTGGGGGTGTCTGGGGGGGCGATTTATGTTCCTATGTGTCCTGGTGTCAGTGTGCTGTTTGTGCACTAACCTGTGTGTCTTCTCTTGTACGGCGCTCGGTATATGTGAGCGCCGTAGGAGAGATGACATCACTTCCTCTGCCTGTGTAAACATTACACAGGCAGGGAAGCTTTCTCATTCGCCGGGAGCGATCGAAAGGGGGTGGCCGGAATCGAACGGCCGTCCCCTCATCCCGGATCGCTTCCGAAGAAATAACCACCGCTCACTGTAAAGAAGGGGGGTCCGATCGGACCCCCCAACTATACAAAGGCAATCGCGTATATGTACGCGATTGTGCCTGTCGGTGCCATTCTGCCGACGTATATTTTACAGTGGTCGGTCTTTAAGTGGTTAATAAACTAGTCTACTATTACCCACTACACTATTGGAGGCTTTTTCCTCTCCCTTCACTCCCGGTTTGGTGCTATTGCTGGAGTGATCCCTTATAGGTGAGTTGTTATCAATGTGATGAGTGGAAACATTGGAGGAGAATAGTCGGGACACCCAGCAGTGGAGACTCCGCAGAGGAAGGAGGAGATTGCTGATGAGGCCTTAATCTATACAGAGGTGAGAGTTCTGTGAGACAGTTTTGGGATACCCTATTAACACCGTCATTCTTATTGGAACAAGACTTTTACATCATTCCTCACTTACGGCCTTTTAATGACTTTATTGCAATAAGAGACTTCTATTTAGAGCCATTATTTTGCCTACCAGTATTTATTTATTCACTTTCTTTTGGCATCCATTTGCACTTTATTTTTAGCACTTTACTGTACAGTTTTGCACGCCGTTGCATTACTGCACTTGCACTTGTTGCATTTGTTTGCACTAACTGCATTTTTTGCCCATATTGATTCATATTTATATAGATTTTTTCCTGTTGCACTATATTTGTATTGATCACCATTACATACACGGATTGATTCAATAATTTCAGCATTTTAGGAGACTGTTGCACTTTGGAGATTGGATTTTGTATGTTTTGCTTTTAGCGCGAGAACACTATTTTATTTATGGATTAGGATTAATGTTAGAAAAATATAAAATTATGCACTTAGGGGCTAAGAATATGCATGCATCATACATACTAGGGGGAGTACAACTGGGGGAATAAATGGTAGAGAAGGATCTGGGTGTCTTGGTAGTTCACAAGCTTAAAGGATATCTAAAGCTTTGTTCAAAAAAAACAAACATGTCATACTTTCCTTCTCTGTGCAGTTGGTTTTGCACAGAGTGGCCCCGATCCTTCTCTTCTGGGGTCCCTCAGCGGCGCTCCTGGCTCCTCTTCTTCACGTCACCAAACCAATCAGCAGGTCCAGACCAAAAATCATTGGCCCGGTTCTGAAGTGAATCCAATCGTTGCGGGGACGGCAGGTGCGCGCAACCGGCATACACCTACGGAGGTTTGCGCAAGAGAGCCGGTCTGCCTCACTAAATGATGGCGGCTGGTCGACAACTGGTTAAGGTCATCACAGAGAGATTTCATCTCCAAATACAGAAAGGTTTCTTCACAGTAAGAGCTGTGAAAATGTGGAATAGACTCCCTCAAGAGCTGGTTCTGGCCAGCTCAGTAGATTGCGTTAAAAAATGGCCTCTCTGGGGATCATGGAGGAATTTTTTCCCCCTGCTGGAGCAAATTGGTTCCTGCTTTGCTGGGTCTTTATGCCTTCCTCTGGATCAACTGTGGGTATAGGATTGTATAATTTTTTATCCCCCCCCCCTTTTATTGGTTGAACTAGATGGACTTTTTCCAACCAGACTAACTGTGTAACTATGTAAGTAGTTTGTTTTTTTAAGTCTTTTACAATTGTTTTCAGGCTTTTTTTTTTTTTTTGTCCTGGGCATGCTCCATATCCCCCACAGATGCAAATCACTGCAACTAGTGTAGAGCGAGAGCAGTGTTATATCTGGTCACATGCTCAGACTCTACAATTCCCATACAGCTGAATGTGCCTGCAGGTAGATGTGTAGTCCATGTAGAGCACATTAGTGCAGGCCACGCATGGTACAATTTTTTTTCCCTTGCAGCCGCAGGTTGCAAAAATTAAATTTGCATGATTCCCCCATCAACACAGGCAGTGTTCACAGAGGAATCAGCAATTGTCTTCTCCCAAGAGGGTGGGCGGGGAGGAGACAGTGATTATCGCTAGCAGCTATAGCAGCCACTAGTGGTAATTGCAAGAAAATCTGGCAGGCTGGTTGTACTCAAGTTCAACTTGCTACATTCAGCCTGCCCATAAATGGTTTGAATCTTGGCTGGTTCCTGCTGAACATGCTGAGATTCTAACCGTTTATGGCTGGCCTTCGCCACCATAGACCAGGAAGTCAGCAGAAAATAAAGGTAAAGAAAGAGAGGCGGTACATTCTCCTTGAATTTAGACATATTTCATTTATTTTATTTTATAAACAATATTAGTTTAGTGTCACTTTTAAGGTTCATATAGAATATATTTTCTCCATAAGGTGGTATGCAACCAGTTGGTTAGAAGTCCCAGAAGCAGTTGCCTGGCGCTTGGCTGATCTGTGGTTGTAATGATCCCTAAATGAGGCAATAGTCTTCTGTATACAGACTGCAGGGACATTGAAGGAAAAATATATATTCCAATGTACAGGAAAGTTGCTGTTTATTATCCACGTTTGCTTGATTGCGGATATAGAAAGAACACTCCAATAAGCATATGATGACGTAGTATAATCTGGACAACAGTAACAACTGGGTTTGCTAGGAGTGAGCCTGGTGAATGTTTTAGTAATAGACGATAGTTACGCATCCATCAGGAGGACTTTCAATTTCAAGCTTTGTCCCCTTCGATAGCTCATGACAGGAGGCGGTGAGTTAGCTAATGTTAAGCTTTGATCGCTAGAAATGATCGGTTTTGTGTTTTCAATACTTTTTTCCTGTGTCATTCCATTTTGTCACATATAACTTAATTTCTGAACATATTTGTTTTGGTTTTTATGTGTGTATGGATTGCGTGGGTTGTTACCGACAAATATATTTACCTAGAAAAATGGTGACGTGTTCAGTACTTATTTTACCTGCTGTATATATAAATTATAGTCTTGTTAGAAACGCTACAATGTACCGCTGGGAAGATCACTCCTCTGCCTCCTGGTTTAGCTTTGCTGTTTGTGCAACATGACAGCGTTTCTTTAATTACAGTAAAACCTTGGTTTGAGAGTAACTTGGTTTGAGAGCTTTTTGCAAGACAAGCAAAATTTTTAAATAAATCTTGACTTGATATACAAGCGATGTTTTGATATACAAGTAGCGTCATGTCACAACTGAGTATAAAAGAGAAGAGAGGTGCCTCTTAGTGTAGCAATATGGTTACATTTAATGAAAGTACAACATTTACCAACATATTGCTAAACTTAAAGGCGCCTCTCTTCTCTTTTATGCTTCTAATCCCCTTGTGGAGGCTGCCATATGTGAATGGACATTTTATGGTTACACAACCTATCATGTTGCTATAATCTTTTTTTATATGGACTATAAACTGAAAGACCAATGAATAAATGGTTGTGGAATGAATCATTTGAGTATCCATTATTTCTTATGAGGAAATTTGCTTTGATATACAAGTGCTTTGGATTACAAGCATGTTTCTGGAACAAACTATGCTCGCAATCCAAAGGTTTTACTGTATATTATTATTATGAAGCATAAACACAGTGGTTCATAGCTATCAGTACACAGTATGTGTGATAGTGAAAATAGTTGAACTACAATTTGTATTTATTGCTTTCCTTAAATATTTAGAAATATAGTGTTTTATGTATACATTGATCCTTTAACTGCAAAGGAAGTGTGCTATACATCATGGCAATCCTATGGTTAAAACAAGATCTTGCAGGAGCCATCAACTTTTGTTAAAATGAATCTGTTGGCTCTGCTGTATAACATAAAAAGCCATCAAAGAAACTTCTAAAGAGGTCAGAAGTGCCAGCACCACCACCATGATTCCCTGGTTTTCTTGCTTTTTATGGAAGCCTGGGATGACTGAAAATTCTTTCAGGAGGGAGAGCAGAGAAATTGAGGAACTCCAATTCCCCATCTCCCCTGTGAGCAAGCAACCTGTAATCACTTGTATAAGAAGTATGGTCAAGTATTTTGGAAAGTGCTATGACTGTGTCAAATTGGCCTGTGACATGGATGCCTTATTATGGTTGAACCAGTGTAGAGTTTGCTGCAGTTTTAGCAACATTCCAGTCCCCCCATCATTGCCCTCATATGAGGTGTAACTGTTGGCTTGGTAACCGTTGAATAGAAGGCTTGAATTATACCTGGAGTAAATAGCTTCTTCAATTCAACTTGAGCTTTACAGCAATTGTGGCAATTAGAGCCATTAGACCAGGGCTCAAAATTTCAAGTCCTGAGCTACTAGCCAGGCCTCAAGGGTTACTCGCCACCAGTTGGCCCACCCCGCCCCTAATTCTGCCCCTAAACACGCCCTCATAAATTATCTCATGAAATGACACTTAATATTTATTTTTATAACTTAATTCTGCATAAAACATTTAACAACAACTGTATCCGTGCCCACCAATGCAGACTTCTTGTGCCCACCAAATGCAGCCTTCTTGTGTCCACCAAATGCAGCCCTGTGTCCACCATGCAGCCTACCTGTGCAGGGGAGGAGAAGGAACATTCGAGCCACCCAGGTGATCAGAGTCAGGTGATCAGAGTGCAGCGCGGGGAACACAGGATAACCGTTTTCATTTTAATTGCCGGCTCTCTCTCTCTTTCCCTCCGTGATCACTGGGAGAAGGACTCCCATTCCACACAGGCTGTCGGCGGTTCTCGCCCCCCCCCCCCCCCGGCTCCCAGGCAGCCCTTCCTCGCCAGCCCTCCAAATCCACTCGCAAAATGCGAGCAGGCGAGTGGATTTTTTGAGGGTTGCATTAGACCATTGGTCGTTCATTGTATGCAAAGACATTGAGGGCTCCACGTACACATCTCTGAGCGTAGGAATGTAGGTAAGGGCATCGGCTGTCAGGGAAACCAGGAATAATGCAAGTATTTCTACATATTCCTCTATCCCTAGACAAAACAAGCAATTTGATTCCCCTGGAGTACTGCTATTAAAGAATTGTTTTCTTTTTTCATATTTTTCTGATTTTCTTTTTTCATATTTTTCTGATTTTCTTTTTCTCTACAGTGTTACACCACTAAAGGATTGGAGCTAACACGTGTTACTGTCATAAACTCGCAACTGAAGGTGGCGTATGACACTTTTGTACAACCAGACAGCAAAATAGTGGACTATAACACCAGGTGAAACCGCTTATAGTTTTTCAATGCATAAACTTTCTATTTTGACTTAACATATGTGAGCGAAAATGAGTGTGATCAAAGAGTTGCTGTTACAGTAGAAGTAGAGCGCATTGGTGTACTCACAGGGGTACAACTGTAGTGGAGAACAAAGGCACTTGTGAAGTGAGGAAGCAAACATTTATTAGTAGGACAATGTTTTAAAGAGGAACAGCTCAACTCCTCTTCTTCAGGGCTGTGCGGCACTACAGCTGAATACAATATATTAAAATATCCAAACCACCACAATCAAGACCCACCACTTGAATAACATACACAACCATTCCAGTATGTCCTCATAACAGTGGAAAGCTTAAGAAAAGGTATCAACCATGTTACTGTTCACTTCTGTATAATGTGATTAATTGAGGAGCCTTGTTCTTCATGGTTTAAAAAAAAAAGATGTTTTGCAAGTGCCACTCTTTTCTGCTGTTTGTGTATGTATATTTTCAAGAAAACACACCTACTCTTCAGCACAATACACTAAAACACACTGCTGCTACATTACCAAAAGAAGTAATGCCGCGTACACACAAACATTTTTAATGTCATTGAAAAAACTAAGTTTTC
Organism: Rana muscosa; assembly: GCA_029206835.1. Taxonomy (NCBI): domain Eukaryota; kingdom Metazoa; phylum Chordata; class Amphibia; order Anura; family Ranidae; genus Rana; species Rana muscosa. The sequence continues at coordinate 23,766,034 of JARGYO010000162.1, forward strand.
CCTTATCGTCTTTCAGGACAGCACATGAGAGAGTGGCTCCACCCACTAGGAAACAGGAAACACAATCTCCACCATAATTTAAAAGGAGGCGACTCCCCACATCTCGTCAGTTTTTGTGTTTCCTCCGGCAAGGGAACACCTAGTAGGAGTCAGGTCTTTTAAGGTGCTGTCCTGAGAGACTAAGGCTGCCTACCCCACCATATTCCTTTTTTTGGAGATCTTTTGTTCGGTCCTGATCTGGATTCTATTTTAGATAGGACAGCGGACAAAAATAAGTCCTTTCCTGTTAAAAAGAAAAAACAACCAGTTAAGCGGATCAATAAGGATAGATGCCTTGGCACATCCCTGGAACTTCCATCTGGGTTATGCCTTCCCTCCTTTTCAGCTAATCCCTCTGGTATTGAGAAAAATACAGAAGGAAAAGGGATCAGTAATCCTGATCACTCCGTTCTGGCCGAAAAGAGCCTGTTTTTCCTCCATCCTACAAATGATGATCAAACCTTTCTGGCAGCTTCCTCTCAGGCAGGACTTGCTACTTCAGGGCCCAGTGTACCACCCGGACGTAGCCAGACTAAGCCTCACGGCTTGGTATCTGAGGAGCAGTTATTAAGGAACAAAGGACTGTCAGAGCCTCTAGTATCTACTTTACTCGCCAGTAGAAAGAGAGTAATTAGAGATATCTACGCAAAGGTTTGGAAAGTCTACAACAGTTGGTGTCATTCATCAAACCGAACCCTAGAAGACATTGTGTCAATTCTGGAGTTTCTACAAAATGGTGTGGACAAAGGTCTTGCAATTAGCACTCTCAAAGTGCAAGTGGCTGCCCTGGGAGTATACCTGGAAAAACCAATTTCCTCAGTTCCTTTGATCACAAGATTCTTTAGGTCACTTACTAGAGCCAGGCCAGTGCCTACTAAACATTTTCCTAAATGGGACCTGTCAGTAGTTTTGCAAGCCTTCACAAAAGAACCTTTCGAACCGTTACAGACAATCTCGTTGAAAGATTTGACTCTTAAAACTGTATTCTTAGTTGCAGTTACGACTGCGAGACGAATCGGTGAACTACACGCTCTTTCAATAAAAGAACCTTTTATGTTAATTTACCCAGACAGGATTGTGCTTAAAACAGATCCAGGGTTTTTGCCAAAGGTGGCATCAGTTCATAACAGATCGCAGGAAATTATTCTGCCGACTTTTTGTTCAAATCCTTCAGGAAGAAGGGAGACTTTATTCCATAACTTAGATGTAAGAAGAATTTTATTACACTACTTGGAAATAACAAAGGACTTTAGGTCTTCGGACTCTATTTGTTGTTTTTTCTGGTAACAGAAAGGGACGCCAAGCATCGAAGGGGTCAATTGCTAGATGGCTAAAACTGGCTATTTCTGAAGCTTATTCCCAGACGGGTTTGTCTCCTCCACAGGGAATACATGCACACTCTACTCGAGCTCTAGCCACTACATGGGCAGAAAAAGCTGGTGCCACCCCACATCAGATCTGTAAGGCGGCTACGTTGTCAAGCTATTTGACATTTGTCCATCATTACAGACTGGACCTGCTGTCAGCCGATGATCAGGCATTTGGCAGAAAGGTCCTGCAGGCTGTTGTCCCTCCCTAGTTGGTAAATCTCGATTATCCTCTCATGTGCTGTCCTGAAAGACGATAAGGGAAAATGCAAGTTAGACTTACCGGTAACGTGTTTTCCAAGAGTCTTTCAGGACAGCAAGCTTACTCGCCCTTCTTGGTTTGTATAGATGGATGATATATATATATATAAATGTACATACATGCTGTGATTAACCATATTCTGATTATGTGTTCCAGCTTGGGCCGGAGGTACTCTACTACAACTGACGACATGTGGGGAGTCGCCTCCTTTTAAATTATGGTGGAGATTGTGTTTCCTGTTTCCTAGTGGGTGGAGCCACTCTCTCATGTGCTGTCCTGAAAGACTCTTGGAAAACAAGTTACCGGTAAGTCTAACTTGCATTTTTCTCGACGTGATTCTTCTCAAGCCTGCCTTGCCTACACACGATCGTGAAAAAAAAATGCTCGAGCAAAGCGCAGTGACGTACAACACGTTCGACAAAACTTACGACGGCACTATAAAGGGGAAGTTCCATTCGGATGGCGCCACCCTTTGGGCTGATTTCGTGTTACCGCGTGTTAGTAAAAGTTTGGTGAGAGACGATTCGCGCTTTTCAGTCTTCGTGCTTTAAAGATCGTTTTCTGGTGTTCAGTTTGTGCTTGTGGCTTCGTATCTGTCTTTCAGTGCTTGTAGTCAGTTCGTATCTGTTTTTGCAGTGCGTTCTTGTCCGCTCGTTACTGTTTTTCAGGTCGTTCTTCAGAGGCCTTGCTGTTCAGTGCGTTCTTTTAGTTCGTTCTGATTAGACGACCGTTTTGTAGCCATGTTGCGGGTACGTTCTTGTCGCTGAGATCGTGCTGTGCTTGGTGCTGGGCTTGTTGCTTTATCCCAGCTCCGGTCCATGAACAGGGTGAGGAGGAGTTCATGGACCAAGAATTGGTTGCTCCTGCGGGACCAATTCTGTCACATGCCTCTGCTGCGGGAGATCCAGGAGAATAACCCTGATGACTACAGGAATTTTCTTAGGATGTCTGACCCCGTTTTTCAGCAGCTCTTGGCTTTGGTGTCCCCCTATATCACCAGGCAGGACACCGTTATGTGGGAAGCCATCACTGCTGAGCAGAGGCTAGTTGCTACATTGCGCTACCTGGCAACAGGGAGAAGCTTGCAGGACCTCAAGTTCTCGACAGGCATCTCCCCCCAGGCTCTGGGCCTCATTATCCCAGAAACCTGTTCTGCCATAATCCAAGTCCTGCAGGAGGACTATATTAAGGTATGTTTTGTCCTTTAACCTCACATTATATGTATTTAATGCTTGCTAATGTAAAGTATTTTTTTCAACAGTCCCTAATTACCATGATTGTAATATGCTGTGAATGTCCCCTTTGTCCCCATGCATGTTGTAAGCTTTCAATGCTCCATTTTTGGCCTATATGCATATTTCCAATAACCAACCTCTCCAGCATTCTATCCTGGGCCCAAACACACCTAGCCTAGTCACTTCCCAATGTTTTTTGTCAGCTCCATTGTAGTGCTTGACCCCCCCTAAAATGTGTTCATTTTTTTTGTTCTAATTCAGACAGAGTGCTGGAGCCTTTATTTCTGAGGTCCCCAACTCATCTCGAACCCCCCCCCCCCATAAAATAATTTAATTGGTCCATCAGAGGGCGATAGGAATCTGATTAGTGCTCTTTTTTTTTTTTTAGCTCTTATTAAAATACTCCTTCAAAATTACCGTAATGTTATACTGATGTTTTGCCAAGAATGTTTTGTGATAATCTGCTTGCAATGTTTATGTATCAAAGTATTTTTTTTTTCTTGTTTGACTCCACAGTTCCCTTCTACGCCACAGAAATGGCAGAATGTGGCATCGGAGCTTTCCCAGCATTGGAACTTTCCCAACTGTGGAGGAGCCATTGATGGCAAGCACGTCCACATCGTGCCACCACCCCATTCGGGATCCTATTATTTTAATTATAAAGGGTTCCACAGTATCGTGCTGATGGCGGTGGTGTCTGCCAATTATGAACTTCTTTTTGTGGATGTGGTGAAAAATGGCCGGATGTCTCACCGGTGGAGTTTTTGCCCAGACGGAGTTCGCACAACGGCTACAATTGGATGACCTGGTATTGCCACCTGCGGCAGAGAATGAAGAGGGACTACCCTTTGTTTTCATAGCAGATGAGGCGTTTGCACTTGGTCCACATCTGATGAGGCCTTTTCCCCAAAGGACCCTCACCCCCTGAGATGGAGGGTCTTTAATTTCAGGCTGGCCAGAGCCAGAAGGGTGGTTGAAAATGCCTTTGGCATCATGGTCAGCCGTTTCCGCCTTTTTCAGACCTCAATAAATATGGCAGAGTACAAGTGGAATCACATTGTAATGTGCTGTTGCATCCTACATAATTTTCTAAAAAAAACACTCTCCAAATTATTTTTCTTCAGTTGGGCCTGAGGCCACACGATATTCAGATTTTGCATTGCCAGCCCAGGAAGCTGGCCCTACAGGCTTGGCCCCCCAAAGTGGCCGTGATGTGCGCCAACATTATTTGGACTATTTTATGGGTAGGGGGGCCATTGCAATGCCTGATGACATTTGAATGTTTGCTTTTAATAAAAAAATACTTTATAATGAAAACATCTTGTTTTATTTTTCTTTGAGTTGATTTAATGTTTCTCCTAGGTTATCCTAGTGCACTTGTAGTGCCATGTGTATTTTTCTTTAGTAAATACCGTATATACTCGAGTATAAGCCGAGTTTTCAAGCACATTTTTTTGTGCTGAAAATGCCCCCCTCGGCTTATACTCGAGTCACCTTTTTGCGCCTGATCTCCCAGACTTTGGGGACCCGGTACCTGCCAAACGTAGGTCCCCTGGACCCCAAACTTGGCACACATGTAGCCTCTTCCTCTACAAGTGTGCAAAGTTTGTTGTCCTGGGGACCTACGGCCGGGGAGCATCGATTTTTTTCAAAGCCGGGCACCCCTTCCATAGACTCCCATGTTAAACGGTAATTTATCCGGTGGCTTTGGGGACCCGGTACCAGCCGGTCGTAGGTCCCCTGGACCCGAAACTTGGCATACATGTAGCCCCATTCTTCCTCTATAAGTGTGCAAACTTTTTTGTCTGGGGGACCTAAAGCCGGGGAGCACCAATTTTTCAAAACCGGGCACCCCTTTTATAGACTCCCATGTTAAACGTAAGTCTAGGCATGGGCACAATGAGGCATGGACACCCTAGGCTTATACTCGAGTCAATAAGTTTTCCCAGTTTTTTTGTGGTAAAATTGGGTGCCTCGGCTTATAGTCGAGTATATACGGTAACCATTATTGTCAGTGTAAACGCCCCCATTTTGTTTTTGTTTTTAGGCAACATTGATATAAGAAACCACACATTGTTGAGTATAAAATATTTTTAATTGTTGCACATTTTAAATGTGTATTTTTTTTTAACAAAATAGAAAATGGTATATATATATTTTTTGGGGGTATTTATCTTGCTAAAACGCATGAACCATATGTAACTTGTAAAGTTCAACATGTACACTTGTACTAAAAACAATTAAAACATTACAAAACAAACAATCAAAACAACAAACAAAATTTAAACCCTCCCAAGCACATCTCTGATCTTTTTTATTCTTTGCTCCAGCTGCTTGGTCTTTTGCCTGATCTGGAGCAAGTTTTGGTTGATGTGATCCAGGTCACGAGAGCACACCATGATTTCGTTGATCACCATCTGGGCACTGTGACTGGTGAATCTTTCTTGCTCCACAGGCAGAAAAGCACCTAAAATTTGGAAACACACCATGTATTATAAATATGCAGGCCTACTATTACCTGAATCTGTGGTGTATGACACTGACCTGTTGTGGTGCCATTTTCCACTTCTTCCTCCACATCCCGCGGTTGTGGGTCTTGGTTTGGAGGTGTGGGGTTCCTAGGCTCCTGTCTCAAAGCTCTTTGAAGCCCTATGAGATTGAAACAAAAGGTATACTTGAGTAAAAAAAGATTTTAGGCCTGAAAGAGGATTATGAATCATCAATAGTTCTAAGCTGAACACATGATTGTATTCATTACCAAAGCTGGTACATTGATCTATTTTGGTCAAGTTTCACACATGGAAACACACCAAGTATCCACTGGATCACCTGTGTGTGTGACACCCTAAAAAGGTTGTTCTTGTGGCCCACACTTGTGCTAATGAGTCCAGATGTGTAACCAGCTGCTGAGCATACTCTCCTTACCATACACTGAATCCAGTTAGATTAGTTAAATATAGTTACCAACACATCTACACAACCATGTTCCAAAAATATTCACACATAAACAGTTCAAGATGTCAAGTTTCATGTCGTAGGAATCATCGTTTAATCGCTCACTAATTAAATTACGATGTTTTTGTCTGATACAGTGTTAACTAAATTTGACCATGCCTATTTAGTTAACACTGTATCCGACCAAAAACATTGTATTATTATTAGTGAGCGAATGAACGATGATTCCTACGACCGATTATTGTGGCCAAGAACATGAAACTTGACATCTTGAACTGTACTACATTAAAGAAAAAGCACATGCAACACCATGCTAGTAATAATATGAGTAACATGAAAATTACTTACTTTTTCGAATAACTTTTTTAATTTTGTGGTATTGCTCCGGCTCCCTCAACTTGATGTCAGACCATCTTTTGTGGAGCTGTTCTTTTGATCTGCGCACCCCAATTTTAAGTTTTCACCACTTTGTCCATTATTTTGGCCTTGACCTGATTAGGCTTTTTGAATGGGCCATGTTTTGCATCATAATCCTCCCTCCTCAATATTGCCACCATTTCAACCATCTCCTCGAACGCCATGTTTGTGGCCTTGTACCTCCGGGATCTGTGGGTCTGTGGTTCTTCCTGACTTTCCTCCTCAATTGAGGTTGCCACTTGCAGAGTGTCCGCCATGTTGTCTTGCATTACGACGAGCGAGAAGGGGCGGGGAGAGTAGAATAACGAACGTCAGGGGCGGGTAAAGCGTGCGGAGCTTTGCGCATGTGCAGTGTATATAACGGTAATCCGCATGGGTCAAAACGACGTTCAGTGTGTGGAAGAAGGTCGGAAGCAACAAACGTGTAGGTCAAAGGAATGTAACATTTTTTTGACTTGACTGATCAGTAGATGAGTTTGTGGCCTATATATGGTGAGAAAGATTAGTAGTAGAGTCTTGATTGACATTAGTATTTTTGTCTGGTTTTTGACTTGCAGAAATCATGCAGGTATTCAAAGATACTGAATTTATGGCAGAGTTCCTGCAAAGGTGGAAGAATCTTCCAGTTTTATGGCAGACAAAAAATAAGACGAATAAAAATAAAGAAGCCAGGAAGATGGCACTGGAGAGCATGCTTGAATTTATGAAAACACAGATCCCCACAGCAACAATTGAGGATGTCAAGAAGAAAATTGGGACCATTAGGGGCACATATCGGACTGAACGCAGCAAAGTCCTAAAATCAATGAGGTCAGGAGCAGCTGCAGATCAAATTTACAAGCCAAATCTGTGGTACTACAGTCAGCTAAACTTCCTGGATGACCATCTGGAAGCAAGGGAATCCCTTTCAAGCCTTCCCCCCAGAAGTAGCTCCAGCCTTCCCTGCAGCCAACCCTCCAGCCAAGTTAAACCTTCTTTGGAGGAACAACCTGAATTCCTGGAGGAGCCTGATTTGACCATTTGGAGCCAGGTATATAGTATTTAGCTAAAGATTTCTTGTACTAAAAGTATAATGATGTAAAATAGATGTTACTAGTGCGAAAAATTTAACAAAAAGTGTTTGACATATCAATAGACAGTAGTGGCCAAAAATGATGGACAAGAATGAAAAATGCATAGGTCAGAATGATTGTCTTTAATATTTATTAGCATTCAATTTGCAACTGTCATGAGGTAACAAATGTGTGTGATAGATGAAGACCAAAATTTAACTATGTACCTTTTTGATACACAGACAGAACAAAGCCAGAATGAGGGGGGAGAAAATGTGAGCCAGGAGGAGGCAGGCCCCAGTGGGATCCAGGAGGAGGCAGGCCCCAGTGGGACACGGCGTAACACCAGGCCCCAGATACCTCCTCTACGCATTCCACCAAAAAGGGCCAGGAGGCTTATACAGATGGAGGAGGAGACACAGGCCCTAATTAGGGAGGCTACTGCGGCCCTCAGAGTGCCCCCCACCACTGCAGAGGGATTTGCTGCCCTTATTGGGCACAAACTGCCAACAATGGACATGGGCCAGCGTCTCCGATGTGAGACCATCATATTGAAGTCGGTCAACATGGGCATGATGGGGAAGCTCACCGATTATACCGACCTTGTGGATATAGCTCATGTTCCTGCTCCTGCCACAAGATCTCCTCCAGGGACACAGCCTCCAAAGACACGGTTAGCAAAGGCTGCAGAGAAGGTTGCAAAGAAGGCTACAAAGAAGACCAAAAAATTATTCTATTATATGTCCTTCTCATGGTCCCAATTTTCTTCTTGACATCCTTGGTGGTTTGCTGTGGTGATCTGTGTCTGCACTAATTCAAGCAAGGTCTCCAGTGCTGTCTTCCTGGCTTCTTTGTTTTTCTTTCACCTGTGTTTTTGTTTTGCCTTCACCTTTAATTTGTTTTTATGCCAGAATAAATGGATTTTTTGTTTTGACAAAAATTGACCATGTGTTTGTATTAAAAATAGAGAATTTGCTAGTAAGTAGGCAGGGACATTTCAAAAAACCTTTTTCAATTTAACAAGGGACACTAACCTCCTTGAGGGTAAATGCTAAATAATAATGTTGTGGTAACTTGACACACTCAAAAATACAAAAAAAAATTGAAATCAGTCTAAAATATTATCCAAATAATAACCCAAAAAAACATCTTCAATAAAAGATTGTAAAAATAATAAAAAAAATTTTTTTAGTGAGATCTGGCTTACAAAAAATAAAGATTATTCATGAGATCAGAATAAATAATTAAACAAGTTTGTCATAACTCTGTGAGAATATCAGCAGCAAAATAATTTGATTATTGGAGCATTATAACGAAGAAAAGAATGCGCTGCATTAAACGATGCAATAATTTACAGCATGACGAATGTGCTATCTCCATAACGCTCCTGTCTCATCACTTGCTTCTGGGCATGTGCTTTTTTTTTCCCGTCATTAAAGCGTAGACACGGCCATTTTTCACGATGAGAAAAACGACGACGTGAAAAACAACGAGAAAAAAATAGAGCATGTTCTAAATTTTTAATGCCCATTTTTTGCGTCTAGAAAAATGTTCTGGAGCCTACACACAATAGTTTTTAATGACCATTTTAGAAAATGGCATTTTTCTCGTCATGTAAATCGGTCGTGTGTACGTGGCATAACTCTGATTTTAAGCCCTTTGTGGGCTGCCTTAATGCAATGCATGTTAACATGCAATATCATGCTTGTTAACTGCAACAGATCAGTGGATATGTATGCATATACTGTACACACTGTGCCTTTTAGAAAGTATTCACCCTCTTGGAATTGTTCTTTTGTCGCACAACATTGAATCGGTGTATTACCATTTTGTGTACATTGATGTACATAAATATTTTGTCAACGTGAAAACGCATACCTGCAAATTCATTTAAATTTAAATACAATAGGGGAAAAAAAACCCACAAAGACAAAAGCAATACACTCAGTTTAATATGAAACACTTGCAGTGCTTTGAAAAAGTATTCATACCCCTTGACATTTTCCACATTTGGTACAACCAAAAATGTAAATGTATTTTGGGGTACGTTCACATTAAAGGCAGGTTTGAAATCGTGCGAGTTCAGGGGCAATTTGAAAGACATCTGTGTGGGTTTATGCCCCAGAAGTCGCCAAAAGTAATGCAGGAACTACGTTTGAAAATCGCTGTCGCGCCGCAAAGTCGGCGTTGCACCGATTTGGACCTTGCCAGCAATGGGCTGCGATTTGTCATGCAATTTGACATGTCAAATCTCCCCGATGTGAATGGGGGCTTATTGGGATTTTATGTGATAGAGATTGACCAACACAAAGTTACAATTTAATTGTGAAGTGGAAGGATAAATGGTTTTATTTTTTTTTTACAAATAAATATCTGAAAGGTGTGGCGTGCATATGTATTCAGCCCCCTTTACTCTGATACACCTAACTAAAATCGAGTGGAACCAATTGCCTTCGGAAGTCACCCAATTAGTAAATAGACTCCACCTGTGTGTAATTTAATCTCTGCATAAGATACTGAAGCCCTCAGGTTTGTTGCAGAACCTTAGTGAAAAAACCGCATCATGAAGGCCAAGGAACACACCAGACAGGTCAGGGATAGAGTTGTGTTGAAGTTTAAAGCAGGGTTAGGTTATATAAAAATATCCCAAGCTTTGAACATCTCACGGAGCACTGTTCAATCCATCATCTGAAAAGGGAGTATGGCACAACTGCAAATCTACCAAGACATGGCCGTCCACCTAAACTGACAGGCTGGGCAAGGAGAGCATTAATCATCAGAGAAGTAGCCAAGCGGCCCATGATAACTCTGGAGGAGCTGCAGAGATCCACAGCTCAGGTGGGCGAATCTGTCCACAGGAAAACTATTGGTTGTGCACTCCACAAATCTGGCCTATAAAAGAGTGGCAAGAAGAAAGCCATAAGAAGTCCTGTTTGCAGTTTGTGAGAAGCCATGTGGGAGAAGCAGCAGACATGTGGAAGAAGGTGCTCTGGTCAGATGAGACCAAAAGTGAACTTTTTGGCCTAAAAGCAAAATGCTATGTGTGGCGAAAAACTAACACTGCACATCAGTCTGAACACACCATCCCCACCATGAAACATGGTGGTGGCAGCATCATGGGGATTCTTTTCTTCAGCAGGGACAGGAAAGCTGGTCAGAGTCGATTGGGAATATGGATGGCGCCAAATACAGGGAAATCTTAAAAGAAAACCTGTGAGTCTGCAGCAGACTTGAGACTGGGGTAGAGGTTCACCTTGCAACAGGACAGCAACCCTAAACATACAACCAGAGCTATAAATGGAATGGTTTAGATAAAGCATATTCATGTGTTAGAATGGCCAAGTCCAGACCTAAATCCAATTAAGACTCTGTGGCAAGACTTGAAAATACGGTATAGTGGTAATCTGACTTGCAGAGGTGAATTGTCTAGTTCCGCTATTGTTTTTGTTTTCCAATTGTGTTTTTAAGTGCCTGTTTTAGGTACATGTTGTGTTGTTGTTATTTTTTTGCTGTTTTAAAAAAATAAATAAAAATCGGCACTAAACAGTAGCAGAGGCTAGTCCGGATAGTAGTCGGTGGCACTGACTTGTGACCAAGCGCTAGAAGTGCGAAATGCGTCGTTGAGGCCACCCAGGATTGGCATTTCCCAAGACCTGTCTCCATTTGCAACTGAGTGGTACCTTTTACTACATTTCCCAGCATCCCTGTTGTTATCGTGGTGTAATTACATGGAGCGGAAGGGTGATCTGTAATTCTCCCAGGACATGTTTTTTTTTTTCCACTGTGTTATCGCTGAAAAGCATTCCTGGTAAGAAGATTCACAGTTCCGGTGTCACTGTGAAGCAGTTCCGTTCTTCCACTTCCTCGTTCCCTCCTGCCAGCGTCGCAGCTGATCTGTCTACTTTCCAAAAAAACGGCAATTTGTAAAGTTTTTTTTTTTGCTGTTCTGGCGTTTAACAGCCTCAAGAAATGCAATAGGCAGTCAGAACACAAATGTGTATATATATATATATATATATATATATATATATATATATATATATATTAGTGTGTGTATAGTGCAGGGCTCAAAATTTAAAGTCCTGAGCTACTAGCCAGGCCTTAAGAGTTACTCGCCACCAGTTGCCCCACCCAAACCCTAAACTGGCCACCCCTAATCACGCCCTTGTAAATTATCTCATGAAATTACACTATTAAATGCTTTATTCAGGATTAAGTTACAAAAATAAATATTAACAACAACTTTACCAATATTAACCCCCCAAAATACAGCGCATCTATGCTTTCAATATTCTCCCCAATCCATCGTACCTATTCCACCCCCCCAATCCATCATACCTATTCCACCCCCCCCCCCAATCCATCATACCTATGCCTCCAATTCCACCACCACTCCCCCCCCCCCCCCATCAATCTATCATACCGTATGATAGATTGAGGGGGAGTGGTGGTGGGGTGGAATTGGAGGAATAGGTATGATGGATTGGGGGGGGGGGTGAATTGGAGGCAATAGGTATGATGGATTGGGGGGGGGATGGAATAGGTATGATGGATTGAGGGGGGGGGTGACTTGGAGGCATAGGTATGATGGATTGGGGGGAGGGGGGAATTGGAGGCATAGATTCAGACCTACATTTCCATCCCCACTTCCCAATTCATTTTATCTATGCCTCCAATGAATCCCCCCCAAATCCAGCACATGCTTGCTCTCAATCCCATGCCCCCCCTCCTCCTTCCTCCCAACACACATCCTCTTTAATCCCCCATTGTACCAATGCCTCCAGCACACAGTCATCTTTACCATTCAGCAGCCACGGGGATCAGTCAGGGGGACAAACAGAGGGCGGACCGAGATGTGCAGCAGGAGGGAGGTGAAGAGTGGCGGTCCCAGACGGTTCTTTATGACTATTGAAGTGCACGGTCTGTGTAACTGGGCGGGGATGTACAGCAGGAGGGAGGCGGTCCCAGGCGGATCTTTATGCCTATTGAAGGGCACGGTCTGCGAGCTGGGCGAGGATATGAAGCAGGAGAGGGGCGGTCCCAGGTGGCTCTTTACACCTACTGAACAGCACGCTCTGCGAGCCTGGGCGGGATGTGCGGCAGGAGGTGGAGTTGGGCGGTCCCAGGCGGCTGACTGTATGTATTGCAATGGCCGCACTGCAAGCCTGTGCGCGGTGGGGGGGCACTGGCTACACATTCCTGAGACAGCACAGACCTGTCATTACTCGCCCTCCACATTTGTTTACTCGCCAAATGCGAGTAGGCGAGTGCAAATTGAGGGCTGGTATAGTGTATCTCACAAAGGTGAGTACACCCCTCACATTTTTGTGAATATTTTCTTATATCTTTTCATGTGACAACAGTGTAAATTTGCTGTTCCCTCAAAAAAAACTCAACACACAGCCATTAATGTCTAAACCGCTGGCAACAAAAGTGGGTACACCCCCTAAGGAAAAATGTCCAAATTGGGCCCAAAATGTCAATATTTTGTGTGGCCATCATTATTTTCCAGCATTGCCTTAACCCTCTTGGGCATGGACTTCACCAGAGCATCACAGGTTGCCACTGGAGTCCTCTTCCACTCCTCCATGACGACATCACAGAGCTGGTCTCCGAAGGGGGGGATCCTGCTCTGCTTCAGTAAGTCACAGTACATGTTGGCATTCATGGTACCCTCAATGAACTGTAGCTCCCCAGTGCCGGCAGCACTCATGCATCCCCAGACCGTGACATCCCCACCACCATGCTTGACTGTAGGCAAGACACACTTGTCTTTGTACTCCTCACCTGGTTTCCGCCACACACGCTTGACACCATCTGAACCAAATAAGTTTATCTTGGTCTCATAAGACCACAGGACATGGTCCAGTAATCCATGTCCTTAGTCTGCTTGTCTTCAGCAAACGGTTTGTGGCTTTCTTGTGCATCATCTTTTAGAAGAGGCTTCCTCCTGGGATGACAGCCATGCAGACTAATTTGATGCAGTGTGCGGCGTTGAGAGAGGAGCTCTGTTTGGATTTAAAAAGGTTTGCTTTACCACATGTTTTGTGGGTGACGGGGACCAGCCCCACACCGTATAGAGAGGAGTATACTGTTTAGTTTAGCTCCGGACGGCAAGAATTTACTTTCCTGTTTTTGTTTTTTTATGACTTTTCAAACCTCTTCTGAATAAAGCTGTCAACCTGCCAGATTTTAAAGAAACTGCCTGCATGCTGACCTTAATTTCCAGAAATGGTGATCCCCACAAGCTAATCTCCCACACAAGCTGTACACTTACTACTTTACGTTGTAGCAAAGTGTAATTTCTTCAGGATTGTAACATGAAAGGATATAATAAAATATTTACAAAAATGTGAGGGGTGTACTCACTTTTGTGAGCTACTGTGTGTGTGTGTGTGTGTGTGTGTGTGTGTGTGTGTGTGTGTGTATGTATATATATATATATATATATATATGTATGTATGTGTGTATGTATGTATGTGTGTGTGTGTATATATGTGTATATATATATATATATATATATATATATATATATATATATATATATATATATATATTAGGGCTGTTACTGATTTAAAATTTTCGTGTTCGATTAATCGTTTTTTTTTTTTATTATCGATTAATCGACTAATTTCTATTAACGCACATACAGATCCAACTACTTTTAGCTGATCTCCTTGCAGGCCAATTCCCAGTGCAGCTACCAACCACTGGAAAAATGGATAGCCGGATACAAAAAACACACAAAGGCAGCGCTCGATGGGAATAGCATTAAAACTTTTATAGTCTTCAAGTAGGTAACAAAATAAATATTGCACTGGAGATAAAATCAATGTAGCTACATAAACTGTAAAAATGGTGCGAGTAATACCAAACGGTAGCAAAAGCAGTCATAAAAACATGTAGCCAAGTATGATACTGGTATAAAAATGTGTACAACGATACTACTGCTGAATCCAGATGAGGAGGGGTTAACATCAGTCCGTCAGCATGTAGATGTCCCGTGAAGGGAAATGTGTCAACTCCCAGTGGATGGCTGTAGAATCCCAGGTTGATAGAGGGAAGTGTAACAGCCCTAGCGTGTGGCAGATAGTAAGGTCCCGCCGCCATGCAGGTATGAAGGAACAGCAAAGGAGCCCTTCAGATGGACACGGCAAGCCCCGCCGGTGTCCGTGACGTCACCGGATCTCCGACAGAACTCCCTGAAGACCCGGAAGCCGGCGGAGAGGTGAGTACCGATCAAAAGAATTTTGATCGATCAAAAACATTTATCGATTAATAGTTAATTTCCACAGCCCTAATATATATATATATGTATGTATGTATTCCATAGTTTGTAGAATTGCACGCACACAAAACAATATACACTTACAGTGCCTTGAAAAAAAGTATTCACACCCCCTGAAATTTTCCACATTTTGTCATGTTACCACAAACATCGTAAATGTATTTTTTGGGGATTTTACAACATAGACCAACACAAAGTGGCACATAATTGGGAAGTGAAAGGAAGATGATAAATGGTTTTCAAAATGTTTTACAAATATCTGAAAAGTGGGGCATGCATTTCTATTCAGCCCCCCTGAGTCGATAATTTGTAGAACCACCTTTCGCTGCAGTTACAGCTGCAAGTCTTTTTGGGTATGTCTCTACCAGCTTTGCACATCTAGAGTGAAATTTTTGCCCATTCTTCTTTGTAAAATGGCTCAAGCTCTATCATATTGGATGGAAAGTGTCTGAACAGCAATTTTCAAGTCTTGCCACAGATTCTCAATTGGATCTAGGCCTGGACTTTGACTGGGCCATTCTAACACATGACTATGCCTTGATCTATTCTAAACCATTTCATTGTAGGCTAGGGTCGTTGTCCTGCTGGAAGATTAACCTATATAACCAATATTTTTTTATTTATTTTTTATAACCTAATCCTGGTTTAAAATTCTCCACAACTTCATCCCTGACCTGTCTGGTGTGTTCCTTGGTCTTTATGATGCTGTTTGTTCACGAAGGTTCTCTAACAAACCTCTGAGGGCTTCACAGAACAGCTGTATTTATACTGAGATTAAATTACATACAGTTGTACTCTATTTACTAATTAGGTGACTTCTGAAGGCAATTGGTTCCACTAGATTTAATCTAAAAGGGGGCTGAATACAAATGCACGCCGCACTTTTCAGATATTTATTTGTAAAAAAAAATTGAAAACCATTTATCATTTTCCTTCCACTTCACAATTATGTGCTGCTTTGTGTTGGTCTATCACATAAAATCCCAATAAAATACATTTAAGTTTTTGGATGTAACATGACAAAATGTGGAAATTTTCAAGGGGTAGGAATACTTTCAAGGCACTGTATATGTTTTGTAAGAGAAAGTAAGAAGAACTTTTTTTTTTTTTTTTTACAGAATTTTTGTCCCTTTTATTTTTTTTTATATGGTAAATAAGTGATTATCATAAAAAAATTAAAACCTTAAATTTAATGTTGCAGGTAGAACATTCTATTAATGTGGTTAAACACCTTTGTGAATAGGTCATAGAAAAATGCAAGTTCTTAACTAGGTATGAGAATTTACAAGTTACATATTATTCCTTAGGATGCAGTTACCAGTCATGAAGAAAGGGGGGAGAGAGTATGGCACAGCTATAAATCTGCCAAGGATAGGCTAGCCACCAAGAGTGAGTGACCATAGAAGAAAGAATCAATCTAGAAAAGGAGGCCATCAAGAGACCGAACTTGATGCCTGAGAACATTTAAGTTGTTTCTGTTTAAAGTGGTTGAGTTTTCGAGTAGGTATTGTTCCATCAGAATTGTCAATGAAGAAGTGCAGTATCCAGGGCTGTGGGGAATTCATGTGGGTAGTTAAAAAAAATAAAAATAATAATAATGCAAAACATTTGGTACACCCAAGGTTCCCTGGCCCTCATGCAATTTTAGATGTAAACGGTAGGGGCCCATGGTGGCAAAGGTGGAAGGGAGAGTGGTAAATATAGCTTCTAATATAAAGGTAGAAAAGATATATAATTACTCCTAAGAGTCTGGAACAGGAGATGATAAAAGAAACAATTATAAGCAACTGAGGCTAGATAAATTAATGGTGGGAAGTGCATATCCAACATTCCCAGACTTTGAGGCATTTTGGTTGTGAGACTTTAAGGATGCTGGGGGGTTTTTTATTGACAAAGAGCACATATTCATACATGTTTTAAGTTCTTGCAAGGATAATGTAGGTTTCTTCCAACTTCTAGCAGTGGTTTGTTTAGCTGCAATAAAAAAAGGAAGGTGGCAAGCTCTTGCTTGGGAGTTGGGAGAGGCCAGGAAATAGGGGGTGTAAAAGAGCTATTCTAGGGTCTAAAATATCTAGAAATATAGTGAACTCCTGAAGTCATTTTTAAGCCTCAGTGGCAGTCTAATGGAGTAGTAGCATACGAAAAGGAACCGTTAAATGAAACGCCTCTAAAGGGCGAGTGCTTTCACACTGGAGCGGTGTGCTTGCAAGATGGGAAAAAAAAGCCTGCAAGCAGCATCTTAGGGGCGTTGCGGTCCCTAACAGTAGAGACCACAAAATGGATGCAATGCAGTCTTAGGGGGTTACGCCCCTGCTATTGAGATCAATGACCAGTGCTGCTGAAGCGCCCGCAAAGCGATTCGAAAGCGGCACTTCGCAGGAGCCTTTTACCCTTTTTCGGCCGCTAACGGGGTTAAAAGCCCCTTAGCTATTGCCCGAAAAGGGCAGCTGAAACTACGGTAAAGTGCCGCTAAAAAAAAAAGCCTTGCTTTACCGCCGACGCCCCCCTGCCCCAGTCTAGAAGTGCCCTTAGAGGTTTGCCAGAAGCCACAAAGATTAATATGAAGTCAGTCAGGCCAAGTTCATGGTGTTGAGACCATAGCTAAGCGTTTGGCAAATAGGCTAAGGCTACTTTCACACTGAGGCGCTGGCGGTATAGCGGCGCTATTTTTAGCGCCACTATACCATCGTTTTTGCCGCGATTTGCGGGCGCTAGCGGGGGGATTTTAACCTCCGCTAGCGGCCGAAAATGGGTTAAAACCGCCCGCAATAACGCCTCTTTGCAGCGTTTTGCGAGCGTTTTGGAGGCGCTACCCCATTGATTTCAATGGCAGGGGCGCTATAGGAGCAGTCATTTTACCGCTCCTATTGCGCCTCAAAGATGCGGCTTGCAGGAGTTTTTTGACCCTCCTGCAAGCGCAACGCTCCAGTTTGAAAGCCCTCGGGCTTTCACATTTGGATACAATTGGGCGGCTTTGTTGGGGAGCATTGCAAGCGCTATTTTTAGCGCAATAGCACCTGCAAAGCGCCTCAGTGTGAAAGGGGCCTAAATGTCTTGTTTAATGTAATCCAAACTCTGCTCACCTTCTTATATAATCACACTATCCCCTTTGTGAAGCATGGTGGGGATGCTTCCCTTCAGCAGGCTCCCACTAGGTTAATGAGTAAAGGGTAGAATAAATGGAGCAAATTACTTTCTAGTAGAAATCCTGATGCAGTCTGCAACAAGCCTGAGCTTTGGGGCAAAAAAATTATCTTTCAGCAAGACAATGACCCCAGGCATACAGCCTAAAGTAAAAAACAATGTTAACAACAAGACTTGATAGTGTCCAGGTCGGGGTCTAGATCTCGGTTCAGTGAAAAATGTATGGTTGGATCTCAAAAAGGCTGTTCAATAAACATTCTCATCGACTTGACAGAGCTGGAGCAGTTTGGAAAAAAGAGATGGGGAAAACAACAAAAAAAAGAGAAAAAAAAAACGTATGCAGATGTGCAAGTCCTGTCTTATGCAATTAGTTATTTTGTGTTTTATTGTAAGTCATTTAAATTGCAAAGATTTGTTTTTACTTTACTTTTAAAGATTCTATTTATGTTGATCAGGGATAAATAATATCCACAGATTTTCGATCACAATAAAATATGAATGCTCTTTATTGACACTGTACGTACAGTATGTATAATATACTCAAAACTAATGAGATATGTTAAAAGCTGGCAAAATGAAAGTATAAGTATAGCTATACTGCTTTTTGTCGTTTTTATTCTTGATTATGCCAGAAGTATTTTTTTTCTGTGCTGCAGTATGGCAGTGGAGGTATGGTTGCATTGAACAATATAGGTACTTTTTGTTCTTTGTCTTTTTATTAGCTGATTTTTTTCAAACCTATTTCTAGTGTAATTTGTTTTGTTTTTTTGTTTTTTTTTAGGTTTTCTGGTGTTACTGAAGAAGATCTCGAAAACACAAGAATAACTCTTCGAGATGTTCAAGCAGTTTTACTCTGCATGTTCAGCTGTGACACTATATTATTAGGTCATAGCTTGGAAAGTGACCTTTTTGCACTTAAGGTAAAATATTATTTCCGTCATTCTGGAATTAAATAAATAGAAACTGGTTTAAATGCGAAAATATTTATAGACAGGGAAAAAGGTAGGTGTTAAGAGACTAAAAACTCTGATTGGAAGGTAGAGAAACCACTGGCATAACCTAGCATAGTTGACACCTGGGACCAATTATTTTATTTTCTCATTTGTTCATTAGGGGACACATATTCAGAGATGTAGGGTTATGCAGCTTCCTTCTGGAGATTGGTTGCCAGTGTCCAATCAGATAAATGTAAAAAGCAATGGTACATATATAATTCAGGTGTAAAAAACTCAATGGAAAATTAAATGCAAAAGCTAGGAGGAAAAATTACACTTACTGCCGTCACTGCAATAGCACTGACAGTTCTCTGAAAAACAGTCAGTGAAACTCAGGAGAGCAGTGCTATCTGACAGCTCCATGTGGTCTGTGGGGCTATCAGTATGGGCTGGTGATGCAATGTGTATCCTTCAGGCTGTGCAGCAGTCCTGTGGTAGAATTAGAAGGCAATGGAGCAGGGAGAATGTGAAATTAGATCCTTCAGGGTAGCTGGGTTAATGTTTCGGAAACACGAGGCAACGCATTTCAGAGACCAACCTCCTTTCTCAAGCCTAATAGGTGTTCAGGGAATCTATGGTTTTTAAATACTCAGCATCGGGATCAAAGGAGAGGGGCTGCAAATAGCTGGAACCTTTAACCACCTCAGCTCCGGAAGGTTTTACCCCCTTTATGACCAGGGCATTTTTTGCTATTTAGCACTGCGCTACTAGCTGGTAAGTGTTTGGTAATGCAACACTGTACGCGAAATACATTTTTATCATTGTTTTTCACACAAATTGCTTTCTTTTGGTGGTATTCGATCACCACTGGGTTTTCAATTTTTTGCGATATGTAAACGAAAAAAGACAAAACATTTTTTTTAAAAACCCGATATTTTCTACTTTTTGTTATAAAACATATCCAATAAAATCAAAATTCATCATAAATTTAGGCCAAAATGTATTCTGCTACATGCTTTTGGTAAAAGAAAAAAAAAATCCCAATAAGTTTCTTTAAAAGTTAGTCTACAAACTATGGTGCGTGTGTCTGTGTGTGTGTATATGTATATATACAGTTGTGCTCATAGGTTTACATACCCTGGCAGAATTTGATTTCTTGGCCATTTTTCAGAGAATATGAATAATAAAACAAACATTTCTTTCACTCATGGTTAGTGTTTGGCTGAAGCCATTTATTATCAATCAACTGTGTTTACTCTTTTTAAATCATAATGACAGCAGTAACTAGCCAAATGACCCTGATCAAAAGTTTACATACCCTGGTGATTTTGGCCTGATAACATGTACACAAGTTGACACAAAGGGGTTTGAATGGCTATTTAAGGTAACCATCCTCACCTGTAATCTGTTTGCTTGTAATTAGTGTGTGTGTGTGTGTGTGTGTGTGTGTGTGTATAAAAGGTCAATGAGTTTCTGGGCTCCTGAGAGACCCTTGCATCTTTCATCCAGTGCTGAATTGACGTTTCTGAGTCATGGGGAAAGCAAAAGAATTGTCAAAGGATCTGCGGGAAAAGGTAGTTAAACTGTATAAAACAGGAAAGGGATATAAAAAGATATCCAAATAATTGAGAATGCCAAATTAGCAGTGTTCAAACTCTAATCAAGAAATGGAAAATGAAGGGTTCTGTTGAAACCAAACCACGGTCAGGTAGACCAACTAAAATTTCAGCAACTGCCAGATAAATTGTTCGGGATACAAAGAAAAACCCACAAATAACTTCAGATGAAATACAGGACTCTCTTAAAACATGTGGTGTGGCTGTTTCAAGATGCACAATAAGGAGGCACTTGAAGAAAGATGGGCTGCATGATCGAGTCGCCAGAAGAAAGCCATTACTACGCAAATGCCGCAAAGTATCCCGCTTAAAATATACCAAACGGCACAGAAACAAGCCTCAAACCTTCTGGTGCAAAGTCATTTGGATTGATGAGACCAAAATTTAGCTTTTTGGCCACAACCATAAACGCTACATTTGGAGAGGAGTCAACAAGGCCTTTGATGAAAGGTACACCATTCCTACTGTGCAACACGGAGGTGGATCGCTGATGTTTTGGGGATGTGTGAGCTACAAAGGCACAGGAAATTTGGTCAAAATTGTTGGCAAGATGAATGCAGTATGTTATAAAAAAATACTGGAGAAACATTTGCATTCATCAGCCAGGAAGCTGCGCATGGGACGTACGTAGACATTCCATCATGACAATGATCCAAAACACAAGGCCAAGTCGACCTGTCATTGGCTACAGCAGAATAAAGTGATGGTTCTGGAGTGGCCATCTGTCTCCTGACCTCAATATCATTGAGCCACTCTGGGGATCTGAAACGTGCAGTTCATGCAAGACAGCCCAAGAATTTACAGGAACTGGAGGATTTTTGCCAGGAGGAATGGGCAGCTTTACCATCTGAAAAGATAAAGAGCCTCATCCACAAATACCACAAAAAACTTCAAGCTGTCATTGATGTTAAAGGGGGCAATACACGGTATTAAGAACTGGGGTATGTAAACTTTTGATCAGGGTCATTTGGCTAGTTTCTGTTGTCATTATGATTTAAAGAGTAAACACAGTTTGATAAGCTTCAGCCAAACGCTAATCATGAGTGAAAGAAAAGTTTTTGTGTTGTTCATATTCTCCGAAAAATGGCCAAGAAATCACAAATTCTGCCTGGGTGTGTAAAATTATGAGCACAACTGTATGTGTATGTATATAATATATTGTGTGTGTGTGTTTGTTTATATAATATATGTACACACACACTGAGGGGGAAAAAGGTATTTAATCCCCTGCTGATTTTGAACATTTGCCCACTGACAAAGAAATGATCAGTCTCTATAATTTTAGCGGTAGGTTTATTTTAGCAGTGAGTGACAGAATAACAAAAAAATTAGAAAAACGCATTTCAAAAAAGTTATAAATTGATTTGCATTTTAATGAGTGAAATAAGTATTTGACCCCTTCGCAAAACATGACTTGGTACTTGTTGGCCAAACCCTTGTTGGCAATCAGAGGTCAGACGTTTCTTGTAGTTGGCCACCAGCTTTGCACATATCTCAGGAGGGATTTTGTCCCACTCCTCTTTGCAGATCCTCCAAGTCATTAAGGTTTCGAGGCTGACATTTGGTAACTCAAACTTCCGGGTTTCTCCACATGTTTTCAATGAGATAAAGGTTTGGAGACTGGCAAGGCCACTCCAGGGCCTTAATGTGCTTCTTCTTGAGCCTCTCCTTTATTGCCTTGGCTGTGTGTTTTTGGTCATCGTCATGCTGGAATACCCATCCACGACCCATTTTCAATGCCCTGGCTGAGGAAAGAAGGTTCTCACCCAAGATTTGACGGTGCATGGCCCCCTCCATCATCCCTTTTATGCAGTGACCTTGTCTTGTCCCCTTAGCAGAAAATCACCCCCAAAGTATAATGTTTTCACCTCCATGTTTGATGGTGGGGATGGTGTTCTTGGGGTCATAAGCAGCATTCCTCCTCCTCCAAACATGGCGAGTTGATTTCAAAGAGCTCGACTTTGATCTAATCTGACCACAACACTTTTTCACCCAGTTTTCCTCTAAATCATTCATTTGTTCGTTCGCAAACTTCAGACAGGCCTGTACATGTGCTTTCTTGAGCAGGGGGACCTTGTGGGCGCTGCATGATTTCAGTCCTTCATGGTGAAGTGTGTTACCAATTGTTTTCTTTGTGATTATGGTCCCAGCTGCCTTGAGATCATTGACAAGATTTGCCCGTGTAGTTCTGGGCTGATTCCTCACAGTTCTCATGATCATTGAAACTCCATGAGGTGAGACCTTGCATGGAGCCCTAGACGGAGGAAGATTGACAGTTTTTTATGTGTTTCTTCCATTTGTGAATAATCACACCAACTGTTGTCACCCTCTCACCAAGCTGCTTCGCCATGGTCTTGTAGCCCATTCCAGCCTTGTGTAGGTCTACAATCATGTCCCTGACATCGTTGGAAAGCTCTTTGGTCTTGGCCATGGTGCAGAGATTGGAATCTGATTGCTTCTGTGGACAGGTGTCTTTTTATACAGGTATGGTATACAAAATAATTCCGCGCTGCCTTAAGAATAAGCTGCTAACACACCAAATTGCAACAAAGTGGAAACAAAACAAGTGTAGTGCTAATCTGAATATATAAATAAATACGTAAAAACTTGATGAATAAAAGTGCTCAAATGATAATAGTGAACAATGTGAATAAGAATGTCCTCATAAGCACACAATGAATGTCTATATGCAGGAAAATCAAACCGGTCCATCAACGATGGAATCAAACTCAATTGTTGCCACATTTTATGCAAAACGCTTGAATATCACAAATGTAAGTGTTCTGACTTCATTAAACTTTTGATATGTAATACAGAGTTATGCTATGTGGCCGTTTTTTTTTTCCATTATATGACATAACCCTTCCACATCCCATTTGGGATTCCCTAGACCATCACTTCTTATGAGATAGCCCACTAGGAAGCCACTCTTCACTGTGACTCTCTCCATTCTGTTGGCATTTTGTCATCCCTGGCACAGCATCTTGAAGCCCATAGGATTGCCCAAAGTACATCGTGGTTCCACCACGCAAGCCTGTTTGACCCATTGAACGTAGGTTCTCTAGGGTTCAAACATTCTGGTAAGCCTCTTACCTGTGGGGGTGGTTCCCTTCACTTCATCACCTCTTCACTTGCACAGATTTGCATGGTTTGAAGTAGTCACCATATTTTGAACTTTGTCAACACCAAATTTTGGTCACTTTTAAGGACAGGTAGTCTTTGCATTTTTGCACCTGTTTGATTTTCCTGCATATAGACATTCATTGTGTGCTTATGAGGACATTGTTCACTATTCTCATTTGAGCACTTTTATTTATCAAGTTTTTACGTATTTATTTATTCAAGTCTTTTATACAGGTAACAAACTGAGATTAGGAGCACTCCCTTGAAGAGTGCTCCTAATCTCAGCTCGTTACCTGTATAGAAGACACCTGGGAGCCAGAAATCTTGCTGATTGATAGGGAATCGAATGCTTATTTCACTTATTAAAATGCAAATCAATTTATAACTTTTTTGAAATGCATTTTTCTGGATATTTTTGCTGTTCTGTCTCTCACTATTAAAATAAACCGACCATTAAAATTATAGACTGATCATTTCTTCTTTTCAAAGATTTTATTAAGAATTATACAGTACAAGTTATTTGTCAAGAAAATTTGTAAGAAAACAAAGTGAACAGGTACAGATATAGCAAGGCTTCTCAATTACAAAACAATTGGCAAATGTTACCTTTTCGTCTAGTTATGCTGTACAGTGTGTATCCTAAGGGATACGTCTCTGACTTTGGAAGTCATAAGTTGCAAACAGAGAAAAGTTAAAACTAAAACGGTGTAATACAATCTTAAAACATGAGTCTGGGGGGAACAAGGTATCCTGTGGGTTGATGGAATGATTATCTGTGGGATAGTTGGGGGGGGGGGGGGGCTTATGTATGTTTTCCAGGGCCAAGATCCGGCTATGTGGCTTGGCTTTTCCTGGGGAGAGGATCAATAATCCGAACTATCCCAGGTGTCCCCATTGTAGGTTTGTCATTGAACTAAGTGTAGTTGACCTTTGTTTTACTAAGTTCATATGTACAGGGAAACCAATACGTCACAGGTAGCGTGAAGAGTGAGAACAAAAGGTATATCAGGTGGGTGGAAAAAAGGGGGGGAGGAGGAGTGAGGTTTGGCAGGTAGGGGGAAGATGGGGGTAAAGAGGCGTCTCCATGCCTCTTAGGCGATCTGGAGGAGGAAGGGATATCGGACTCGCAGAAAAAACTCCTCAGAATTCTTTTTTGTTACGCAAAGAAGGCGATAGCACTTAGATGGAGGGAGCCGACCCCTCCCACATTACAGAATTGGATAGAAATGGTGAACCAAGCACTACCACTATACAAGCTGACATACGCCTCCAGAGGATGCCCGCAGAAATTCGACAAAATATGGTCGGGATGGTTGAAGGATGACTCAGATTCTCAATGAGGAGACAGAAGCGCACTAGGATAGTCGAGGGGAGATACATATACATATATATATTTATATAGTGGTGAGATACCTACTGCAGTAAGATCAGGACCATACTTATACCAGCCTAGTACCATATGGATCAAGCTTTAGTTCGAAAAGAGGGGGGTGGGAGGGAAGTAGCTGTTGGGGTTAGCAATGTTAATCCATACTTGGAAAGTTGATAATAAAAATAAAATATTAAATAAATAATAAATGAATAATATAACAAAAAAAAAAGAGAAAAATATAAAATGAAAAGATACATGTAAGATGGAAGTGCAGCACAGATTGTTTGGATGTCTAGTGTAGGTTGTGGTATAACATAGATACAAGAAGGATGTGAAACACGCACGTGTTACAGATATGTTTATTGTTGGATTTATCAAAACTGTACCGCATATGTGTAACCATTTTTTTACATGATGTATGTGAAGTGCACTGTATAAGATTTTGTCTATATCTCAATAAATTTACCCTTTAAAAAAAAAAAAAGAGGCGTCTCCAGAGGGGGTCAGCGGTTCAGCGAGCCTGGTATGGTATATGAATAGTGGTGTGGTGGGTGGTATGCACCCTCAGGGTAATAGAAGTGAGTAACCAAAGCCCGGTGGTAGTTCGATCCATAGGAGCCACAGTTATTCGAAATTTGGATAGTTTATCCAGTAAGATTGCTTCTGTTTTGGCGTGGATAATTGCCTGTGTTACTCATTATTTAACTGACACTGTGCATAGCGTGGTTGATTTCCATGCTTTGGCTATGGTTTGTTTTGCTGCCGTGGTTACAAGGAGCATGAGTTTGAATTGACGGTGTGTTATGGCTTGTGGTTTGCTATTCAGGAGTGCTACCATTGGGTCAGGTGGCAAGGTGGTATTGAACATGGTGGAGAGGATTTTGAACACTTACGACCAAAAGGTGTGGGCTATGGGACATTCCCACCAGATGTGTAGATGTGTACCTGAGGCATTACAGCCTCGGAAGCAGTGGGAGGGGTATTGGGGGAGGAATTGTGATATCCTGGCGGGGACCAGATACCATCTGGTTAGTACCTTGTAATTGGTTTCAAGGGGCGCTATGTTTGGTGTGGCCGATTTGGTAGCATGCCAGAATTGAGCCCAATTTAGTGTGTCTGATTGGAGGTCAGTCTCACATTTGTTAGTGTAGGATCGGGGGGGGGCGATGGGGTGTGTGTGTGTGTGTGTGTGTGTGTGTGTGTGTGTGTGTGTGTGTGTGTGTGTGTGTGTAGCTGGGCATACATATCTGAGACAAGTCCACGTCTGTGTCGGATTTGCACGTTTGCTCAAAGCCAGGAGTCACTGAGTTTGGGGGAGCATTTTGGGACATGAAATGTTTTATTTTTAGGTATCTAAAAGTTTCCGTTTGTGGAAGATCATGGGTTTTGCGAAGTGTAAGAAAAGGTGTGATGTTAGTGGATTTGTAAAAATGATGGGGACGTATTAGTCCTGCATTTGACCATGCGGAAGAGGAGGATGGGGGTGACCAAGCTGGGTAGAAGGAGGGGTTGCGGAGGAAGGAGAGGAGGGGGTTGTGTTGAGATTGGAGACCGAAGTGAGTTCTAAGCCTGTCCGAGATTGAGAGGCTGTGTTTAGTGAAACCTCCAGTTCCTGTAAATTCTTGGGCTGTCTTGCATGAACTGCACGTTTCAGATCCCCAATGTGGCTCAATGATATTGAGGTCAGGAGACTGAGATGGCCACTCCAGAACCTTTACTTTATTCTGCTGTAGCCAATGACAGGTCGACTTGGTGTTGTGTTTTGGATCATTGCGCAATTAAGCTTTTCCCGTTTTTGTCATTCCTATCCATCCCTATGAGGTATATGTCATCGTAAAGATGCCATCCTAAAGGATTTCTATCGGGCTATCCCCACGTGCCTAAGAGACCATACTAGCGATAGGTGGTCAACTCCCAGGGGTGAGTGTACATCTATGTGGGGCACCCAGTCTGAGCACAATTTTATAGGAGACGTTTATAGGACTTTATAGGAGACGTTTATTGAGCACAAGCACTTTACCATTCTAATGGGACGTTTATGATAGAATATATATATATTCTAAGACTTTTGTGACATTTTGACTATTCTATGTTTGTCCAGTATATTTATATTTATATCTGACCAATATCTACCGCAGAAATTTTCTTATCACTGTTTGTTTCTTTTTTGCATTTTTGCTATTTAGCAAGTCTTATTCTGCAGCTGATATTAACAGATTAATTTCTACATCCATAGGAGCTAAGTTTTTATACATTTATCAATAATTTTATTGCGGTGTGGACTTCGAAGTCTGTGATAGGTCTGTCTAGGGCTTGTTTTTGAGCGAAGGAGAGGGAAGGGAAGTGAATAGAGGATAGAAGGGTATCTAAGGGTGCCTGGTCGAATTTGTGAGTATCCCGATACAGGTCAGTACGTTTTCTGCGGAACTCATGGAGAATTTTTTGGGGGTACTGGAGTAGGTATCTTTGGTTAGTTTAAGTCAGATTGGTTTCAGGGTGTAGTCAGCCTTATGGAGGTGGGCCATATGGGAGAACTGCTTGTGGGGATGGGAGTAATGTGTATATTGTCGGCTTGTGGGGTTTTGTTCTCGCCATGTATCGAAGAGGGAGTGTTGGTTAAGGAGCTGTTGGTAGGAGAGGCGATAGGCAGTTATGGGAGTCGGGGATTTATCTAAAATCGGGTATAGTACTTGATTTGAGTCCCCACATATCATGAGTGTTCCCCGTTTATGGGATTCCACTACGGATAACAAGTGGGAGAGTAATGACCGTGTTTTTTTATTGGGGGCATAGTATGAAACAATGGTGATTTCACGGTCTAGCAAGAGACCGGTGAGTAGTAGATATCGCCCTTTGGGATCTTTGATCTCTGCATGTAGGGTGAATGGTGTAGTATGGTAGAAAGCAATCAAAACCCCCCTTTGTTTCGTGGAGGCCGAAGCCGTATAAACCTAAGAATATTGGCGGCCCAAAAATGTATGCGAGGATTGTGATGAGAAGTGCGTTTTGTGTAAGCAAACCACGGGTGCTGAGAAGGAGCGGAAAGCTTTAGGAGGGGAGTTAAGGCCTTGTACATTGAGTGACAGTATATTTAAAGACGTTGTAGTTCATGTGGGGTTAGGGGGTCCTCTGGCTAGTTATGTTTAAAAAAAAAAAAAATAAACGTTTTTATTGAGTTTTCAAATATATGGGTAAACAATGGGTGTTAAGTAACCTTGTATAACATCATCCAATATCATTGACAATAGTCCGTACAAACTGTAATAAGCTATGGTAAGATACGATAAAAGGTAAGGGGGAAGGGGGTAAATTTCAACAGAAACTTATTACAATATTATCCATAGTAGACCCCTTTCTAGTAGTGCTTTTCGAGGTGAGAGGTAATGGTCGCAGTAACTCCAGTACCCCCTAATGGGAGCTGACTGTGCTGAGCTTAGGCCATTCGTCCCACCAGGAAGATTGTTCCATAAAGTGTCATTGGGGCTATGGGAGGTGAGAACCCCGAACAGCATAGTTGTTAGACTTTGGGTATTCTCTCTGGAGAAGAGGGGGATAGGGAGGGTGGGACAAAGGGAGGAATGGGGACTGGGGGTTGTATCCGGTGGGAACTGGGCAGCGTATGTAGTTCCTGATAGTAGGAAGGAGTGGGAGAAGCTCTGGTTTAAGGAGAGTGGCTCCTATGTGGAGCGAGTATCCAGGGGGTGGTGAAAAATCACCAGCCGATGGGTACATTTGGTCCAAAGAGTGTCCGATCAACAATGCGGGGCACTCGAGGAATAAAAGGAGGTGCAGTGGGCTGTCTCCGGGACTACGACAGCCACTACAAAAGCTATACAAGTAATGAACTATAGAACAAACAAGTCACTAGCGTAACAATGGCTAGTACAAACTGGTTAGGTGTAAGGTAAAGTGAAGAACCTGGTGTAGCAGAGCTGGGGTGGCAGAGCGGAGGTCCTGCTGGTGAGTTGATGGCGTGAGTCAGGAGGTGGGTGAGTGCTGCCAGTGGGCGTGGGTCACCTGGATTGCTATGTGAGAGGGAGGAGCAATCAAGCGCACTGCAGTCAGTCGTAAGTCAGGTTATGGGTGGAGTTAGCAGGTTCATATGTCTGTGGATCCCTGCTTGCCTCTGTGTACCGAGTAGGGGAACCAGTACCCTAGTCCATAGGCCCAAGGAAAGGTGGTGGGATACAATATCCCTGCTGGCTGAGAAAGACTATCACATTTTGGATAGTTTGGTTGAGGTGACTTTATGATGGCGAACCCTGCATGAGACAGAGTGTAAGGTCTGTCTCAGGGGATAGCACCCATCAGGTCCCAGTGTGTGTGTTGTCAAAAGGGCAAGCCCTGGATGCATGATATCACCAATAGAAGATACAACAGTCCATCTGGTCTTCTGGTGAGGCGAAGCGGCTTGTGAATGCTGGAGTGAGCTTGTTGTTCAGGAGTGTCCTGTAGCTTTTTGGGGGAGCAAGATGTCGCTCAGCGTTTAGATCCCTAAGCAGCATTTTCTGGTGTTGACAGCTGTGGATCGTGGCAAGGAGGTCATCTGCCGATTTTGCAAGTATAGGAGGAACCTTTGTAGGGAAAAGCGGATGGCGAAGGGGAAACTCCAACGGTAGGAAATGGTGTTGGAGGACCTTCATCGCTTTTCGTTTGATGAGAGTCTGCTGTGAGAGGTCTTGGAAGATTTTATAGCGGTGTCCCTGGATGGTCAATGAGTTCTTGTTGTGGGCTGCTTCCATTAATTGCTCCTCGGTGCAGAAGTAGTGTCGTTTTATAACAATGTCCCTTAGGGTGTTTCATTTTTCCAAAGATGTGATTTTCATATGACTTTGCTTACGCCCCGAGTCTCAGTGATGTAAAAGATATATATGCCAAATTTCAAGAAGTTCGGATAATATCTAGGGGTTGCACACATTGATCACTTTTATCACAAACTAGTGAAATTTCTAACATTGAACTAAGTGTACAAAAGAAGAAAAAAAAGATTCATATAAGAATAAACATTACAAAGCTATCGCTGAAATCAATAAGACAGTTATACTGGAAGACTCATCTCCATCACAAGCACCTAGTGACGAAAACATTACGTTCAAGTCCTAGATTAAAACCTCTTGACCAGACACTCGCGTCTACTTGGGATCGAGAACACCTATCTATAAGACAAGCAAGTACTTCATTTATAACAACTGCAAACAGCCTTGGCCACGATGTTTCAAAAATTTCCATATATCCAGCTACCATTTACCGAGCTCGGGCCATCAATAGAAGTAAAATGGCAAAGAAAATCGAAAAGTCACTCTTTGAAAATCCAGAAAAATGTGTATATCCAGGGCGTTTCAAGCATTTGAATCCCGACCGATAGTCTGTGTTGGAGAGGGTAGCAAATCTTCACACACTTTAGGCAGCACTCAGGGAGACAAGCAATCTCTAATGGAAACAGAAAAACAAACAAGGCACCTCTAAGTGCAGAAGTATAAAACTTTTAATATCCCCTAAAAGGTTTAAAAACACTTACAAGATAGTGGATGAAACAGGCATGTAGCCGGTAAGTGTGTCCAGGAGATGTTCCAGTAGCAGGGCAGTCCCAGTCTGTGATGGTAAAGCTTCCAGGGAAGTCCACGAGATAACAGCTAATTTGTGCTGTGAATGTTCACAGGACACAGTAACGCTGGAGCCTGGGGATGACGTCAGAGGAAGCGAGACAGAAACCAGCATGGAACACAAACAGGAAGTGTGTCATAAAGGCGGGACGCGTTTCGGAACAGCTCATTGTTTTTTTCTTCAGCCAGTGACGATGGTTCCATAAAGGCTAGACTTCTTATAGTCTGTGTTGTAATGGGGGCGGGACTTGTGGACGGTAATCGAATAAAAAGCGCACCACAGTGTTTTAGCAGCAGAACGTTGCCAAATGACTATACACTGTTTACACACACAGATAGAAATAAAAATAACAATAGAAGGAGGACCATTGCTGGACAGCATAATAGGACAGAATCTGCATACTACTTTTTGCTCAGTCTGCATACTCATTTTTTGTTGGGGGAAAAAATGATGGTCTTGCATTGGGATAGTAAACAGTTGCCCATGGGAATGTCAAAACTTTGGAAGATAGTTGCAGTTACATAGTTAGTCAGGTTGAAAAAAGACACAAGTCCATCCAGTTCAACCATAAAAAAATAAAAAAAATATTGTACAATCCCATATACCCAATTCTATACCCACAGTTGATCCAGAGGAAGGCAAAAAAACCCCAGCAGAGCATGATCCAATTTGCTACAGCAGGGAAAAAAATTCCTTCCTGATCCCCCGAGAGGCAATCGGATATTCCCCGGATCAACTTTACCTATAAATGTCAGTACCCTGTTATATTATGTACATTTAAGAAAGAACCCAGGCCCTTCTTAAAGCAATCTACTGAGCTGGCCAGAACCACCTCTGCAGGGAGTCTATTCCACATTTTCACAGCTCTTACTGTGAAGAAACCTTTCCGTATTTGGAGGTGAAATCTCTTTTCCTCTAGACGCAAAGAGTGCCCCCTTGTCCTTTGTGTTGACCGTAAAGTGAATAACTTAACACCAAGTTCACTATATGGACCCCTTATATATTTGTACATGTTGATCATATCCCCCCTTAATCTCCTCTTTTCAATCTCAATCTTTCCTCATAGCTGAGCTCCTCCATGCCTCTTATCAGTTTGGTTGCCCTTCTCTGCACTTTCTCCAGTTCCCCAATATCCTTTTTGAGAACTGGGGCCCAAAACTGAACTGCATATTGCAGATGAGGTCTTACTAATGATTTGAACAGGGGCAAAATGATCTCTCTCTCTCTCTCTCTCTCTCTCTCTCTCTCTCTCTCGATCTCTCTCTCTCGATCTCTCTCTCTCGATCTCTCTCTCTCTCGATCTCTCTCTCTCTCGATCTCTCTCTCTCGATCTCTCTCTCTCGATCTCTCTCTCTCGATCTCTCTCGATCTCTCGATCTCTCGATCTCTCTCTCTCTCTCTCTCTCTCTCTCTCTCTCGACCATACCTCTCAATACAAGAAAGGACTTTGCTCGCTTTGGAAACCGCAGCTTGGCATTGCATGCCATTATTGAGCTTATGATCTACCAAAACCCCCAGATCCTTCTCCACTACGGATCCCCCCAGTTGTACTCCCCCTAGTATGTATGATGCATTCATATTCTTAGCCCCCAAGTGCATAACTTTACATTTATCAACATTAAACCTCATCTGCCACATAGTCGCCCAATTAGACAGAGCATTGAGGTCGGCTTGTAAATTGGCGACATCCTGTAAGGACGTTATTTCACTGCATAGCTTGGTGTCATCTGCAAAGACAGAAATGTTACTTTTGATCTCAGACCCAATATCATTTATAAACACATTAAAAAGTAAGGGTCCCAGCACTGAACCTTGGGGTACACCACTGATAACCTTGGACCATTCAGAGTAAGAATCATTAACCACTACTCTCTGAATTCTGTCTTTTAGCCAGTTTTCTATCCATTTACAAACTGATATTTCCAATTCTGTAGACTTTACCTTGCACATGAGCCGTGAGTGGGGAACTGTATCGAACGCTTTTGCAAAATCCAAGTATACCACGTCCACCGCCACCCCTCTGTCCAAGGTCTTACTTACCTCTTCATAAAAATAAATCAGGTTTATTTGACAACTTCTGTCTTTCATGAATCCATGCTGTCTGTTGCTTAAATAGTTTTTTTCCAGCAAGAACTCATCTATGTGGTCTTTTATTAATCTCTCCAGTATCTTCCCAACTATAGAAGTTAAACTAACAGGTCTATAGTTACTTGGTAAAGACTTTGTTCCCTTTTTAAATATAGGCACCACATTGGCCCTGCGCCAATCCAGTGGTACTATTTCTGTCATTAATGAGTCCCTAAAAATTAAATACAATGGCTTTGAAATTACAGAGCTCAATTCTTTTAGGATCCGTGGGTGTATGCCATCTGGTCCAGGTGCTTTATCCACCTTTATTCCATCTAAATATTTCTGGACCATATCACTTTTGAGCCATTGTGGATTTGGGGCTGTGTCACTACCACCCTCATTTTGGATATGAGCTCCCCCATGCTCCTTTGTATACACAGAACTGAAGAAAGTATTTAATAAATTAGCCTTCTCTTTGTCCCCAATCACCCACTCTAGATTATTTTGTAAAGGGCCTACATGCTCAGACTTGACCTTTTTACTATTAATATATTTGAAGAATTTGTTGGTTTGTCCTACTATCTTTTGCAATCTGTCGTTCATTTTGAATTTTTGCATCCTTGATTTCCTTTTTACATATCCTGTTATATTCTTTGTAACATTTAAATGATACTAGTGTTCCCTCATTTTTATATTTTTTAAAAGCTCTTTTCTTCTAGTTTATAGCTTTTTTAACTTTGGCAGTGAGCCACTTTTAGCCTTTTAAACTTACTGCCCATGGGAATATACTTTGCAGTGAGTTCACAAACAGTCTTTTTGAAGAATTCCCATTTCTTTTCTGTGCCCATTGATGCCAATATTCCCTCCCAGTCTAAGTCCTGGAGAGCAGCGCTCATCCTTGGAAAATTTGCTCTCTTGAAATTAAGTGTTTTTATCTTTCCCGTATGTGATTTTTGCTTGCAACTAACATCAAATGAAATCATGTTATGGTCACTGCTACCCAGGTGTTCCATTATCTGAACATTAGTAATACGCTCTGCATGGTTTGAGATTACCAGGTCCAACAGAGCATCATTTCTAGTTGGGGCCTCAATAAACTGGACCATAAAATTGTCCTGCAATAGGTTTATAAATTTTTGCCCTTTAACTGTCCCAGCAGTTCCATTACTCCAGTCAATTTCTGGGTAGTTAAAATCCCACATTATTATCACCATCCCAGCCCTTGCAGCCCTTTCCATCTGTGCAAGGAGCTGAGTCTTCACCTCCTCATTAACATTGGGTGGGTATGTGCTTTGGTTACCCTACCACTAATGCCCCTAATACTACCCTCTAGAATATGTTCCCCGCTGACTCTCACTATCTCTGGACCCTCCCCCCCCCCCCCCGTCGCCTAGTTTAAAAACCCCTCTAACTTTTTGGCCATCCTTATTCCCAGCTGATCTGCACCCTCCTCATTTAGGTGCAGTCCATCCCTTCTATAGTACTGGTTATCGACTGAGAAGTCGGCCCAGTCCTCCAGGAACCCAAACCCCTCCTTACTACACCAGCTCTTCAGCCACTTGTTCACTTCCCTAATCTCCCTCTGCCTTTCTGGTGTGGCTCGATGTACCGGTAGTATTCCTGAGAATACTACCTTGGAGGTCCTTTTCCTCAATTTAGCTCCCAAGTCCCTAAAATCGTTCTTTAGGACACTCCATCTGCCTCTGACTTTGTCATTGGTGCCAACGTGCACCATGACAGCTGGGTCTTCCCCAGCCCCTCCCAGTAATCTGTCCACCTGATCCGTGATGTGCCGAACCCGAGCGCCCGGTAGACAACATACAGTTCGGCGCTTCAGGTCTTTGTTACAGATTGCCCTCTCTGTCCTTCTAAGAATTGAGTCCCCTACCACCAGAATCTCTTTCCTTTCCCTTCGCTTCCCCCCCACTCTCACTGGAGGAGTTCTTCCCCCGGCAGCTAGGAGAGTCCCTCAGCTCCAGCAGTGCTGGTCCCTGACTGGTTTCACCAATATCACTCAATGGAGCATACTTATTGGGATGCTCCAGCCCTGGATCGGCCTCCCTGGCACTTCACCCTCTACCCTTCCTGACTGTCACCCATCTACTATTTTCTAGTGCCTGCACCTCTTTGTCTCCACCCACCTCTGTGCTGGCCCCTGCCATCACCTGCCGGGTACGTATCCTGCTCTCCTTTAGTGTGGAGGGTCTTCCCAGTGCTGACAGATGCTTCCCTAGATTCAGAACCTGGGCTTCTAGGGAAACAATGTGCTTACATTTTGCACAGCAGTAATCGCCCTCGATCGGATGATCACGGAATGCATACATGCTGCAAGATGTACACCGAGTCGCCTCGCCACACCCGCCGGGCATCGTACCTATTAATTTAATGAGGATTCGAGATTATACCCTGTCCAAATTACCTAACACTAGCTTCCTGACCTAGTTCTAGTGACTGGCAAAGATTTTGAGCATTTGCTTGGCTTACCTGTTGCCCTGAAAGGCACTGGTGAGCAGATGGCTGAAGTAGTTATTCGGGAAGTGGACCGATTTGGGCTACGTGACAATATAATCAGTATATATTTTGATACTACAGCATCTAATACAGGACTGATCCAATGGGCATGTACCAGAATTGAAAGTGAAATTTGACGAACATTGTTGTGGTTGGCTTGCCGTCATCGCATCCATGAACTAATATTAAGGAGTGTTTGAGGATTGTTGTGGCATACCATTAAGTGGTCCTGACATCCAGAAAAAGGATGTGAAACGATTAGAGGGTAAAAACATGGTTTTTGAAGGAAAAGACCTGAGCCATTTCGTTACTAATAAAACAAAGATGTTCTTTGAATTGTTTGGGATCCACGACGTGACAGAATACTGCAGTGATTCTCTAAGAAGCCATGTGAACGCTCTTAAGGTTGTCAATGATACCGCAGAAAGAGGAATTGCTCTGATAAAGTATAACGAATCGGTCAGGAATGAACAACAAAAACAATTCTTGTTGAGGGTAGTCGAGCATCACAGAAAAGTCGTCGCCAAGCGAACAAAACAGGGGATTGCATCATTCAAAGTTGATTAATATAACACATTTTGCCTATCATATTACCTATTAATCTTTGTGTATAGTTTTAATAGTATTTTAAGTTTGTGATTTCTAGTTTTCCCAATAAAAGTAATTTAACATTGAAAAATCTTATTTTTTGCCTACTTTTACAAAACAAATCAAAGTGTGCAACCTCTATTATCCAATCTTCTTGAGATTTAGAATATATATCTTTTACATCACTGAATCACAGACTCTGGGCGTCAGCAAAGTCTGCAAAAATTTTACAGTTTATTTTTTCCCTTTAGAAAATGAAACACCCTAATGTCCCGTCCCTGGGGGGGGGGGTCATTGTCTTTTCGAGGAGCCAGAGTTCTGTGGATCCTGTCTATCTCTAGGCATTCTATGGGAATCGATTGGGCGAGTTCCTGGAAGAGTGCCGTGATGGTAGATTGGAGATCCTCTATGGCCTTAGGTATTCCACGGACTCAGAGGTTAGACCTCCTGGCCCTATTCTCAAAGTCCTCAAGGTGGATAGAGAGGGAAGAGTTTTTTCCTCCCTAAGGGCTTCCAGTTCGTCATTGTGGTTAGTGGTGACGACATCTAATTCATCCATTCTCTGATCCAGGACGGACGTGCGGCGGCCCACCTCACGAATCTCCCGCGTGAGCTTATCAGTGATGGTGTCTAAGGTGTTTTTCAGATCCTTTTGGAGTACCTGTTCAAACTGACTAAGGAGGTCAGAGCCAGAGGGGGGTATTCTTCAGGTCGATGGGGTCATCCCAAAATCAAAGTCGGGCTCACCACACTGAGAGGAAGGAGATGTCCGGGTCTGTTTCTGCAGATGTGGCAGTGCAGAGCAGGAAGATGGCGCCGCCGACATCTTAGACATGGCTCTCCAACGCTTTTTGGATCTTAACTGGTTTCAGCTTGGACTTTCTCCCGCTGTACATCCCGTCAATTTGTGCCTGGGAGTCGCAGCAATAAGTGTCACCTTTGGGATGTGGTAGTCAGTCGTGACTCGATGTGGCGAGGCTGTCGGGTCCCGGTAGATGCGGAGCGCTAAGCAGACATGTCCTGCCTAGTCAGCTTTGCACATGTGCCTCAGACTGATCATTTCTTTGTCAGTGCGCAAATGTACAAAATCAGCAGGGGATCGAATACTTTTTTCCTCTCACTGTGTGTGTGTGTGTATATGTGTGTAATATATATATATATATATATATATGTGTATATATAATATATATATATATATATATCTGAAAATGAATCAGTTCTAAACTACTGATGGTCTATCATTTCTTGAGGCCCCTAAAATGCCGGGACAGTACTTTTTTTTTATTTTGTGTCTCAATTTATTTGAAAATGAAGAAATTTAATTAAATTTTTTTGGGGGGGTTTATTCACAATTTTTTTTTATTTATTTTTTTATACATGGTCACCAGTGCAGCGTCGTCATTTGACTGACTGGTGTGGCGGTGATCAGGGACACTGACTGGTGACAGTATGTTAAAAAAAAAAACAGAGATTTATTTTATTTTTTTCCTGTTACAATGATCATTGTACAGCTATATTTTATACTGTCATGAATGGGTTATAGTCACAACAGCTGTGATTACTAGGATCTGTGATTGGCTACAGCTAATCACATGATGCAGGGTGCTGTGATTGGCCGAGGTACAATGTGATAGCTGTGGGCCAAACACAGCCTAGGAAATGCAGCTGTGTTTTGTTTTTTGTTTTGTTTTTTCCCTCCACTAATTTTATAAAATACTTAAGTGTTTACAAAGAGCACGTACTGTATAAAATATAGATGCAATGTATAATTATCCAAACATATGCCAGGTAGAATAACACCTCTTACAATGTACATTCCTTCAAGTGAAGGTCTCTGCTGATGACATTGTTAGTATTTTCCATATCTCTATGGGGTGACCCCTGTATTCATTATTATGCTAAATGTAACATTATCAAAATACATCTCAATCTTCGTGTATCTTTAACTAATAAACCAAAAACTCTTTTGGATTTAATTTAACGGTCAGCTTATAACATTCAGCAATGTACAGATACGCAATAAATCTATCTGGCATTTTCCTGAGATGGGTCACCTCTTCAAAATGAGGAAATACCACCCATTGTCACCCCAAATGAGAGCCCTACACCAAGGGCTCGTCTGGGAGTGGGCAAGAAGACCCTCGTTATTTTACAGCAGAGATCAAATAGGATTAGAGAGAGAAAAGATAAAGATTGAGAGAAGTAAGGAATGAGCCCGCTCTCCAAATCCCGCCACCCCAAGGCCGTCCTTCCCTGGTATAGGTCGGGGATCGAAACACCGCTGTTTTGAATGAAATGCATTCATAGCTGCTTTGTTGACTTTGTGATCATGTAAACACTGCAGTTGTGGGACTGGCTCACTGTGTGCCCCTAACCCAGAGCAGGCTGGATGACGTATATGTATGTGATCCAGCCTGCCTGTGCTGGCTGCTAGCAGTAAAAGTACTGTGGACGGTCGGTAAGTGGTTACATTTTTGCAAAATATTCAGCTACTAAGTAAAAAGATTTTTTTTATTATCATTGTTGTTTATTATTTTAATTATTGTAAAAATGTAAAAAGTAAATGTATCTAAAATTGGATGAGATGTAGAGATAAACACAACCAGGGGTCGTATTAAGGCTATTAGAATGAATAAATAAAAATGAAAAAGCGTACATAATATTTACTCTAAGGATGAAGAGGAAATTGCCTTTAAAACCTTTTTTGGATAACTCAACTTCATCACAAAGTATAACCTCAACCTCATAAGGCAAGTAAAGGACACCTTGAGATATTTCCCCATTAATCCCGAAATTTTTAGGCGAGCCCATATGTGGGCAATAAAATAGCACCTAGTCAGAGAGATCAACAATACCAACTGTGCTACATCATTCTTCAAGGGCCTTAGATGCAAGGCCTGTGCTTTTGATTATCCATGGAACTACCACGTTTTTGGATAACCTTGGAAAAAAAGTAGAGCTTCCCACGGCTCTTTATGTATATTAGAATGAAAGAGCGTATTGACCAAAGCGTACATGCAAATCCACAGCCTTTTTAACTTTGGGGCATGTCCACCATATGTGCTTCATGTTGCCCAGATCAGAAAAGCCCCTAAAACACGCCACTGGATACGTAGGACAGGATTTTGCAATTCTCACTGGGGTATAGTACCATCTAGACAGGACTTTGAACAATTCTCTAGGGCTATGATATTGTGAGAAGAATGAAAGAGGGCCTCCCACCTCTTGAGCCAGTCCTCGGGATTGAAGGGCATCAAAATCTGCCTCCCATCGTGTGCAGTAGGAGGGTGTTGAAGTGTTAGAGTAAAGTAACGAAACTAGGCCCTGAGTTGTCGGATGGGTACGGCATCCGGTTTCTAATGCAGTTGAAGGTCGAGAACTGTCGTAATTTCTAACCAGGGGGTCTAGAAAATGGCGAATTTGGATATAGCGGTATCTCTCTTGATCAGGAGCCTTTTATTTTTTAACAATCTAGTGAACTGACCAGAACTAGTTCTTGAGGGAGGTTATTCCACCATTTTCACAGCCTTTACTGTGGAGAAGCCTTTTCTGTACATGATGATATTAAATCTTTTTCTCCAGATGTAGAGTGCGCCCTGTCTTCTGTAATAACCTGAAAGTGAGCAACGCTACACCAAGTTCACTACATAGACCACCTATGTATTTATTACATGGTGATCATGTCCTCCTTTTTATCGCCTCTTAAGAAAGAAAAAAAGTTCAGCTAATCTCTCCTCATAGCTGAGGTCCTACATGACTCTTCTCGGTTTGATTTCCCTTCTCTGCACTTTCTCTTGTTCTCCAATATCCATTTTGTGAACAGGTGCCCAAAAGTTGCATATTCCACACAAAGTATTGCTAATGATTTGTAGAGCTGCAAAATTATGTCTCTCTCTCTCTGGCAGTGGCAGCCTGACATATATACCTGCTATTATTTAAATCTGACTAAAGGCAAAACTTTATTTTTTTCACATTTTGGATAGAGTAAAGGATGGTTATAACACCTGTCAATTTTTTTTTGCCATCTGTGTCCCATTGGGGAGATTTCCCTTCACTTCCTGTCCTAAAGCCAAAACATTAGTGAGAGGAAATCCTTCCAAAGTGAGGGAATCTGCGTCACCAGAATTAGTGTCCCAGTCTGAAGATTTTGCCTTAGTGTTCTAAAAATTTGGGATTTTCTTTTACTTTTGACGATAACAGTAAATAGTATAATAAGAGAGGGTGAATCTCCCTAACTTCTAATCCCTCTCTACACTATTGCAAACTAAAAGAAAAATAATGTTTTGCCTACACTTTAGTTTTATGATATTCTAGAACACCCAGATTATTCTTTCTCAAATTCCCTCTGCTGTTCTAGAATTTATGACGCTTGTGTGTTTTTAGCCCCGCAAACTGCCTGGGGAGATATAATGCAAAAGTCTTAGGCAAATATGAAAAAATGCTGTAAATTTATTATTTTCAGAAATAGAAGTGTTAAAGCAGTTGTAAACCGCTGATATTCAAAAAAAAAAAAAAAACCTTCAAGATAATGGCATAATGTGCTAGTATGCATTGCATACTGGCACATTCTGAAATGCTCACCTTGGAACAAAGCCCTCCAGTACTGTCAAGTCACCGCTGAGAGGGCTGACATGTTTCCTGGTTTGCGAGCTCCGGCTATGTGATTAACCGGAGCCGCAATTACGTTTCAGGCACGGGCTCTGAAGGTCCGGCTGCATGCACTCTGAATATCTCCTAAG
This sequence comes from Rana muscosa, assembly GCA_029206835.1. Lineage (NCBI taxonomy): Eukaryota > Metazoa > Chordata > Amphibia > Anura > Ranidae > Rana > Rana muscosa. The sequence goes on from JARGYO010000162.1 coordinate 23,806,351, forward strand.
CTGTGCAAGCATTATAAACTTACCTGTAGGTACAAGTACAAGTGTGCAGAGTTTACTACTACTCTAGTAATGGAAAGTAAATAAACAGAAGAGAAAATCAAATCAATATTTGTGACCACCCTTTGACTTCAAAACAGCATCAATTCTTCTAGGTATACAGTGGAACCTCAGATTACGAGCATAATCCGTTCCAGGAGAATGCTCGTAACCCAAAGTACTCGCATATCTAAGCGAGTTTTCCCATTGAAGTCAATGGAAACTAAAATAATGCAGCCAGAGGCGGGGGCGCCGGAGAGCTTTGGAAAGGCCGAAAAGGCCCGAGGACACCTCGGAAAGACTTTGTTCCCGAGATTTGCCAAGGTCAGCCGCGCTGTCCTCGGGCCTTTCCGTGCATTTCCGATCGGCTGGGATGGGCGAGGTTCGGCTCGGCTCCGGCGCCCCCCCCACCTCAGGCCAAGCGCCGTACTGCACACCGCTTTGGCCTGAATCGTGCTAGTTTTGCGAGACAAAACTTCCAAACCGAGTTACGATTTTTAAAAATACAGTGCTTGTATTGCGAAACGCTCATTAACCTCGTTACTCGCAATCCGAGGTTCCACTGTACTTGCAGTTTTTAAAGGAACTCGGCAGGTATATTGTTCCAAACATCTTGGAGAACTAACCACAGATACTCTGTGGCAGTAGGCTGCATCAAATCCTGTATCTACATGTAACCCCAGACAGACTTGATGTTGAGATCAAGGCTCTGTGTGAGCCAAACTATCGCTTTCAGGACTCCCTGTTCTTGTTAACTGAAGAATAGTTCTTAATGACATTGGCTGCATGTTTGGGGTTGTTGTCGCTGCAGAATAAGTTCGGGGCCAGTTACACACCGCCCTGATTGTATGGCATAATGGATAAGTATCTGCCTGTATTTCTCAGCATTGACGATACGGATATATGCCCAGCAAATAGGCGTGTCAGAATTCAGAGAGACACTTTTATAAATTAGTATGTACTCACTAAAGGGCAAAATGGTCTGAGATATGCTGAACAATGTACCACTCCTCCATGTCCACTAGGAGGCAGGAAGACCAAGTATATACAGTAGGTGTAAGGACTGCATCAATGTTAAAATTTACTGTGCATATACCAAAAATACTGGTAAATTGCAAATAATAATCGTTTTGTTTACACCAATAACATCCATGCTGACCAAGAAATTTGCCTTTAAGCCCATAAATAAATGCAGCCAATTCTGGATTTACCTTTTGTGTGTGGTTGTCAAGGTTCATCACACAAGCATCCAGAGACCCCCAAAAAAAGGTTACTCAGGCCAGTATCCCCTTTTGTAATGGTCCTAATTGTGCGGCGTGAAATGATGACATCACACGTCTGCACAGCCTCTTCCTACTCCCTTGCAAAGCAGTTGCCGGAAAGCCAGACCCGAATGTTGTAATATGTTGGCTGATTTATGTGGGACATTATGTTATTAGAGATGTGTGTGTGTGTGTGTGTAATATATATATATATATATATATATATATATATATATATATATATATGTATATGTATGTATATATGTGAGTACAATATTGACCAGGCCAGATTTCAGTTGATAATTCAGTTGTCAGTCAACTGGGTTACACATATGAAAGAGACCAGATAACAGCTTTGATGTGTTGATCTCATGCAAGGTGTGTGAGGTGGCCTGTTAACTTAATTGAACAGTTCAAAGGGGACATTGTTTAGATGGTAATTAGACTTGAGGGGGTATTCATTCATGGGAACATTTGGTTGACCTGGCAGAACATTCCCCCCCCCCCCCCCCCCCCCAGTGTCAGACCAGTATTTGAGACATTCAAGCTGGCATTCAGTCTGTTCTAGTCTTGTCAATCTGCATGGATAGGAGAGCACAGGTCTAGAATATGATCTAGGAGATGTTGGACTCTGAAATATATATACTCTGATTGGATTCGTTGTCATCTGTGCAAGTATTGAACTTTGTTCTGTATTGGAAGTCAATAAAGTGCATTCTCTGGAGAACTTGTGTGTGATGCTGCAGGAATAACATAACTTATATCATCATACTAATACTTAAATATCAATTGGGTCAACTGTGGACTATACATGACTTCACTACACCGAAGGCACAGCCCGGGAGGCGTAGGAGCCCCACTATTTTCTCCCTATCACATCCAGTTTGTAAGGCTGTGACTTTTACAGGAATCGAGGACCTGGCACTATCTTCAAGTGTGGTAGTGACTTTCCTTCCTTTTCTAATTAGGGCCATTATTGAAGGAAATAGTTGCATGAGTTCCACATCCTTTTTATTGGGGTCTTAGGATGCTTTTGCCATGTAACGAACCATGACATCTCCACACATGAAGGTAAATCCAGAATTGGCTACATTTATTTATGGGCTTAAAGGCATATTTCCTGATCCAAGAGCTTCTGATGCACATCCCCGCCTCTGATGCAAAACACTCTTTTTCATTGAATCTAAAAGAAGTCATGTTCCCCTCATGGTAGTGTCGCTAAACATTTGAGTCTGGCAGTGTGTGGATTAGAAACCTCTCGATCTCCCATTCTGGTGTGGTCTAGTTGTGCATCCCACATACTGTAAATGATAAGCTTTGCATATTATACCATACTTCAAATGAGTGGTATTACAAATTATATATAGAATGTTTTTTCTGTTATCTTTGATTTTACCTCCTGCATCTTAGAATGGACTCTACAGTATTTTCAGGTAAATATCTACATATCTTTTCAGGTAACATAGCAGCCATTAACCGTCTATCTCCCTGCTGTCTTTAATAACGCCTTTGGTACTAATCGAATACTCGTCGGCTGGAAAACGACTGGCTGTATCTAATATACTGACAACAAAAAACAAATCTAGTCTGGCACCAGTAAGAACAATTCAAATGCCATAAAAAGTCCAACATATTAATGGTAGTAGTCCTTCTATTGAAGCAAAATGGAAAAGTCCACAGATTCAGGGCTAGCCTTTTAAGGGGGGGAGTAGAAGAGATCTTCAGGACATGCAAAAAGAGAAAACAGACACCTCTGAGTGTAGACTGTACATAAAATTTCAAAGTCAAAAGCAGGCACGTCAGTAAAACTTCACACAAAAACGTTCAGAGGCATTGGGGCTTCATAAGCCCGCGCTGCAGCTGTCTCCGCTGTTCATGAGGCTGTTCCCGCTGGCTGGATAGTAGAGCAAAGGGAAGAACCAGAAGCAAGGGCTGGAACGCAGCGCTGACCGAGATGACATCACCCGCATGCATGCATCGCGTTTTGGCGCATGCGCATTCAGGAGATGGAGAAGATGCACACTCCTTTCCCAAGTCCAGTAAATGCACCGCAAGCACGTTATCTGTCAGCGCTGCGTCCCAATGTGAGTTCAAGCCCTCGCTTCTGGCTCTTCCCAGGGCCGTCTTTACCAAAGGGCAAACCGAGGCAGCTGCCCGGGGCCCTGTCACTGTTTGGGGCCCAAGGCAGAGCATTAAGCCCGCGTGCTGCCCGCAAATCGGCGCTGAAAACCCCCACACACACAGTCTGTCACTGTCAGCGCAATGCGCGCACAGTGCAGCAGTGCCAGTGCTGCATTTTTTCAATGGAGGAGCTGGCCGCGGGTGGGCGGGGCCTTGAGTGCCACTGACGCTCTGGCCCCGCTCCTTGCTATGCGTGCGCCTTACAGTCACTGCTGCCTGCCTGGTGACATCACGACAAGGAGAGCAGAGCCACAACATTCGGATTCCTCCTCCTCGCGCCTAAGCTCCGCCCCGACCCCGCCCCCCGACTCTGGGTCTTCCCTGAAGGTGAAGGCTGTTCCTGACGCTGGAAGAAAGGTAGGCGAAATGCTCCCTGCACTGCCCTGAGTCGCTCATGGTCACTCTGCTTCCTCCCATACACAGTCATGCTATACAGTCCCCCCATACTGTCCTCCACTACCCCCCCCCCATTATACTGCCCTCCACTAACACCCCTCCCATTATACTGCCCTCCACTAACACCCCTCCCATTATACTGCCCTCCACTAACACCCCTCCCATTATACTGCCCTCCACTAACACCCCTCCCATTATACTGCCCTCCACTAACACCCCTCCCATTATACTGCCCTCCACTAACACCCCTCCCGTTATACTGCCCTCCACTAACACCCCTCCCGTTATACTGCCCTCCACTAACACCCCTCCCTTTATACTGCCCTCCACTAACACCCCTCCCTTTATACTGCCCTCCACTAACACCCCTCCCTTTATACTGCCCTCCACTACCACCCCTCCCATCATACTGCCCTCCACTACCACCCCTCCCATCATACTGCCCTCCACTACCACCCCTCCCATCATACTGCCCTCCACTACCACCCCTCCCATCATACTGCCCTCCACTACCACCCCTCCCATCCATACTGCCCTCCACTACCACCCCTCCCATCCATACTGCCCTCCACTACCACCCCTCCCATCCATACTGCCCTCCACTACCACCCCTCCCATCCATACTGCCCTCCACTACCACCCCTCCCATCATACTGCCCTCCACTACCACCCCTCCCATCATACTGCCCTCCACTACCACCCCTCCCATCATACTGCCCTCCACTACCACCCCTCCCATCATACTGCCCTCCACTACCACCCCTCCCATCATACTGCCCTCCACTACCACCCCTCCCATCATACTGCCCTCCACTACCACCCCTCCCATCATACTGCCCTCCACTACCACCCCTCCCATCATACTGCCCTCCACTACCACCCCTCCCATCATACTGCCCTCCACTACCACCCCTCCCATCATACTGCCCTCCACTACCACCCCTCCCATCCATACTGCCCTCCACTACCACCCCTCCCATCCATACTGCCCTCCACTACCACCCCTCCCATCCATACTGCCCTCCACTACCACCCCTCCCATCATACTGCCCTCCACTACCACCCCTCCCATCATACTGCCCTCCACTACCACCCCTCCCATCCATACTGCCCTCCACTACCACCCCTCCCATCCATACTGCCCTCCACTACCACCCCTCCCATCCATACTGCCCTCCACTACCACCCCTCCCATCCATACTGCCCTCCACTACCACCCCTCCCATCCATACTGCCCTCCACTACCACCCCTCCCATCCATACTGCCCTCCACTACCACCCCTCCCATCCATACTGCCCTCCACTACCACCCCTCCCATCATACTGCCCTCCACTACCACCCCTCCCATCATACTGCCCTCCACTAACACCTGAATGGGCTGCCATGCCTGCGTTTCCTGCAAAAAAAAAGGTGCATGCATCATGTAATAGGCTGCGCGCACGGCACACCTATGCCCATCAAGCAATGAAATACAGCACTGTCTGTCCATTCTGCTTTTGCACCATGTGACTTATCTGCAGTTCCTGCACCGGCAAACTTGCTGCATTTTTAGATGTTTAGGTCACACTTTTAAAAACACAGTGCATTTGTGTGTGCGGGAACTGCAGGTAAGTTGCATGGTGCAAAAGCAGAATGGATTTCAAGGCAACTGCATTTTTAAAATGCTGCATGCACTTTTTATTTCTGCAGGAAACAAAGGCATGGCAGCCCATTTAAATGAATGGGCTACTGTGCCTGCGCAAATGAGGGCCGCCAAAACACATACATGTGAACCAGCCAGGCCCAAAATAAGCTGGGGGGGGGGGGGGGACCTAGGGCCCAGGGCCCAGGGCCCAAACCATATTAAAGACAGCCCTGACTCTTCCATTTTCTCTACAATCATACCGGCAGAGACGGCTGCAGCGCCGGCTTGTGAAGCCCCAATGCCTCTGCACATTTCTGTGTGAAGTTTTACTGATGTGCCTGCTTTTGACTTCCTTCATGTGTGTTTTACTCTTTTTTTTTTTTTTTTTTTTTTTTTTTTTTGTGTTTTGTAATATTTTATGTACAGTCTACACTTGGAGGCACCTGTTTTCTCTCTCTTTGTATCTAATATACTGTATATTGTGGTACTGGAAGAGGGATAAGGAGTCAATCCCCACCAGACTGGGAAATCAAATCTAATATTTGCATAGGCTGGTGATAGATTGAATTATTTTTGTTTGAAGTGCTGGGAGGAGATATTTTCACATTAACCCTTTGATGTCTTTGAGTTTGGCAGAAGATATGCCATTTTTTTCATGCTTGAAATTGGGACTGTGAATGAGGGACACTTGGTTGTATATCACCTGAGTATTTGAATATTCACATATTCTTAGAGGGATTTTATATATATATATATATATATATATATATATATATATATATATATATATATATAATCTCTCACAAAAGTGAGTGCACCCCTCACATTTTTTTGTAAATATTTTATTATATCTTTTCATGTGACAACACTGAAGAAATGACACTTTGCTACAATGTAAAGTAGTGAGTGTACATCTTGTATAACAGTGTAAAGTTGCTGTCCCTTCAAAATAACTTAACGCAGCCATTAATGTCTAAACCTCTGGTGAGCACACCCCTAAGTGAATGTCCAAATTGGGCCCAATTAGCCATTTTCCCCTCCCAGTGTCATGTGACTCATTAGTGTTACAAGGTCTCAGGTGTGTTAAATTTGGTGTTATCGCTCTCGCACTCTCATACTGGTCACTGAAAGTTCAACATGGCACCTCATGGCAAAGAACTCTCTGAGGATCTGAAAAAAAGAATTGTTGCATAAAGATGGCCTAGGCCAGTGATGGCGAACCTTGGCACCCCAGATGTTTTGGAACTACATTTCCCATGATGCTCATGCACTCTGCAGTGTAGCTGAGCATCATGGAAAATGTAGTTCCAAAACATCTGGGGTGCCAAGGTTCGCTATCACTGGCCTAGGCTATAAGAAGATTGCCAAGACCCTGAAACTGAGCTGCAGCACGGTGGCCAAGACTATACAGCGGTTTAACAGGACAGGTTCCACTGAGAACAGGCCTCGCCATGGTCGACCAAAGAAGTTGAGTGCACATGCTCAGCGTCATATCCAGAGGTTATCTTTGGGAAATAGACGTATGAGGGCTGCCAGCATTGTTAAACGGGTGGGGGGTCAGCCTGTCCGTGCTCAGACCATACGCCGCACACTGCATCAAATTGGTCTGCATGGCTGTTGTCCCAGAAGGAAGCCTCTTCTAAAGATGATGCACAAGAGAGCCCTGCAAACAGTTTGCCGAAGACAAGCAGACCAAGGATTACTGGAACCATAGCCTGTGGTCTGATAAGACCAAGATAACCTTATTTGGTTCAGAGGGTGTCAAGCCTGTGTGGTGGCAACCAGGTGAGGAGTACAAAGACAACTGTGTCTTGCCTACATTCAAGCATGGTGGTGGGAGTGTCATAGTCTGGTGCCGCGCACTGGGGAGCTACAGTTCATTGAGGGAACCATGAATGCCAACATGTACTGTGACATACTGAGGCAGAGCATGGTGTGCTCCCTTCGGTGACTGGGCCCCAGGAGAGTATTCCAACATAACGACCCCAAACACACCTCCAAGACGACCACTGCCTTGCTAAAGAAGCTGAGGGTAAAGGGGATGGACTGGCCAAGCATGTCTTCAGACCTAAACCCTATTGAGCATCTGTGGGGCATCCTCAAACGGAAGGTGGAGGATCACAAGGTCTCTAATATCCACCGGCTCCGTGATGTCATTATGAAGGAGTGAAAGAGGACTCCAGTGGCAACCTGTGAAGTCCATGCCCAAGAGGGTTAAGGCACACAAAATATTGACACTTTGGGCCCAATTTGGACATTTTCACTTAGGGGTGTACTCACTTTTGTTGCCAGCGGTTTAGACATTTACCACTTGCCGACAAGCCGCTGCAGTTACACGGTGGCAGGGCGGCTCTATTGCACAAATCGGCTTACCGGTACGGCACTTCATGTAATGGATACAGTGGGCGCGTGCGTGTGGCCAGCAGCAGCGATGTCCGCCGGCCACCCGTGATCACTCCACGGAGAGGCAGAACGGGAATCTGCCAGTGTACAATGAACAAAGGTGATCCCTGTTCTGTTAGGGGAGTACAGTGTGATCATCTGTTCCTAGTGCTTAGGAACAGTGATCTCTCTCTACTCCCAGTCAGTGCACTCCCCCCACAGTTAAACACCTCTCTAGGACACACTTAACCCCTTGATCGCCCCCTAGTGTTAACCCCTTCCCTGCCAGTGTCATTTATACCGTAATCAGTCCTTTTTTATAGCACTGATTGCTGTATAAATATCATCTGTCCCAAAAAAGTGTCAAAAGTGTCCGATCTGTCCGCCGCAAAGTCGCAGTCCCGCTAAAAATTGCTAATGACCGCCATTTTACTAGTAAAAAAAATAAATAAAAATGCCAGAAATCTATCCCCTATTTTGTAGACGCTATAACTTTTGCGCAAATCAATCAATATAGGCTCATTGTGATTTATTTTATTTTTTTACAAAAATATGTTGAGAAATACATATTGGCCTAAACTGATGAATTTTGGTTTTTTTTTGTACATTTTTTTTGGGGGGGGGGGGTCATTATGGCAAAAAGTAAAACATATTTTTTTTTTTTGTTTGTTTTTTTAAATTGTCAGTCTTTTTGTTTATATCGCAAAAAAGAAAAAACGCAATGATCAAATACCACCAAAAAATTTTGTGGGGAAAAAAAAGGACGTCAATTTTGTTTGGGTACACCGTCGCACGACTGCGCAATTGTCAGTTAAAGCGACACAGTGCCATATCGCAAAAAATGCCCTGGTCATTAAGGGAGTAAATCTTTCCAGGGCTGAAGTGATTAATGGCTGTGTGTTAAGTTATTTTGAGGGGACAGCAATTTTACACTGTTATACAAGCTGTACACTCACTACTTTGCTACAATGTAAAGTGTCATTTATTCAGTGTTGTCACACGAAAAGATAAAATATTTACAAACGTGAGGGGTGTACTGACTTTTGTGAGATAGTGCGTGTGCGTGCTTAACCACTTAAGCCCCACCCCATTTTGTAGCTAAAGGACCAGAGTCGTTTTCAGAATTTTGCACTGCGCTGTTTTAACTGTAAATTGTGCGGACATGCAATGTTGTACCCAAACGAAATTTGCGTCCTTTTCTTCCCACAAATAGAGCTTTCTTTTAATGGTATTTGATTGCCTCTGCGATTTTTATTTTTTGCGATATAAACGGAAAAAGACCGAAAATTTTGAAAAAATATGATATTTTCTACTTTTTGTTATAAGAAAAATCGAATAAACTCAATTTTAGTCATACATTTAGGCCAAAATGTATTCAGCCACATGTCTTTAGTAAAAAAAAATGTCAATAAGCGTATATTTATTGGTTTGCGCAAAAGTTATAGCGTTTACAAACTAGGGTACATTTTCTGGAATTTACACAGCTTTAAATTTATGACTGCCTATCTCATTTCTTGAGGTGCTAAAATGGCAGGGCAGTACAAAACCCCCCCAAATTACCCCATTTTAGAAAGTAGACACCCCAAGGAAATTGCTGAGAGGCATGTTGAGCCCATTGAATATTTTTTTTTTTGTCCCAAGTGATTGAATAATGACAAAAAAAAAAAAAAAAATTACAAGAAGTTGTCACTAAATGATATATTGCTCACACATGCCATGGTTTTATGTGGAATTGCACCCCAAAATACATTCTGCTGCTGAGAGCCTAGCCGCGTACGGGGCCCCAAAAACCAAGCACCGCCTTCAGGATTTCTAAGGGCGTAAATTTTTGATTTCACTCCTCACTACCTATCACAGTTTTGAAGGCCATAAAATGCCAAGATAGCACAAAACACCCCAAAATGACCCCATTTTGGAAAGTATACACCCCAAGGAAATTGATGAGAGGCATGGTGAGTATTTTACAGCTCTCATTTGTTTTTGAAAATTAAGAAAGACATTTTATTTATTTATTTTTTTTTTTTTCAATTTTCAAAACTTTGTGACAAAAAGCGAGATCTGCAAAATACTCACCATACCTCTCAGCAAATAGCTTGGGGTGTCTACTTTCCAAAATTGGGTCATTTGGGGGGGGTTTTGTGCCATCTGGGCATTCCATGGCCTCCGAAACTTATAGGCAGTGAGGAGTGAAATCAAAAATTTACACCCATAGAAATCCTGAAGGCGGCGCTTGGTTTTTGGGGTCCTGTACGCGGCTAGGCTCCCAAAATGTCTCACACATGTGGTATCCCCGTACTCAGGAGAAGCAACAGAATGTATTTTGGGGTGTGATTCCACATATAACCATGGCATGTTTGAGCAATATATAATTTAGTGACCACTTTTTGTACATTTTTTTTTTTTTTTTTTTAATTTTTTTTTTTTTTTTTGTCATTATTCAATCACTTGGGACAAAAAAAAAATATTCAATGGGCTCAACATGCCTCTCAGCAAATAGCTTGAGGTGTCTACTTTCCAAAATGGGGTCATTTGGGGGGGTTTTGAACTGTCCTGGCATTTTATGCACAACATTAGGAAGCTTATGTCACACATCATCCACTCTTCTAACCACTTGAAGACAAAGCCCTTTCTGACACTTTTTGTTTACATGAAAACATTTTTTTTTTTTTTTTGCAAGAAATTAATGTTGAACCCCCAAACATTATATATTTTTTTAAAGCAAAGGCCCTACAGATTAAAATAGTTGGGGTTGCATTTTTTTTTCCACACAGTATTTGCGCCGCGATTTTTCAAACGCATTTTTTGGGGAAAAAACACACTTTTTTTTATTTTTAATGCACTAAAACACACTATATTGCCCAAATGTTTGATGAAATAAAAAAAATGATCTTAGGCCGAGTACATAGATACCAAACACGACATGCTTTAAAATAACGCACAAACGCGCAGCGGCGACAAACTACATTCATTTTTAAAAGCCTTTAAAAGGCTTTACAGGTTTCCACGTTAGATTTACAGAGGAGGTCTACTGCTAAAATTACTCCCCTCGATCTGACCTTCGCGGTGATACCTCACATGCATGGTGCAATTGCTGTTTACATATGACGCTTGCGTTCGCCTTTGCGCAAGAGCAGGGGGGGACAGCGGTGCTTTTTTTTTTTATTTTGCTTTTTTATTTTATTTTTAAACTGTAACTTCCATATTTTATTTTTTTTACCATTTTTATTGTTATCTCAGGGAATGTAAATATCCCCTATGATAGCAATAGGTAGTGACAGGTACTCTTTTTTTAAAAAAAAATTGGGGGTTTAGACCCTAGATCAGGGATATGCAATTAGCTGACCTCCAGCTGTTGCAGAACTACAAATCCCATGAGGCATAGCAAGACTCTGGCAGCCACGAGCATGACACCAAGAGGCAGAGGCATGATGGGACTTGTAGTTTTGCAACAGCTGGAGGTCCGCTAATTGCTTATCCCTGCCCTAGATCTTTCCTCTGCCCTCAAAGCATCTGACCACACCAAGATCGGTGTGATAAAATGCTTTCCCAATGGCGCTTTTTATATCCGGCGGGGGGGACATTCCCTCCCACTGCTTGTAAAAGCAGTCCAGAGGCTAATTAGCCACTAGGATTGCTTTTACATGAAAGCCGGCCGCTGGCTGAAAAGAATGATACCAAGATGATACCTAAACCCGCAGGCATCAATCTGGTATAACCATTCAAAGTCTAACTGTGGTGGTGAAATCACCTCCTACAGCGTTGGAGTCACGGCTTTATCTATCGTGGGAGCAAATGCTGTTGCTGTCAAGATAAATAAATCCGCACTGCAACTGAATGGCGTACCTGCTAAGCAAATGATGGTTAACATTAAAACAAAGTAACATTACAGTATAACAGTAAGACCTTACCCTACCATACCTGCAAAGCAAATACCAAAAAAAAAAACTATTGTAAAATAAAACATTTTTTTAACGCAACCTGTGCCTAAAATATATATATGCCGAAGCATGGGGGCATCCTCCCGCAAAAAAGTTATGCCGCGTACACACGGTCGGACTTTTCCACGGGCAAGCCTCCGTCAGGAATTTCGACCGTATGTTCGCGGCATTAGGAGCAAAATCGCTCCTCCACCCCTGCTGCCCCCATGCTTCGGCATATATGCTCTTCTTTTTTTTTTTTAACTGTAGTGGTGAAATCACCGCCTACAGCACTGGAGTCACGGCTTTATGTATCGTGGGAGCAAACGCTGTTGCTGTCAAGATAAATAATTCCGCGCTGCAGTTGAATGGCGCACCTGAAAACAAAAAATTACATACCTGAAAAGCAACCATGATAAAACATTGCAGAATAGAATAGAATACAGTAAAAAAGAGCATAACAATAGAGAGAAAATAGAGAGAGAGAGAGAGAACAATAAAACGACAACTATTTTATTTTATTTTTTTTTAATATTTTTTTTGTTTTGTTTTTGACGTTTTATTTTTTTTACACTTTTTTTTGTAACTTTAACAACTGTAATGGTTCGGGTCTCTCAAAATGCGATGGCATCTTCGGAGACCCTGTGTAAGTATGTCCTAGTCTTTGAAATGCTGTACCCTACGTTAAAACTTCACTTTTGAGTGGAAGCGTTCAAAACATTCACCAATGCAAAGACCAGGATTGTCAGGACAGAGTGGACAAAAATAACGGGTGTCACGCCTAAATCCACGCTTGCTACAGACACGACATCTTTTTTGGGGGGCTCGTTGGGTAGGGGTACTCTCGAGGACATACGGATAATGCCTCTCATGCAGCCGGCTTACTGCATTTGGTAGGGGATGGTGAGGTGCAGAACCGCCTGGATACAGGAGTTCTGTGACTATCTCATTCTGGAATTTTAGAAGAGATAAAGTCCCGCCTGAAGCTCTGTATAGCACATGAGCGTTCAGCAAAGCCAATAAGGATAGAGACACTTTATTTTCTCGTACATCACGGGACACAGAGCGGCATAGTCATTACTATGTGGGTTATATAGTTTACCTTCAGGTGCTGGCACTGGCAACTTCCAAACCGGAAGTACCCTCCCCTATATAAGCCCCTCCCATCCGGGAGCACCTCAGTTTTTTGCCAGTGTCTAAGGTGTTGGCCAAGAAGTAACATGTGTTTTTCACTGAGCTTGCGTACAGGTTCTTTTGGGCCTCAGTAAGCTATTCCGGATCCGACCAAAAAAGCTTCATAGCTAAACGGTCGGTACCCGGGCCTTGCAGAGAAGAGCAAGGTTTTGCCTGTAATGCTTCTCTTAGGAGGGCTGGACCCTGGGATCCAGAGCTCTGGTCATACCCACGACCAAGATGTTTTCTGTGCAGGGTGCTATACAGGTCCAGGGGAGTGGAATCCTTGGGAACCCGGTCCCTGAAGGTTTAATTACAATGCCTGCCGTGAGAGGTGAAGTTTGGGCTTCTGTGGACCAAACAGAGTCCTGCGGCGGGGAAAAGGTAAGTGGGGGCCCCTCAGGAACTTGGTTCTATTGGGGGACCCCCAAGCCTAATATGTCTTTCTGCCTGTTACCTAACGGTATTCCCGCTAAATATCTGTGCATGTCTGTAACTGCTAAAAAATGTAATCATTTTAAGAGTGGTCAAGAAAAAAAAATGGTTAAACCGCGGTACCTGTGTTAAACCACTAGAGGCCGCTGTGGAACGTTGTTTTCTTGTCATGTGGATTTTTTCTTTCCAAGTCAAAATCCAGGCAGATGGTGAGTTCTCTGAATGGGAAACTGTTTCCTCTGCCATGTTGCAATGCTCGTCCATCCCCCAGCCCTGTGGCAAACAGGGCCCTGGCTTCTGTCCCTAGTTCCTTTTCAAAAAGAGCGCCGAAGGCGCACGTGTGCGTGCGCCTCTATTTATAGAGGTGAGCTGGAAAAAGGGGCGGAGCTTGGTGGATGACGCTCTGTGCGCGCCGCAGCGCTTCTGCGCATGTGCGGGCGTCCCAGCATGTTAAAAAGCACAATTAGGTGTTGTCAGCTGGTTATGGAAGGCAGAAACAGAGCTGGCAACATTTAGAAAGGCATACAGCAGGCGGTTGATGCAGGCATCCCCATAGAAAGGCACATTAGTAGACACCAACTGTTTATATAGCAGCAATTGTGCTAGACTATTGTCAGTAAGTGGTGTATTTCGGCTGGAATACCTCAGCTTTGGGCTTAGGAATATGCCGTCTAAAGTCTCCGGGACTAAGAATCCCAGGAAGCAAAGGGGGTCTCCATCGGGCTCTGAGGATCTTGGGCATGCTTTGGCTGCACCAATCTCCCCTGAAAAATCAGAGGTTAGTGACCGTAGAGCACCCTCAGGAGTACCTGGTACTGTGGCTTTCCTCAGTTCACCTGCTCCTGTGTATATAACATGTGTATATAACAGAGGAGGTTTTTTCCTCAGCTCTGGGAGGACTGGAAGAGAGATTGACAACATTGATCGCTGCTTCCCTGTCAGAGGGAAAGCGTGCCCGATCTCCGTCTCCTCCCTCAGAGTACCTGTTAGCAGAGCAACAGTCCCATACAGGGATCGACCTACCTGAAGGGGATCAGGATGAGGTTGATTCTGTTGTAGAGGAATCAACAGTGGAAGAGCCATTCTCAGCATCACATGCTGAAAGATTATGGGTTCAGTCCCTGACTAACATGGTCCGATCAGCATTTAAAATGCCCCTTGCGGAGCCATCATCCACTTCTGTCTCCTCGTTGGGGTCGCTAAAAGCTCCCCAGACAGTTTGTTCCTTTCCAATCCATCCTTTACTGGAAGGGCTCATTTACCAGGATTGGGAACATCCTGATAAAATATTTACTCCTCCCAAGAGATTTCCGGTGGTCTATCCCATGGAGGATAAGTTCATCAAAAAATGGAGGGTCCCTACAGTGGACGCAGCCATCTCTTGTGTGAATAAATCACTGACATGTCCAGTAGATAATGTCCAAATGTTCAAGGACCCAATAGATAAAAAATTGGAGTCCTTATTAAAATCTGCTTTCTCTACAGCAGGCTTGGTGACACAACCAGCAGTGGCAGCTATTTGGGTCTGCCAAGCAGTGAAGGATCAGTTGAAACAGGTCTTAAGGGACCTGCCAGATCAGCAAGCCCTTGCCCTAGCTGATCTACCTAGAGCCTTATGCTTTGCGGTTGATGCCATAAAGGATTCAATCCATCAGGCCTCCCGCCTTACGCTGTCTGTAGTACATATGCACAGGCTTCTATGGCTCAAAAACTGGTCTGCTGAAGCTCCCTGTAAAAAATTGCTGGTTAGCTTCCCATTTCATGGTGAACGCTTATTCGGGGAAGACCTGGACAAATATATCCAGAAAATTTCCAGCGGTAAAAGTACACTCTTGCCGGTTAAAAACAGAGTTAGAGGTCCCTCTTTTAAGAGGCCTGCTTCTCCAGTCCCTGGGACATCGGCTGTGAAACAGTTCCGACGGCCTCCTCGGTCAAATCCCGGGGGTAAAAATCAGGGACAATCGCAGGGTAACAAGAAACCCTGGGTCAGGAGAGGTACAAAACCTCCCCCAAAATCAAATGCATGAAGGGTTGCCCCCACTCAATCGGGTGGGGGGAAGACTTCAGTTGTTCGCAGAGACCTGGCGGGACACGATCAGAGACAGATGGGTGCTCTCCGCAGTAAGTCTGGGATACAAATTGGAGTTAAAAGACTCCCCTCCTTCCCATTTTATAAGGTCGAACGTGCCAAGGGATCCCCGGAAGAGAGGATCCCTCCTGTTGGCACTAGAACAACTATTGCTCCAGGAGTAATTATGGAGGTTCCCCTGGAAGAATGCGGGTTCGGGTTTTACTCAAACCTCTTTACAGTCCCGAAACCAAACGGGGACGTGAGGCCCATATTAAATCTAAAAGGGCTAAACAAATTCCTACATATCAGAACTTTCAGGATGGAGTCGATCCGATCGGTGACCACTGCCCTACAAGGGGAGGAATGGCTAGCCTCGATCGACATCAAAGATGCTTATTTGCACATTCCCATCTTTCCAGTTCACCAAAAATGTCTACGCTTTGCAGTAGAAGGGCGCCATTTTCAGTTCAGAGCCTTACCCTTCGGTCTGGCCACAGCACCACGAGTGTTCACAAAAATTCTGGCCCCACTATTGGCCAATCTAAGAACACGAGGTGTAACGATAATGGCATATCTAGACGACTTGTTGCTGATAGACCACTCAGTGGAAAAACTAGAAGTGGTTGTCCACGAGACAATCAAGTATCTGGAATCTCACGGTTGGATTATCAACCGAGACAAGTCAGCCCTAAAACCAGTCAAAAGTCTGGAATACTTGGGGCTAAGGCTGGATTCAGACCAGAGAAAAATTTTCTTGCCTCAAGAAAAGGTGTCGTCTTTGAGAGATTTGATCCACCTAGTGGGTACAAAAAGACAGCCGTCCATATGCCTGTGCATGAGGCTGCTGGGAAAAATGGTGGCATCATTCGAAGCAGTACCCTACGGTCAATTCCATTCAAGGAATTTGCAAAGGGCCATACTGTCAGCCTGGAACAAAAAAGTTCAGGCCCTAGACTTACCAATGTCCTTGTCCCCTTCCGTTCGCAAGAGCCTCCGTTGGTGGTTGGTTCCCCAGAATCTGGAAAAAGGGAAATCCTTCAGTCCGATTTCTTGGAAGGTGGTCACTACAGATGCCAGCCTTATAGGCTGGGGAGCAGTACTGGAGCAATGGTCTCTCCAGGGCAGATGGTCTCTCCAGGGCAGATGGTCGGATGCAGAAAAGGCCCTGCCCATCAATCTCTAAGAGATACGAGCAGCCCGGTATGCCCTAGTAGCATGGACATCCAAACTCCAAGGGTCCCCTGTCAGAATTCAATCGGACAATGCCACGGCAGTGGCATATATCAATCATCAGGGTGGCACCAGGAGTCGTGCAGCCCAGAGGGAAGTAAATTGTATCCTGAAATGGGCAGAAAGATATGTCCCAGCCATATCCGCGGTATTCATTCCAGGAGTTGAGAATTGGAAGGCAGACTTTCTAAGTCGCCAACAATTATGCCCAGGGGAATGGTCCCTTCACCCCGAGGTTTTCCGGACAATATGTCAGCGGTGGGGAACACCGGATGTAGATCTGCTAGCATCCAGATTCAACGCAAAGGCGGACAGATTTGTCTCTCGGACAAGGGATCCCCTAGCTTGCGGCTCGGATGCCCTAGTGTTCCCTTGGGATCAGTTGAAGCTGATATATGCATTCCCACCGCCACAATTGTTACCTCGATTACTCCGCAGAATCAGGGTAGAAAAGAAACCAGTGATTCTGGTGGCTCCAGCGTGGCCCCGAAGAGCATGGTACGCGGAGATTGTAAAAATGTCTGTGGGGAGTCCTTGGACCCTCCCACATCGTCCGGACCTGCTTTCACAAGGACCGATATACCACCCTTCCTTACCAGCCCTAGGTTTGACGGCCTGGCTATTGAAGCCCACATTCTAAAAAAGAGGTCTCTCTAATCCTGTGGTATCTACCATGATCAATGCCAGGAAGCCGGTATCCAGGCAGATCTACTATAGAATCTGGAAGGCGTACATCGCTTGGTGTGAGGCCAAGAAATGGCATCCACGTAAGTACGTAATAGGTAGGATTCTGGACTTCCTACAGTGGGCTGTAGATAGGAAGCTTGCCTTGAGTACTATCAAGGGTCAGATTTCGGCCTTGTCAATAGTTTTTTTCAAAGGCCCTTGGCTTCGCATTCACTAGTCAAAGCCTTTATACAAGGAGTGATGCATATTAGCCCTCCGGTTAATATTCCCATATGTCCATGGGACTTAAACCTGGTTCTGTCGGTTCTACAGAAACAACCATTTGAACCATTACAGCACATTTCCTTGGTTCTTCTCACCAGGAAATTGATTTTTCTAGTAGCCATTTGTTCGGCTAAAAGAGTGTCGGAATTGGCCGCTATGTCATGTAAAGAGCCATATCTGGTTATCCATAAGGACAGAGTAGTGTTACGTCCTCATCCAGCCTTTCTTCCTAAGGTGGTATCGAGGTTTCATTTGAACCAAGATGTGGTTCTTCCTTCCTTTTTCCCCAAACCTAGTTCGGTAGAGGAAAAGTTATTACATTCTTTGGATGTAGTAAGAGCAGTTAAAGCTTATCTAAAAGCCACTGCTCAGATTCGCAGAACGGATACTTTGTTTATTCTGCCGGAAGGCCCCAGAAAGGGTCAGGCAGCGTCAAAATCTACTTTAGCCAAGTGGATTCGACAGGTCATAATGCAAGCCTATGGCTTGAGAAGGAGACCGCCTCCGTTCAAAGTTAGGGCGCACTCCACGAGAGCAGTTGGAACTTCATGGGCAGTGCATCACCAGGCCTCCCTGGCTCAAATCTGTAAGGCCGCAACATGGTCTTCAGTACACACATTTACTAGGTTCTACCAGGTGGACGTTAGAAGTCAGGAGGATGTCGCCTTTGGGCGCAGTGTGTTGCAGGCCGCAAAAGATCCTCATGTCTAAGATAGCGCCCAGCTTATGTATGGTGTATCCCCCCCCTCATTGGGCATTGCTTTGGGACGTCCCACATAGTAATGACTATGCCGCTCTGTGTCCCGTGAGGTACGAGAAAGAAAATAGGATTTTTATAACAGCTTACCTGTAAAATCCTTTTCTTGGAGTACATCACGGGACACAGAGCTCCCACCCCTCTTTTGGGGACACTTATTGCTTTGCTACAAAACTGAGGTGCTCCCGGATGGGAGGGGCTTATATAGGGGAGGGTACTTCCGGTTTGGAAGTTGCCAGTGCCAGCACCTGAAGGTAAACTATATAACCCACATACTAATGACTATGCCGCTCTGTGTCCCGTGATGTACTCCAAGAAAAGGATTTTACAGGTAAGCAGTTATAAAAATCCTATTTTTTGTACCAGCGTCTCGCCTTACGGTCAATTAGATACAGCGCCAACAACTGGTTGTTGAAGTCCACCCCTCCCATATTTTTGTTATATTCATGGACACAGAGGGGTTTCTCCACAACACCAGTCGCCGTAGGAATTTGGACTGTCGTGTCTGCATGAAGGGAGGTAAGAAGGAAAACATTCTTATTATCCCTCCACTTCATAGCGAGCAAGTTATTATACTTCACGCAGGCTCTCTCCCCCAGCCTAAGACGGGCATCTACAAGCCGCTGGGGAAAGCCCCGGCGATTAGGTCGCACGGTGCCACATGCTCCAATCTGATGATCAAACAAGTGACTAAACAGTGGCACGCTCGTGTAATAATTGTCCACATACAAGTGGTACCCCTTTCCGAATAAGGGTGACACCAATTTCCACACTATCTTGCCAGCGCTCGCTATGTAATCCGGGCAGTTGACCGGCTCAACCTGACTATCTTTTCCCTCATAAACCGTAAAGCTCCATACATAGCCTGTTGCCCTGTCACAGAACTTATAGAGCTTGACCCCGTATCTGGCACGCTTGCTGGGAAGGTACTGCTTGAAAGACAAGCGGACAGAAAATTTAATCAGGGACTCATCAACGCAGACAACTTGATCGGGAATAAACAAGGCTGCAAAACGTTCGTTGAAGTGGTTTATATGGGGCCGAATTTTGTAGAGCCGGTCGTATTCAGGGTCTCCACGTGGACGACAAAGTTCATTGTCGTTGAAGTGCATGAACCGCAAAATCTGCTCGTATCGTGTCCTGGGCATAGAGGCAGAGAACACGGGCATGTGGTCAATTGGGTGTGTGGACCAATAAACACGCAATGACGGGAATTTATATGTGCCCATGTTGAGGGAAAGGCCCAGAAAGGTTTTAAATTCGGAAACTGTAATTGGTTTCCAATCTTTGGCAATGGAAGGCAACTGGGGACTAGCGGCGATGAATTGACCAGCATATAAATTACTCTGGTCCACAATAGATCTATAGAGATCTTCCGTGAAAAACAGCGAATAAAAAATCAATTGGCTTAAAATCCGCTATTTCCACCTGAATACTGGGTTGGGCAGTGAATGGGGGAAGTACGGGTTCTGCAGAAGTGGTGGGGACCCAATCAGGATAGGCGAATTCTGCAGGAAGGGCACGACAGTCTTTGTCTTCTTCTTGGTGGCAGCGGGACACTACTTGTGCTTGCCACCTCGCCAGCTTGAACTGCACTTATGGGACTCGCCACGTCACCAAGTGATACTGCAGTGCTGGATGTACGCCCAGGCTGTACTAGGCCGCTGGTGTTTGCCAATTCACCAGAAGGAATAGCGGCACTATTACTACTCTGCTCCATGATACGAGAGCCCTCCGGTTCTTGCTCCTCAACAACAGCAGAAGATCGGGATCGAGTACGCCTGACCTTAGCAGGGACCTCACCTTCGTCGTCAGAGCTATCTGGCGTGGAGCCGCTGACTTCACTGTCTTCTACGGGAAGATATTCTGAGCCTGAATCTGACAGATCCTTGACCTCCTCTTCACTATCTGTCATGCTCAGAATCTCGTAGGCCTCTTTACTAGTGTACCTTCGATTTGCCATTTTGGGCTCTAAATTTAGGGGTACACTAGTAAGATTCACAGGTAAAAAAGCACCTGACTGTCAGCAAATGTATCAAACGCTTAAAAAAAAAAACTGTTAGCGATCGCAGGGATCAGGACTGTCTCTGCGAACGCTGCAGTTATGTGTTTTGTGTTTGGTAAGTGACAGTGATCGATCGATACTGCACTTGGGTGGGCTGGGCGGAGGGGCTAAACGCAGGTGCTAGCAGGTATCTGGGCTGATCCCGCTAACACTGCGTTTTTGGGAACCCTAAACCGCTGGGGACGCTAGTATGGATCAGATCAGATATTGATTTGTTCAGATACTATACCACTAAGGGAGGTGTATGCTTTGCGCGTGGGTGTTAGCGTTACTGGCACTAACCGAACGCTGCCTGGGGCGACGCAGACCCTCTCTGGCGCTAAAACCTAATTGATATCACCCGCCGGGCGATCAGAGGGTTAAACCTTTATTGGGTTATATACGGCGGGTGCCCTGATGCTATAAAAAGCAAACTAACCAACCAGTGTCACCCGTGACCTTTATATGGTGATCACTGGTGAAAGGGTTAACTAGGGGCAATCAGGGGGTTAAAACCTTTATTAGGTTAAATATGGGGGTACCTGACGCTATATAAAACCCTGACGGGTAACCTAAATAACTAACTGGCTAACCAGTGTCAAAAGTGACGCTTATACGGTGATCACTGGTGAAAGGGTTAACTCTAGGGGCAATCAGGGGGTTAAAATAATATATGGGGGTACCTGACGCTATAAAAACCTGCGGCGAACCTAAAAATAAATAACTGCCTATCTAGGGCACCAGCGATACGAATACAGCGATCGGAAAAACGATCGCTTAGTGGCGCTGGAGTTAGGGGGTGAAAGGGTTACCTGGGGGGTGATCAAGGGGTTAAACCTTTATTAGGGGGGGGGGGTTAGGGGGCTACCCTCGACCTAAAGGGGCCTAAACCTAACTGCCCTACAACTTTTTACTGTCACAGATGACACTAAATGCAGTGATCAGTAAAATAAATGATCACTGCAATCGGTGACACTGTGCCTGGGGGGTGATCTGGGGGTGACTGGGGGGTGAAATGTGTGCCTATGTGTCAGTGGGCTGTTTGTGCACTAACCTGATATCGTCTCTCCTCGGCCCTGCGGACGAAAAGACCGCCACGAGGGGAGATGACATCACTTCCTCTGCCTGTGTTTACATTTACACAGCAGAGGAAGATTCTCATTCGCCGAGAGCGATCGCGAGGGGGTGGCCGGAATCGAACGGCCGCCCCCTCATCACGGATCGCTCCCGAACAACTAACGACCGCTCACTGTATAGAAGGGGGGTCCCACTGGACCCCCCAACTATACAAAAGCAGTCACGTACAGGTACGTGACTTTGCCTGTCGGTGCCATTCTGCCAACGTATATATACAGTGAGTGGTCGTTAAGTGTTTAAGCACTGCACTTTTTTTTGTTGATATTTTAGGAGATTGTGCTGTGGTAAGAGCAGGATTGACCTAAACTTAATTTCCCACGGTTCAGTATCATACATAAAAGCCCTCGTATTGTTCCTCCAGTATGCATTGTGAATGTCACCATGTGAATTTTCCAGACTTTCTCAGAATAAAGGAAGGGTTCCTCATGTCTGCGAATGTCAGAGTTTTACAATGCCTCATGGGGCGTTTAGTTCCGCAACAGCTAGATGGCCGTAGTTTGGAGATCCCTGCACTAGAGCAATAGGAACATAATTACTTTTCAACATCAGGCTTCTGCCTATCAGGTGTATAGAGGCACATATTCATCAAGTTCTGTCAAGTGGACATGGCAGCCTTGGCCATGGCCTCTTTTGGCTGAAAGTTCTTGCAATTAGCTGTGTGATTCATTGGACCACCATTACCTGACATTTGCCTATGATATGTGAATTATTTTCACCCCCTTTGTAAACTGTCTACTGGGGGTTGAATATATCAAGCCTTACTGATCGCTATTCTTACCAGTTTAAATGCTCCATATCTGCTTTCTGGATGTCTCAGGTTTACAGTAAGAAGGTGCTATAATTATTGGGCCTGGTTGTGGACAGGTTTAGAGAGTAGTAGTCATGATGAATTAACTTGTAATGCGTGCATCAGCTTTTACAGAATTAATGCCTACTTTAATCCATGCTGTTAAAATATTACATGCCTTGAACTCAGACATCATAGGCAAACTTTTCACTAGGAAAAAAATGATGCTATATCAAATGAACATCAATAGTCAACTTTTTTTAAATTTTTTTTTTTTTATATATATATATATATATATATATATATATATATATATATATTGTTGTAAAAAGTAATTTGGAAAGAATCTAGACCAAGGGTCTCCTAAAAAAAAAAAGAAGAAAAATAAAGTTCTCTTCCTCTCCAAAATTAAAGAGGGACTTGGCCGTACCTCATATTACCACATTTGCAATATTTGGCTGCGTACCATGCCACCTCTATGGGTTAATAAAAGCTGAAATGGAGAGCACTGGACAGTGCAGGTTAAACCACTTTAATGATGGAGAGGGATTAAACTGCATTTGTTCTAATCAAGCCACTTTATTGTAAGTGCAGTTTATACTTTTTCATTAATTTAAAGTGGTTTTACCTGCACTATCCAGTGCACTTGGTTTCTCTTTTATTAGCATGCATATTTGGCCTTAGATCCCCTAAGGCACAGGTGTCAAACAAAAGGCCCACGGGCCGAATCTGGCCCTCCAGGCCATTTCATGTGGCCCTCACACCTCTCCTGCAGCTGCAGGAGAGCTCCAGCCCTCCTCTGGTCCTCCTCCAGACACCTACTTTCTGCTTTCAAGCAATGCATCCAGCTTCTTCCCAGCAGCAGCATAAGGAAAGGGGGGTGCACTGTGATGTAAGGGAGAGTGGGGGACTCAACTTCAGATGGTGGGGTGGCTCTTGACATCTAATGTAAAGGGGAATATATGCGCTGGACATCTAATCTTTCAGGTACAACCGGCCTTTTTGAGGGCAATCATAATGCTGATGCGGCCCACAATGAAATTGAGTTTGACATCCCTGCCCTAAGGCCAAATATACATGCTAATAAAAGAGAAACCAAGTGCACTGGATAGTACAGAGCTTGCAAGGAGGTTTTAGTTCTGCCTTTGTACCAGCAAAGTGCGATACATTTTGAAGATTTGATTTACTGTGACTCAAAGCACGCCAGGTGTTCTCCACTTCTATAGAGTCTTACCCAAAACTACTTTGATGACCTCATATAAAGTGCCCCTTATTGGTCTGTGATAACATAAGATACTCTAAGCAAATTAATATCCCCACACCTTCTATTACTGACCATCACCTATAACCTAGTTGCAGTCCGGCTGTATGCAAACACCAGTCACTACCGGGTGCAAAAGGATGCTGGTTTTTCATGGTGTACTGCTCTCAGCGCCCATGTGAATATGATCTAAAAACTGAAAGGACATAAGTTTCTTGTGATAAAGACAATCGTGTATAAAATGATGAATGGTTGTTATCAATGCCTAGCATTTTCTAGTATCTTTTCATATATTTTTTTTATTCTCTTATTTTCAATGAAACATGTCAAGAATTTTTATTGGTACATTTGATGTACTGCTTTTGACTGGAAGTATCTCCAAATTTTATTTTTTTTCCAGCTAATTCATCTCACCGTAGTTGACACAGCTGTTGTTTTCCCACATCGACTGGGTCTTCCATACAAGCGTGCACTTCGTTCATTAATGGCAGATCATCTGAAGCGTATAATACAGGATAGCGGTAAGCATCAGTAGAACATCCCAAGGGTTCAAAAAAATTGTATAGCTATTTAACTAAGTAACTTATTTTAACTACTTCAGCTCCTCATACCTGTACACCTCTAATGGACCAGAGCGTTTTTATATTTTTAGTGTGTATCTGTTTATTCAGCAATAACTTTATGATTACTTAAAGTGATTGTTATCCTTCCCAAAAAAAAAAAAATATGCTCAAGTACCCCTGACACAGTGGTTCTCAACCTGGGGGTCAAATGATGATTTTCCAGGGGTCCCCAAATCCTGGGCTTTTCCTGAAGCCCGCACCGCTCTCCCAGCCTTTTTGCGGCTACCCAGCTGGGCTGTTCCTGGAGCCCACAGCCGCCCACTCAGCCTCTTCGCAGCCGCCCATTCAGTTCACGGCATGGCTGGGGGTCAGAGACTAGAGGTCCGCTGACTGGTGAGGATTGTGAAGTGGCAGGGGCTGGAGGAGACCCTATCTCCTGATTTCAGCATAGGTGTCACTGCTACGAGACACCACAAAGTCAGACACCCAGCGAGTAACACTACCTGTGATTTATAGTTGCCATTAAAAGTCTCCAATACGGTTCTCAGATCAGCAGATGACCTTGATCAAGAGCACCTAAGCTGGTTGATCAGAACTCCCCCCAGCATTGCCACTCATCCCCTTCACCCCCACCAAGGAGTAAGAGAAGTAATAGAAATAGAGAATACATGGAAGGGAGAGGAAAAGAGGGGGATGAACAAAGAAAAAGGGAGAGAAAGAATAAGAGAAAGAACAAGAAAGACAGCTAGAGAGAGGAATTGGGGGGAAAAAACAAGAAATTAGGATAGAGAGAGATAAAAGGGAAAGAAAGAGAACAAAGAGAAAGAGTGGAACATCCTAAAATGTACCATAAGGGGTTTTAATACTGTACGAGTGGAGGGGACTCAGGGAGCGCTAAATGTTCGTGAGTTAGGGGAGCAAATTACTTGTCTTGGGTGCTGACAACCCACGCTACGAAAATAATTTTACTGTTAGGGGTCCCCACAACTTGGGAAATTTTATCAAGGGGTCACGGCACTAGTAAGGTTGAGAACCACTGCCCTAACAGGTCATGTTTCCATTATTTTGCACAGGTGATTTAATCAGTTTCACTGCCTTGGCAATTACCACAGCCATTTCATCTGAGAAAAATCATGAAAAAATGACCTGTTTAGGGGTACTTGAGTACTGGAATTGAGAAACCTTGCTCTACAGTGCCTGGTTGATCCTGCCTGGTCCCCACTTCCCCTCTGAGAGTTAACCATGTTTATTATGGCTGCTGAGCCATAAAAACAGGATCAATATATGTGCCTCCTCCATTACAGCTCTTCTCTCTGCATCTCTCCCTCTCCATTTCAGTTTCATAGCCAGCATTAAGAACACAGTCTCCTCCCCTTTCCTTCAGTCTTCAATTACTAAAATGTTTACCTGAAGCTGCTCCTCCCCCTCATAGTAAAAGCTGTATTGTCTCACTTAGTGTAATATCGAGGGAGAGAGTAACTCAGGTCAGTCTTGTAGGCTGATTGTATGCCAGTCGGCGCTGCACGGACACAGGGTCAGAGAGCCCAGATTCCCCTTCTGACTTATCTTGCATACGTCAGAAGGAATCTGGGCCCTTCCTACTTGATTCCCTTAGCTCGGAATAAGGACAGGAGAGGTGAAACGTGCGTGCTTTTTCAAACAAAAAAAAGGTATTACTCTTTCGTTCATGGACTGACATAGCTTCCTATTGACAAGTGGGTATTATCCTATCTTTAGGAGTGACTAGGCAGAAAAAACTTGTAAAAAGTGTTACATCACACCTTCTACAGCACCGCCCAGGGGACGGACCCTCTGGGTATAATCCCTCTCTATGCCCCTTGCAGATCAGTTTTTTCTGTCTAGCAAGGAGAAGGACGTGGCTCCCTTCGGGCCCACTGGTCCGTGGGAAAAAAAATTCTACGTTTTATTTTTTTGTTTCCTGCGATCTTCAATCAACTGCCGACTGGGTGACAGGCTGGATCCTCGATCCTTGTAGTCCCCCCAGTTTCGGCCATCGAGCGTGTGCCGACCCTAGCTAAGCGCTGGGTTTTCCACGACATGCCCGTCGCTCTATGGGTGGCCGGTGAGCCTACGCTCCAGGGCTTGCATCGGACCGCTCAGCTTCAGCTGACCTTACTGCCGAGTTGCAGTAGCCTGGCCGGTGAGCTTGCACTCCAGGGCTTGCATCGGACCACTCAGCTTCGGCTGACCTTACGGCCGAGTCGCAGTAGCCTGTCCGGTGAGCTTGCGCTCCAGGGCATGCATACAATCGTTCCCTAGGGTTCGATCACAGCATGCCTGGCCGACAGTCACCTCCGTGTGCAGATGATGATCTGTCCGGAATGTCTTCCAGCATGGTCCACGCAGGAAAGGTAAGTAGCTCCCCTGCTTCGGCAGGGTGACTTGGCTGGACATTCCTGGATCAAGTAAGTGGTTGTGGCCCTTTCTTTCCTCTCTTCCTGCCTTCCCTCCTCCCTGGGCTCTGAGCTAAGGTTGCTGGGTGCTGGGGGTCACCTGGGGGGGGCTCCACCTGGCGTGGGGCTGCGCTGTAGCTGTTTAAAAAATGTAATTTTGCTTACCTGTGTGTGCATTTCTCCCTCCATGCTGTTGGCGGCCATTTTGGGGTGGTCCATGCCTGTTGGCCTCTAGTGACTGTTCGGCGGCCATTTTCTTGTAATTTTCACGCCAATATGTATATATTGCCGCTCAGCGGCCATTTTCTTGTGGTTCGCACCCGCTTTGGCCTCAATCGACTGTTCGACGGCCATGTTTCTTGTGGTTTATGCCTGTATGTAATTACCGCTGCCCGGCAGCCATCTTTTTGTGACCCGCGGCTGTTTTTTGCCTCTACTGTCGACTCGGCAGCCATTTTCTTAGGGCCCACATTGTTTTCAATACGGCCGCTTGGCGGCCATTTTGTGGAAGTCTTCAGCCTCTATGGCGCAAATTCACACAGGGAACGCTGATGAGAATTAGACTGACACAGGCAGTGGTGGGATAGCATCACAGGCGGAGCACACGGCAGCGATAGCGGTACCGTTCCAAGGGTGGTGAGTCCTCTGGGGGATCTGCATCTCTGTAGCAGCTAGGAGGGTGGCCTATTGATACCTTGCCTGGAGTCCCTGTGGGTGACAGCGCATGGGTCAGCAGGGCGTCTGAAGCGGACGTTTTTTCCCCTGAAACACCTGAGTTGGCAGCTGGTGCTCCTGGAGGCTTTGTTGCCAAGGTAGAAGCGGCGCATGGGAACACGGGGGGTGGAAATCGCCCCCGTCATTTTCTGGGGATAATTCTGATGCAGAACCAGGCCAGGCTGTGGCTCATGGCCCGGATTCTGATGCCTCAGAGACTGCAGACCGTGACCAGTCGGACATTAAGAATGACTCCAAGTCCAGGTCAGCACGCAAAAAGGCTTTGGTATCTGACCTTATCACAGCAATGCGGGATACGCTAAAGTGGGAGAATGCTGCTTAAGCAGCAGAGACACCGGTCCCCTTTGGGTTCCGTAAACCGGCCCGCACTGCTAAGGTGTTTCCTTGTGTGTCTTATCTTGATAAGCTCTTGTACAAGGAGTGGGAAGACCCACTGAGGGTTTTTTGCAGCCCCAAAAATTTTGGGGCGGTTCGGTACCCCTTGAGGATAGTTCCTGAAAAGATGGACCTCTCCCCCGATAGCGGACCCCCCTGTGTCCAGACTTAACAAGTTACCACGATTCCAGTGGAAGGGGCTCCTGTCTTCAGGGACACTCGCTACCTTTACACAGTGGGGGGCTCAGCGGTACGTCCAGCATTGGCTGGGGTTTTTCTGATGGCTCAGACACTGAGTACGCAAAAAGCCTAAACCAGGGGTTAAAGACACGGGAGACTCCTAACGAGGTAGCTCTGGCCGACCAGTTGGTACAGGGCCTTGAGTCTGTCTGCGAATCAGACATGGATACTATTCCCTTGCTGTCTTGAGCCTCCGTTTAGGTGGTGGTGTTACGCCGCCTGATCTGGCTAAGGCGCTGGTCTGCGCACCAATCTTCCTAGAAGGCCCTGTTGGATCTGCCCTTTTAAGGCGACAGACTTTTGGGGCCTCTCTGATGACCGCTTTTAAGATGCCACAGGAGGTAAGAGCACATTGCTTCGGCAATCCAAAGAAGGTAAGGAGCCACGCCATAGGCTAGGGCCCTCCTTCACCGCGCACAAGCGATTCTTTCGTCCGCCTAGTGCGGCAAGTAAAGGACCCCAGGCCAATAAAGCGCCTGCTGAGGGACAGAAGCGTCCCTGGGTTTGCAAGCCCAACCTTGCTTTTTCTACCGATCAGATATTTCCATCTTAACCGCCAGCTTCTGCCGACTTGTCGGGAAGCCCTACATGGGACGGTCCAAGACCTGCTGATACGCAGGGTGGGCCTCCCTGTCTTCATACAGGAACGGGTTCAGGGGTCCTACTCAGATTCCGGAAAGGAGTTGGCTCGCCCTGTTGCTCTCCCCTCTATCCAGGGTATTTTCTGGCATCCTTGATCATCAAGGACGCATGCTTGCATGTCTCCATATGCACCAGGCATCAGATGTCTGCGTTGGCGGCCAGGGAAGACCACTACCAATGGTGGCTCTCCCCTTTGGCCTGGCATCGGCACCAAGGGTGTTCACCAAGGTGCTTGCCCGATTCTGGCCCTATTATGACAGCGTGGCTTCGCTATCATGGGCAACTTGGACGATCTTCTGAGGGTCACTTTAAACTTAGTTAGAAGTGAGCGTGTCTATAAGCTGTCAGACCCTCCGATACGTGGTTGGGTGCTGAACACTCAGAGGTCCGTATTGGTACCGTCCCAACTCCTAGTGTATCTAGGGTTGATCTGGACTCCTCAGAGGCGTAAGTTTTTTTTTCTCCCTAGGGGAAAGTTGCAGACCCTTCGGGGTGCGGCAGTTGACATCCCAAAGGTGGGTTGTCACGCCACTTTTGCAGGCGAGTCCTGGGCCTCATGGTAGCCTCCTTCGATGCGGTACCATAGGCACCATTTCACACGCGAGTGTTACAGAGCCAACTCTGTCCTGAAGTGGTCAAGTGCCCTTCATCCCTGGATTATCAAAATCCGGGTGAGCCTTCTAATCAGGACCTCCCTAGTTGGTGGCCGACATCACCGACATTTCTGCCTGGGAAGTTGTTCCTTCCCTTTTACTGGATGGTGGTCACGGCGGACGCCTGTCTTCCCGGTTGCAGAGGAGTCTGAGGAGCTCGGTCAACCTGGGTCGCTGGACTCCGGAGGAATCCCATTGCAGATCATTGGCCTGAAATCCGGGCGATCTGGCTTTGCCTCTCCACATTTTTTCAGAGGCTACAAGGGCGTCCAGTCAGAATCCAGTCGGACAAACACCACAGTGGTGGCGTATGTCAATCATCAGGGAGGAACAAGCAGCTCTGCTGCAGCATCGGAGGTCGCTCACCTCCTAAGGGGGCTCCCTTACCAGAGGGGAAGCACGCCAGTCGTATATCTTTTGGCTTCTCGACTCAATCGGAAGGTAGGTTTGTGGCCAGGTCAAGAGACCCATGGGCAAATACGACAGATGCGTTCATGGCACTGTGGAGTCGGTACCGGCTAATCTATGCCTTTCCTCCTCGGAAGCTCCTTCCTCATCTGCTTTGCAGACTGGAGGCAGAGAGGATTACAATGGTCCCAATTGCTCTGAATTGGCCTCTGCGTCCTTGGTACGCCGATCTAGTGCGTCTGGTAGCAGACGCCTTTTGACATCTACCGCTAAGAAGGACCTGCTGTTGCAAGGTCCCATACGCCATCCTGTTTTTTTTTTTTTCAGCCACTGGCTTAACAGCATGGCTTGAGAGCCAGGTGCTAAGAGACCGGGGCCTGTCAGACTCTGTGATCTCTACCATGAGGAGTGCTCGGAAATCATCCCCTAGGAAGATTACCATCGCACTTGGAAGACCTGCATATCCATTTGTGAGGAAATGAGGTGGCATCCGCATACTTATTTGGTTCCAGAGTCCTGCTGTTCTCAGCAGGGAACGGGCCAAAAATGTTACTTTAAGTACAATTAGGGGGCAGGTATCTGCCCTGGCTGTCTTTTTCAAACGACCCCTGGTGGCTCACTCTCTAGTGAGAACGTTTGTAAAGTGGGTTCGGCAGGCGGCCCCTCTGGGCTACCCTCCACTACCTCCGTGAGGCTTGTGTAGCAGACGTCCTTTTGGCGTCTACTACTACGAGAGGACCTGCTGGAGCAGGGTCCCATATGCCATCCTGCTTGCAGTCAATGGCTTTAATGGCATGGCCTCTAAGTGCCTCAGAAACCACCGTTTGAGAACATCGGGGAGATTCCCTTGTTGACACTTTCTCAGAAAGTGGTCCTTTTGGTGGCTGTTATGCCAGTAAGACGGGTTTCTGAGCGGGCAGCCTTGTCATGCAAGCCTCCCTATCTGATCTTCCACAAGGATAAGGTGGTGCTGCGTCCGCAGCCTTCTTTTCTTCCTAAGGTCGTGTTTCGACCTTCCATCTCAAGGGAGACACATGTACTGCCATCCTTGTGTCCTCATCCGTCGAATCCTAAGGAGACGACGTTGCATTCCTTGGACGTTGTCCAAACTCTGAGAGAATGCTTGTCTGGTACTTCTACGTTCCGGTGTCCAGACTCCCTGTTTGTTTCGGTGGCTGGTCCCAGTAGGGCCCAGAGGTCTTGTCGGCCACCATCTCTAGGTGGATCCGACAGATTGTGATCAGGCTTACTCCATGAAGGGTCAGGCGCCTCCCTTTCCCGGCGCATTCGACCAGGGCAAGAGGTGCCTCTTGGTTTACGTCAGTTAAGACGTTTTTCTGATCCAGAAGCCTTGTCATGCAAGGCTCCTTATCTGATCTTCCACAAGGATAGGTGGTGCTGCGTCCGCAGCCTTCTTTTCTTCCTAGGGTCTTCGACCTTCCATCTCAAGGAAGACATTGTACTACCATCCTTGTGTCTTCATCTGTCGAATCCTAGGAGACGTATTTTTTGGACGCTGCCCGAGCTCTGAGAGCATCTAGCGTCTGTTTCACCAGGTGTGTAAGGCGGCGACCTGCTCGTCCGTTTACACTTTCACTAAACTTTACAAGTTGATGTGTGTGCATCTTCGGATGCTTCTTTCGGCCGCAAGGTTTTGCAGCTGTTTAGAGTTGCAACTCCTCTGTTGAGGAGCTCTGTTTTGTTTTGGGGTGAAGTTATTTTAATGCTGTTCCCACCCCTCGTTTTTGACACTGCTTTGGGACGTCCCACTTGTCAATAGGAAGCTGTGTCAGTCCATGAACGAAAGAGTAAATAGTATTTTTTACTCACCGTAAAATCCTTTTCTCTGAGTTCATGGACTGACACAGCACCCACCCCTCGTTTTAAGTTTTTACTGCTTTTTGACGAACTGATCTGCGAGGTGCAGAGAGAGAGATTATACCCAGAGGGTCCGCCCCCTGGGCGGTGCTGTAGAAGGTGTGATGTAACACTTTTTACACGTTTTTTTTTCTGCCTAGTCACTCCTAAAGATAGGATAATACCCACTTGTCAATAGGAAGCTGTGTCAGTCCTTGAACTCAGAGAAAAGGATTTTACGGTGAGTTAAAAATCCTATTTTTTTCCATTTAAAAAAGCAAAAAACAAAAATGCACTGCACTGCTAAGAGAGCAAAGTAATGGATGGCAAAACAATTTGGCCCACTTGAGTTTACAACCACTTTAAGCTAACAAAGTAATACATTGTACATATTTTAACCACTTCCCTACCGCCCATAGTCATATGACATCCACAGATGGGATCTCCCATCCTGGGTGGACGTCATATGACGTCCTCGGTTTGAGGGGGGATATCTGAATGATGCCTGCAGCTAGAGGCATCATTCAGATATAATTTTCTTGTGCCGGCGATTCTGCGCACCATAAGAACGATCATAGCAGCGGTTCCACCGCTTGATCGTTCTTATAGGCGACGGGAGGGGACATCCCCCCTCCCGGTGCTTCTCCGGGCTCTCCCGTGCCATCAGTTACCCGGAGAGAATCGTCCGGCACCGGTGGTAGGTCACGCGACGAGCATAGAGATGACTGGTGACCAGATGGTCACCAGTCATCTCTATGATCGTCGGAGGCCCGGGCGCGATGTGATGACGTCACGCCCGGGTCCTCATATGTAAACAAAGCCGCCAGTGCGGCTAGTAAGTATGAGATCAGTGAAAAATTCACGATCTCATGCTTTCCTGCCTGGAGGAGAGATGTGGGGTCTTATTGACCTCAATAAAGAGGACCTGTCGCACACATTCCTATTACAAGGGATGTTTACATTCCTTGTAATAGGAATAAAAGTCATCCAAAAAAAAAAAAAGTAAAATAAGTGTAAAAAAATAAATAAAAAAAAAAAAAAAAATAATAAAAAAAAATTTTTTTAAACGCCCCTGTCCCCGGTAGCTCGCGATCAGAAGCGAACGCACACGCAAGTCCCGCCCACATATGTAAACGCCGTTCAAACCACATGTGAGGTATCGCCGCGTGCGTTAGAGCGTGTGCAACAATTCTTGCACTAGACCTCCTCTGTAACTCCAACCTGGTAACCTGTAAAAAAAATTAAAGCGTTGCCTATGGAGATTTTTAAGTACCGAAGTTTGGCGCCATTCCATGAGTGTGCGCAATTTTAAAGCGTGACATGTTGGGTATCTATTTACTTGGCGTAACATCATCTTTCATATTTTCCCCAAAAATTGGGCTAACTACGGTTTTATTTTTTAATTCATGAAACCATTTTTTTTCCCCAAAAAAAAAGGCGTTTGAAAAATTATTGCGCAAATACCGTGCAAGAAATAAAGTTGCAATGACCGTCATTTTATTCCCTAGGGTGTCTGCTAAAAAAACATATATAATGTTTGGGGGTTCTGAGTAATTTTCTAGCAAAAGAATGATGATTTGTACATGTAGGAGAGAAGTGCCAGAATAGGCCCGGTATTGATGTGGTAAAAAAAGCCCGGTGTTGAAGTGGTTAACTACTTCCCTACCCAGCCATAGACAAATGACGTCCACAGATGGGATCTCCCATCCTGGGTGGACGTCATATGACGTCCACGGCTTTGTAGGGGGATATCTGAATGATGCCTGCAGCTAGAGGCATCATTCAGATATCCTTTTGAAGTGCCGGCGATTCTGTGCACCATAAGAACGATCATAGCGGCTGTTCCGCCGCTTGATCGTTCTTATAGGCGGCGGGAGGGGACACACACCCCCCCCTCCCGCCACCATCCGGTGCTTCTCCGGGCTCCCCCGTGCGATCGGGGACCCGGAACGAATCTTCCGGCATCGTTGGTGGAGTCACGTGATGAGCATAGAGATGACTGGTGACCAGATGGTCACCAGTCATCTCTATGATCGTCGGAGGCCCGGGCGCGATGTGATGACGTCACGCCTGGGTCTCAAATGTAAACAAAGCCGCCATTGCGGCTGTAAGTATGAAATCAGTGAAAAATGTTTCACTGATCTCATGCTTTCCAGCCTGGAGGAGAGATGTGGGGTCTTATTGACCCCACAACTCTCAATAAAGAGAACCTGTCACACACATTCCTATTACAAGGGATGTTTACATTCCTTGTAATAGGAATAAAAGTGATAAAAAAAAAGTTAAATCATTGTAAAAAAATAAATAAATAAGTAAAATAAATAAATAAATAAAAAAAAAATTAAAACGCCCCTGTCCCCGGTAGCTCGCGATCAGAAGCGAATGCACACGTAAGTCGCCCACATATGTAAACGCTGTTCAAACCACGCATGTGAGGTATCGCCGCGTGCGTTAGAGCGCGTGCAACAATTCTAGCACTAGACCTCCTCTGTAATTCTAACCTGGTAACCTGTAAAAAAAATTAAAGCGTCGCCTATGGAGATTTTTAAGTACCAAAGTTTGGCGCCATTCCATGAGTGTGCGCAATTTTAAAGCGTGACATGTTAGGTATCTATTTACTCGGTGTAACATTATCTTTCATATGTTCCCAAAAAATTGGGCTAACTTTACTGTTTTGTTATTTTTTAATTCATGAAACCATTTTTTTTTTAAAAAAAGGCGTTTGAAAAATTATTGCGCAAATATTGTGCAAGAAAAAATGTTGCAATGACCGTCATTTTATTCCCTAGGGTGTCTGCTAAAAAAACATATGTAATGTTTGGGGGTTCCGAGTAATTTTCTAGCAAAAGAATGATGATTTGTACATGTAGGAGAGAAGTGCCAAAATAAGCCCGGTATTGAATAGGTACAAAAAGCCCTGTATTGAAGTGGTGTTTTATATATATATATATATATATATATATATATATATATATATATATATATATATTTATTTTTATTTTTTTTTAAAGAAAAATACAAGACTTTATTTTTGTGACATTGACGTGCAAATTTTTTTTTTAATGCAATCATTTTGACCAGTGTTCGTTTAAAAAATAGTGTGACAGTTAATAAAAAGTACATGTTATATTGTGTAATTTGACCTGTTTATTATGGCACTACAATTATGATTCTGGTGAAAAGCAAAGTGGTTTACAAATAAAACAAGATGTTTTTTTTTCTACTTTTTTAATTGTAAATCTTAATAGTTAATAAAATAGAAATAAACAAAAGTCAGCAGGAAAATAAAAGATGAAGAAAGGATTTGATTAAGGTTGATTGGCGTAAACAAGGGGTTAAATGGTGATTTATTTATTTATTAACCCTTTTCTTCTTATGTTGACTTACCCTAAAAATCATCTGCAGATCAAAGGTCATTCCTTTGTTCTGTAGATGACTAATAATGTTATCTCTTTATTTTGCATTGAACAGTATTTAAAAAACACTGTGCCATACTGCCTTTTTGTGGCAGAAGCAGCAGCAGCTGCTAGAGCTGCTGTATTCAGAAAACTTCTGGCTTTTAATTTAAAGGTCAGAAATTGCAGGCAAATAGGATGGGTGGCGCAGCAGTGGACCAAAAGGACAGAAG
The DNA here is from genome assembly GCA_029206835.1 of Rana muscosa. NCBI lineage: Eukaryota > Metazoa > Chordata > Amphibia > Anura > Ranidae > Rana > Rana muscosa. The sequence goes on from JARGYO010000162.1 coordinate 23,841,511, forward strand.
AAGGGAAAACTCTCTTTATCCCAATACAATGACCACATACAGTATGGCCTCTAAATTGTTGATATAAAATAAAATTCCCTTTGCAGCCAGCTAAGTTATTTTCTGGAACTTGTAAACCCTAAGCGTCGGTTCACACAGGGGCAATACGACTCTTTGGAGGCGACCTGGAAGTGACCTGAGCCTGCACCACAGCGCGACATGGGGCGACTTACAAGTCGCCTCCAGGACCAGAGGCATTCCAGTGGCCAATCAACCTTGAATCAGCTCTGGGGGAGGGAGGGGTTTGCCCTAAAAACTATCTTCACTTCCTGAAAAGTCGCTGCAGTAAAGACAGTGATCCGACTTCTGAGGCAACTTCCATTGAAATCAATGGGTACAAGTCGCCTAGAAGTCGGTTTGAAGTCGTACAGGAACCTTTTTTTTAAGTCTGAGCGACTGCAGTCGTGTACATTAAGACGGCTCCATTCACTTCCATTAGTTTTAAAAACAGCGCGACTTGGGGTGACTTTAAGTCGGATCCCGAGTCGCCCCTGTGTGAACCGGCTCTAACTGGATGACATTTAGTTTGTCAAAGCTCTGTGTTATAAACCGCTGTGATGATTTTTATTTTCATAAGATACTGCTTCTACCTGTGTTTTTTTTTTTGTTTTTTGCCTTTGTTGAATCTCATGCTGTTGAGTTCCTGAAGCCTTTTTCAGCCACTTTCCATCTGTAGCCATAAAGACCTTGGTGCTGCAGGACAGTAGTGCTTACCACTAAGCCCACTATGTGTCTGATCTTTGCCTGTTTTAAATCCTCTCACATTTTGTGGATTTGCTGAGGATAATTTTCAAGTTGAAAGATCTTTTTTCAGTTCACCTTTCAAAATAGTGGTCTCATGTTTTTATTAAGCATACTGTGAACAACCAACATGAATCCTGTATTACAGGACCATGCTTTAACAGAGCACTTACCGTCTGCTTTGAGGATGCCCTAGAACGTGTTGTGACACAAATCTCTAGAATCTCCATTAACGTGTGCAGAATCTTGTGGCTAAAAGACTAGACAGCAGATGCCGCCTGCAAAAAGCACCTCACAAATATGCCCTTTTCAGGGCAGATGCCTTTTTTGGTAATCCAGATCACAAGTTATCCAGATCGGTGGTTCTCAACCCTGTCCTCGAGTACACCCAACAGGCCATGTTTTGGGAATTTGTCTTGGATAAAGCTTTCAAAAATACCAAGCCATTGACTCTGATTTAAAGCACCTGTGCAAGATAAAGCAAGCATGGCTTGTTGGGGGTACTTGAGGACAGGGTTGAGAACCACTGATCTAGATGATCTTTTTCTCCTGAAGGGCTCTTCTCCCTTACAGCTGTCTGCATATGTCCACAGGACAGTTAAAATTCTCCAGGCCTGCAATTGAGTAAACAATTTCCAAGTATCTGCTCTTCAGCCTTCTCGTTACCTGGGATACTTGGGTCTTATACTGGACCCATCCCTATCAAGTTTTCCTTCCAAAGAGGATTTTTTATTTTCTTTTTAGAGCTCACGCTCAAGAACTGAGGTCAAAAAGACATCCCACGATGAGATTCTCCATGCGAATCCAAAACCCCATGGTAACCGCCTTAAGTCTATATCATTTGCTCAATTTAATTTGAGACCTCTCCAACACATCTTGTCAACCTGGAATAAACTTGCTCCTTCTCTCGATCCACCCATGCTCCTGTCCAACCAAGCAGGGGAATTCCCTAACTCAGTGGATCTAAAACCCAACCCTAGCAATAGAAGTCTTTCCTTCCCTAATCCTTCCCTAATCCTCTCCTTTAATTGAAAGTGATAACTGATGCCGGTTTTTCAGGCTAGTGAGGACTGTTCCAGTACCTCATGGTCTAGGGAACATGGCCACCTGTAGAAGCCTAGCTCTCTATCAACATCCTTGAGCTCAGGACAATACAATATGACTCTGCAACAATGAATCCCCCCCTTAAACGAGGGCACCCAGTCGGTGCAGTCAGAAAATGCCACAGCTGTGGCATACATCAGCCATCCAGGCAGTCATGCAGCCTTGAAGGAAGCAAGCAAGATACTCTCAGATGGAAACTCACTGTCCAGCAATCTCTGTGGTCTACATCCCTGGATTGAACAGCTGGAAAGTAGACTACCACAGCCACCATCACCTGAACCAAGGGGATTGAGCCTTTCACCTAGACATCTTCGTTCCGATATGTCATAAATAGAGGACTTTGGATGTAGACCTCCTAGCCTCCAGATTCAACAACAAACTACCTCTGTGGCCAAGACCAAGGATCTTCTAGTGTTGGCTTTGGATGTCTTTATAAATCCCTGATTTCAGTTTAGACTAATCTATGGCTTTCCTCCAGAGCAAATTCTACCTCATCTGCTCAAAATGATAAAGCAAGAGAGGAAGAAGTTAATTCTCATTGCACCCAACAGACACAGTATTACATGGTACATAGACCTACTTACTCGTACTTCTAGCAGACAACCCCTGGCCTCTTCCCAACAGGCCAGATCTGCTATCTCAGGGCTCTCTATGCCATCTTACTTCAGTCTCTGAATTTAATGGCATGTCTATTGAAACCAAAGTCTTAAAAGATGGAAGAGCCTGTTATTCCTACCTTGCTGAAAGCATGAAAAGCTACTTCCAGATACATCTACTATCGTACCTGGCAGTCATCCTTTCCCTAGGGTCAACACAGGCAATTCAATCCCAGAGATCTCTCTGTGCTGTGCATCCTGGCCTTTCTACAATCAGGTCTTCACCCAAACTTGACTGTGACAAACCCAACCGGGACCAGAGCTTTTGAAGGGGACTAGGGGCTAGCATTCTACCCACTGATTATGGCCCATGGAGGAGACCAGGAATGTTGTCTACTTCTCCCAGTCAGAGCATGGAAAAGAGCTCAGTTCAGCCTCTGATCCCATGGAGAGAGCAGACCCATCTCTAATAATGGACAACAATGTGATGAACGCTGAGCGCGAGGCTTGGATTATCTCTCTGAATAGAGACTAAGGCTTCCCTTCCGGAGTGGATGAAAAGGTATAATATTAATCTTGCAAAGGTTATTGGTCAGAGGAAATATGGTGGCCCTCCTGCAGACTGGGTTAGAGAAGCTTCACAGAAACACAGTATATATCAACAATCGCCCTCAAATCTATGAAGATAAATTAATTCCACTTTTTCAGACTGCTGAAACATTGTATGAGTCTTGTCCTATGATGATTTTTCTAGTGGACAGATTACACAAGTGAAAGCTAGTTAATGAGATTTGGACAGCCCTGGGTCTTTCTGGGGAACTGGTGCCAGTCTGGGAACTGATCTGAGTCACCTAGGCTTGTCTATGTGCCTAATTGTTAGGTTCATGTTAGTACTGTTATTAGAGCACTGTTTGTTGGCTGTTTAGCTGTACTGATGAGATTACTGTTTACAGTTTGCATTGTTTAGTGTAATGTGATCAAGCTCTTACCTGATTTTGTGTAGTATATAGTCTATATGAATTTACAATAAAATCGGTTCCAGTTTGCACCTAAGCTAGTGTTGTCTAGTTCTTGGGTGCAATACTCGGCTATAATGCCTTGCTCCTGGTTCCAGAGTGGAGGAAGGTTTACCTTGGCAGAGGCAACCAAGCGGAGTGCCAGGTGGCCTGTCACATTGACATTAAGCACTCTGAAAGGACAAGTTAATGGCCTTGTATATTATTTTTCAAAGATTTCTGTCTTTGTTCTCCCTTGTAAAAACCTTCTAATCAAGGTCTATTTATGCTGGAATGTCAACTTGGTTCTCTCTGCCCTAAAACCACCCGTTCTCAGGAGGATCATCCAAGGGAATATCCCTGATGGGTTCAAAGTGGCCTTCTTGGCTGCTATCATGTCTTTCAGACGTGTCTGAGTTGGTGGCTCTGTCTTGTAAGGAGCCATTCCTCATTGACAATGACAAGATTGTCTTACACCCACGACCATCCTTTTTTCCCAAGATAGCATCAGTCTTCCACTTCAATGAGGGCATAGTAATACCATTCTTGTGCTCTGCTCCAAAGCATCTGTCTTTAATGCCTGGACGTGATCAGAGCCATTAGAGTTTGCCTCAAAGCAGCAGCTGCGATCACATAGACCAATTCAATATTTGTAAAGGCCTTCTTGAGGAGTGGCTTTTTTTCTTGCAACCCTTCCATACAAGCCGAAAATTCATTGAGAATTTGGGGTATTGTCACATGCACACATAGTTAAGTTGAAAAAAAGTCCATCTAGTTCAACCATAAAAATAAATAAATATCAAATAATCCCATATACCCAATCCTATACCCACAGTTGATCCAGAGGAAGGCAAAAAAAACAGTAAAGCATGATCCAATTTGCTACAGCAGGGGAAAAAATTCCTTCCTGACCCCCAAGAGGCAGGCAATAGGATTTTCCCTGGATCAACTTTACCTATAAATGTCAGTACCCAGTTATATTGTGTGCATTTAGGAAATAATCCAGGCCTTTCTTAACCACTTAACGACCGCTCACTATACGTCGGCACAATGGCACGACAGGCACAATCACGTACAGTGTACGTGATTGCCTTTATACAGTTGGGGGGTCCAATCGGACCCCCCTTCTGTACAGTGAGCGGTCGGAATTTGTCTGGGAGCGTTCCGAGATGGGGGGGCGGCCATTCGATTCCAGCCACCCCCCCGCGATCGCTCCCGGCGAATGAGAATGCCCCCTCTGCATGTGTAATGTAAACACAGGCAGAGGAAGCAGGAGGAAGTGATGTCATCTCTTGTGCGGCGCTCACATATACCGAGCGCCGTACAAGAGAAGACATCAAGGTTAGTGCACAAACACTACACTAACACCAGCACACACAGGCACATAAATCGCCCCCCCAGATCACCCCCCAGCCCCCAGTCACAGTGTCACTGATTGCAGTGACCATTTATTTACTGATCACTGCAATCAGTGACATTTGTGACTGTAAAAGTGTCACTACATTTAGTTTTAGGTCCAGTGTAGCCCCCTAACCCCCCCTAATAAAGGTTTAACCCCTTGATCGCCCCCCAGATAACTCTTTCACCCCCTAGCACCGCCGTCGCTAAGCGATCGTTTTTCTGATCGCTGTCTTATTGTCGGTGATGCAGATCGGTAGCCAGTTATTTTTTTTAGGTTCGCCGCAGGTTTTTATAGCGTCAGGTACCCCAATATATTACCTAATAAAGGTTTAACCCCCTTGATCGCCCCCCAGGTAACCCTTTCACCCCCTATCACCACTGTCGCTAAGCGATCATTTTTCTGATCGCTGTCTTATTGTCGGTGATGCAGATCGGTAGCCAGTAATTTTTTTTTAGGTTCGCCGCAGGTTTTTATAGCGTCAGGTACCCCCATAAATGATCTAATAAAGGTTTAACCCCCTTGATCGCCCCCCAGGTAACCCTTTCACCCCCTATCGCCACTGTCGCTAAGCGATCATTTTTCTGATCGCTGTCTTAGCGTCGGTGATGCAGATCGGTAGCCAGTAATTTTTTTTAGGTTCGCCGCAGGTTTTTCTAGCGTCAGGTACCCCCATATATTATCTAATAAAGGTTTTAACCCCCTAATTGCCCCTAGTTAACCCTTTCACCAGTGATCATCATATAAGTGTTATGGGTGACGCTGGTTAGTTTGCTTTTTATAGTGTCAGGGCACCCGCCGTTTATGACCCAATAAAGGTTTAACCCCCTGATCGCCCGGCGGGTGATATCAATTAGGTTTTAGCGTCAGAGAGGGTCTGCGTCACACCCCAGGCAGCGTCAGGTTAGTAACACATGTAAAAAATGCGCATGAGTCCAAAGTCACTAATATCTCAAAGGTATATAATCAAATGGCGCATGTACAAAAAGATGTACAGTCAGTGAACATGGGGTCCAGGCTCCGGGGAGAGAGGGATGAAGCGGAGGCTGGAAGAATAGTAATAATAATAGAAGTCACATGTGCAAGCTCAGGGCTGCCATTCAAGGTGAAACAGAAACCATGTTCCAGGGTACTGTAAAGAAAAGCAAGGGAGAGGCGCCTCTGAGTGCAGACGTTTTAAAACAATTTAATAAAAGATAGTGCTACAAGCAACTCACATTTGTATGGTTAAAAACGTGCATTGTACGAAATCCAGTTAGAAGAGGAAGATGTCATCAGGTCTGTCACGGAGTATCTCCTCAAGCTTGACAAAGGAGCGCGACTGCCACACTACACGCAGTACGCCGGCTCGGGAAACGCGTCGCACGCCAGTGACGTCATCGGCCCTCGCCTGCTATTCAATCAACATCTCCAAGGCCCTGCACTGCTTTTCTTCACCGCTGACGGCCGTATCCATACCATCTACAGCAGTGAACTGACTATCAGCAGCACAGCGCCCCAGCAGGAGGAGATACTCCGTGACAGACCTGATGACATCTTCCTCTTCTAACTGGACTTCGTACAATGCACGTTTTTAACCATACAAATGTGAGTTGCTTGTAGCACTATCTTTTATTAAATTGTTTTAAAACGTCTGCACTCAGAGGCGCCTCTCCCTTGCTTTTCTTTAGCGTCAGGTTAGTGCCAGTAACGCTAACACCCACGCGTGAAGCATACACCCTCCTTAGTGGTATAGTATCTGAACAGATCAATATCTGATCTGATCAGATCTATACTAGCATCCCCAGCAGTTTAGGGTTCCCAAAAACGCAGTGTTAGCGGGATCAGCCCAGATACCTGCTAGCACCTGCGTTTTGCCCCTCGGTCCAGCCCAGGCCACTCAAGTGCAGTATCGATCGATCACTGTCACTTGCAAAACACAACACACATAACTGCAGTGTTCGCAGAGACAGGCCTGATCCCTGCGACTCCAGTGCTGTAGGAGGTGATTTCACCACCACAGTTAAAAAAAAAAAAAGCATATATGCCGAAGCATTGGGGCAGCAGGGGCGGAGGAGCGATTTTGCTCCTAATGCCGCGTACATACGGTCGAAATTCCGACGGAGGCTTGCCCGTGGAAAAGTCCGACCATGTGTGTGCGGCATAACTTTTTTGCGGGAGGATGCCCCCATGCTTCGGCATATATAAATGGTGCGTGTATGCCCATCATTAGAAGTGGGTGGATGAAGGGCGGTATTCTAATGGTGGGCATATCCACCCGATCAATCTCTTTTTTCATTCAGCCAACTGACTGCATGAAAAAAAAAGATTACAATACATGTCCAACAAGGACCAGCAACGTACTGGTATGTTGCTGGACTTTGAATGGTTATACCAGATTGATGCCTGTGGGTTTAGGTATCATCTTGGTATCATTCTTTTCAGCCAGCGGCCGGCTTTCATGTAAAAGCAATCCTAGTGGCTAATTAGCCTCTGGACTGCTTTTACAAGCAGTGGGAGGGAATGTCCCCCCCCCCCCGGATATAAAAAGCGCCATTGGGAAAGCATTTTATCACACCGATCTTGGTGTGGTCAGATGCTTTGAGGGCAGAGGAAAGATCTAGGGTCTAGACCCCAGTTTTTTCAAAAAAAGAGTACCTGTCACTACCTATTGCTATCATAGGGGATATTTACATTCCCTGAGATAACAATAAAAATGATAAAAAAAAAAAAAATATGGAAGGAACAATTTAAAAATAAAATAAAAAAGCAAAATTAATAATAAAAAAAAAAAAAAAGCACCCCTGTCCTGCCCTGCTCTTGCCCAATGGCGAACGCAAGCGTCGGTCTGGCGTCATATGTAAACAGCAATTGCACCATGCATGCGAGGTATCACCGCGAAGGTCAGATCGAGGGCAGTAATTTTAGCAGTAGACCTCCTCTGTAAATCTAACGGGGTAACCTGTAAAGGCTTTTAAAAATGTATGTAGTTTGTCGCCAATGCGCGTTTGTGCGAAATTTTAAAGCATGTCGTGTTTGGTATCTATGTACTCGGCCTAAGATCATCTTTTTTATTTCATCAAACATTTGGGCAATATAGTGTGTTTTGGTGCATTAAAATTAAAAAAAGTGTATTTTTTCCCCAAAAAATGCGTTTGAAAAATCGCTGCGCAAATACTGTGTAGAAAAAAAAATGCAACACCCACCATTTTATTCTGTAGGGCCTTTGCTTTAAAAATATATATAATGTTTGGGGGTTCAACATAATTTTCTTGCAAAAAAAATTGTTTTCATGTAAACAAAAAGTGTCAAAAAGGGCTTTGTCTTCAAGTGGTTAGAAGAGTGGATGTAAGCTTCCTAATGTTGTGTATAAAATGCCAGAAGAGTTCAAAACCCCCCCAAATGACCCCATTTTGGAAAGTAGACACCCCAAGCTATATACTGAGAGGCATGTCGAGTCCATGGAATATTTTATATGTTGACACAAGTTGCGGAAAAAATTATTTTTTTATTTTTTGCACAAAGTTGTCACTAAATGATATATTGCTCAAACATGCCATGGGCATATGTGGAATTACACCCCAAAATACATTCTGTTGCTTCTCCTGAGTACGGGGATACCACATGTGTGAGGACCCCAAAAACCAATCACCGCCTTCAGGCTTTCTAAGGGTGTAAATTTTTGATTTCACTTCTCACTGCCTATCACAGTTTCGGAGGCCATGGAATGCCCAGATGGCACAAACCCCCCCCCCCCCCCAAATGACAAGTAGACACCCCAAGCTATTTGCTGAGAGGTATGGTGAGTATTTTGCAGATCTCTCTTTTTGTCACAAAGTTTTGAAAATTGAAAAAAAAAAAAAAATTTCTTTCTTCATTTTCAAAAACAAATGAGAGCTGTAAAATACTCACCATGCCTCTCAGCAAACAGCTTGGGGTGTCTACTTTCCAAAATGGGGTAATTTGGGGGGGTTTTGTGCTATTTTGGCATTTTATGGCCTTCGAAACTGTGATAGGTAGTGAGGAGTCAAATCAAAAATTTGTGCCTAGAAATCCTGAAGGCGGTGCTTGGTTTTCGGGATCCCGTACGCGGCTAGGCTCCTAAAAAGTCCCACACATGTGGTATCCCCGTACTCAGGAGAAGCAGCAAAATTTATTTTGGGGTGCAATTCCACATATAACCATGGCATGTGTGAGCAATATATCATTTAGTGACAACTTTTTGTAATTTTTTTTTTTTTTTTGTCATTATTCAATCACTTGGAACAAAAAAAAAAAATATTCAATGGGCTCAACAGGCCTCTCAGCAATTTCCTTGGGGTGTCTACTTTCTAAAATGGGGTCATTTGGGGGGGTTTTGTGCTATTTTGGCATTTTATGGCCTTCAAAACTGTGATAGGTAGTGAGGAGTGAAATCAAAAATTTGCGCCCTTAGAAATCCTGAAGGCGGTGCTTGGTTTCCGGGGTCCCGTACGTGGCTAGGCTCCTAAAAAGTCCCACACGTGGTATCCCCGTACTCAGGAGAAGCAGCAAAATTTATTTTGGGGTGCAATTCCACATATAACCATGGCATGTGTGAGCAATATATCATTTAGTGACAACTTTTTGTAATTTTTTATTTATTTTTGTCATTATTCAATCACTTGGAACAAAAAAAAAAAATATTCAATGGGCTCAACAGGCCTCTCAGCAATTTCCTTGGGGTGTCTACTTTCTAAAATGGGGTCATTTGGGGGGGTTTTGTGCTATTTTGGCATTTTATGGCCTTCAAAACTGTGATAGGTAGTGAGGAGTGAAATCAAAAATTTGCGCCCTTAGAAATCCTGAAGGCGGTGCTTGGTTTCCGGGGTCCCGTACGTGGCTAGGCTCCTAAAAAGTCCCACACGTGGTATCCCCGTACTCAGGAGAAGCAACAGAATGTATTTTGGGGTGCAATTCCACATATAACCATGGCATGTGTGAGCAATATATCATTTAGTGACAACTTTTTGTAAATTTTTTTGTCATTATTCAATCACTTGGGACAAAAAAAAAATATTCAATGGGCTCAACATGCCTCTCAGCAATTTCCTTAGGGTGTCTACTTTCCAAAATGGGGTCATTTGGGGGGGGTTTTGTACTGCCCTGCCATTTTAGCACCTCAAGAAATGAGATAGGCAGTCAAATTTAAAGCTGTGTAAATTCCAGAAAATGTACCCTAGTTTGTAAACGCTATAACTTTTGCGCAAACCAATAAATATACGCTTATTGACATTTTTTTTACTAAAGACATGTGGCTGAATACATTTTGGCCTAAATGTATGACTAAAATTGAGTTTATTCGATTTTTCTTATAACAAAAAGTAGAAAATATTTTTTTTCAAAATTTTCGGTCTTTTTCCATTTATATTGCAAAAAATAAAAATCGCAGAGGCAATCAAATACCATTAAAAGAAAGCTCTATTTGTGGGAAGAAAAGGACGCAAATTTCGTTTCGGTACAACATTGCATGTCCGCACAATTTACAATTAAAGCAGCGTAGTGCAAAATTCTGAAATCACCTTTGGTCCTTTAGCTACCAAATGGTCCGGGGCTTAAGTGGTTAAAGCAATCTACTGAGCTGGCCAGAACCACCTCTGGAGGCAGTCTATTCCACATTTTCACAGCTCACTGTGAAGAAACCTTTCCATATTTGGAGATGGTTAATGACCATGTCATAAATTCCTACAACTGCTTCACAGTTGCTGTAGGCCTATTGGTAGCCTCTCTGACCAGTGAGAACTCACCAAAAATGATTGACCCCTTGCATCCAAAAGTAAGTCAAACAGGGGACTTTGTGCCTTTTTAAAGTGGTTGCAAACCTCAGTCATTGATTCTGAGCAAAGCACATAGAGCTTTGGAGAGAGATAAACACTACAGATATAAGTGTTCTTTTCTCTCTGTTGCTTCCTTCCTCTGTTATCAGCATGAGTCACTTCTGAGAAGATTTCTGGACACATGAGACCAATTTGTGTTGGGGGGGGGGGGGGCTCAGCATGGAGCTTGTCTATTCAGAACACAGTTCTGCTGTGTGGAGGGGGCTGTGTGCCTTTCCTCCAATCAGCTCTCACACACTGTTGCTGCAGCCTCCCCCCCATCTCTGTGCTCCTGACAGAAGGAATATTTGAACACTTATCTGTTCTTTTGAAGGGGTGTACAGAAGAGAAGGCTGCAGATAAGTAAAACCTGTAGGAGGATTTGTTTAATCTCTGAGTATCATCTGAGGCTGTTCACTTCAATGGGTATCTGTGAGGGTTTACAACTACTTTAGGGCTGTTCCACCATCCTGGCTCGGCATCACACCCAGCATTTACCATGTCATGATACTCCAGACGTATGGCAGTCCCAGCACCCTACACTGCACACTTTGTAGGAAGTTTTATCGTAAGAGTATAAGGTAGCCCCAGGCAGAGGAGAATGCAGAAACTACACCATGGTGTGACTATAGAGGGAGAGGAGGAATAGCAGCAGCCCATCACCCTTAGGCATGTATGCAACAGAGGTAAATAAAAAACTGCGCTATTTCATAAAAAAACGAAAACTAAAGCTGCAACAATAAGTGCTATACAACACCAAGAATTAATATAAGGAAAGAAAGTTGCGCTAAACATGAAAAAACAAATGGTGTAAATCCTTACACATTTTAATCCGCATAATAAAAAAATGGACACTTACAATTTGTCGAATAAAAACAACAAACAACGCTTGTTTTTATTCGACAAATTGTAAGGATTTACACTATTGGTCTCCCTTTTTTCCTTTGGTATATTGCCACACTGGTACCGTACGTCCACCCATTGTGAGTCGCTACTTCCTGGTCAGGACGCCATTCCCACTGTTGGACGCTGTTGCCACATACCCCTGGCTGGGGATTCAGCCACAGGCGTATTCGGATCCCCTGTCATAAGGGATCATTTACCTGTGGTAAGCGGCAGTGTGTTTACCGGTGAAGGCTCTTCTATCCATCACTATTTCTTTGGTGTTTTATCCATCACGGATTTTACTGAACACGGTGGAGGACCCCTTCGCTGAATCTAATTGCATTTCATTTATGAACTTTAACATTGTTTTTTTTGTGTGTTATTCACATTATTCACAGTGTTTATTTGGAGAGCTGTTGTGCTCTTCATCAATTTTTTTATTTTTTAACTCATTGCTTGATGGTTGTTACCATTGCAGGTATCATAGTTAAGAGTTTAATTATTTATTGATGCCATTTCTGTGGTTTCATTTATTTTTGTTTTAACCACATTTTTTTCATCATGCACCCTTCATTCACTGTTTGATTCACGTTCGTACATAATATCCCCAATAGGGTCATCTTTTTATATCATCTTATAATTTTTTTTTCATGTTTAGCGCAACTTTCTTTCCTTTTATATGTATGCAACAGATAAGACATTAGAAGCACAGTCTAATCCATTTTCTTAGGCTGACAGTGGCACAATCTCATCTCTTCTCATTCATTATTTGGGAATGTCTTGGGGTCTCTGAACACTTTGCCTGTGTACAGTACAAATAGAAAACAGGAATTTTGACTTGCCTGTATATTCCATGTCTTGGAGTGCAGTACATGACACTGGTTACCCTCCCTTCTATGATTCGATGATTACTTATAAACTACAGGAAAAGAGCTTTTAAAAAATATAAAAATGAGGGAACACTAGTGTCATTTAAATGTTACAAAGAATATAACAGGATATGTAAAAAGGAAATCAAGGATGGAAAAATTCTAAACGAAGACAGATTGCAAAACATAGGACAAACCCCAAAAAATTATTCAAATTAATTAATAGTAAAAAGGTCAAGTCTGAGCATGTAGGCCCTTTACAAAATAATCTCTAGCGGGTGACTGGGGACAAAGAGAAGGCTAATTTATTAAATACTTTCTTCAGCTCTGTGTATACAAAGGAGCATGGGGGAGCTCATGTCCAAAATGGGGGTGGTAGTGACAGCCCCAAATCCACAATGGCTCAAAAGTGATATGGTCCAGAAATATTTAGACAGAATAAAGGTGGATAAAGCGACTGGACCAGATGGCATACACCCACGGATCCTAAAAGAATTGAGCTCTGTAATTTCAAAGCCATTGTATCTAATTTTAAGGGACTCATTAACCACTTAAGCCCCGGACCATTTCGGGCCATTAGGACCAAGCCTGTTTTTGGGATTCGGCACTGCGCTGCTTTAACTGTAAATTGTGCGGACATGCAATGTTGTACCCAAATGAAATTTGCGTCCTTTTCTTCCCACAAATAGAGCTTTCTTTTAATGGTATTTGATTGCCTCTGCGATTTTTATTTTTTGCGATATAAATGGAAAAAGAACGAAAATTTTGAAAAAAAAAGATATTTTCTACTTTTTGTTATAAGAAAAATCGAATAAACTCAATTTTAGTCATACATTTAGGCCAAAATGTATTCAGCCACATGTCTTTAGTAAAAAAAATGTCAATAAGCGTATATTTATTGGTTTGCGCAAAAGTTACAGCGTTTACAAACTAGGGTACATTTTCTGAAATTTACACAGCTTTAAATTTATGACTGCCTATCTCATTTCTTGAGGTGCTAAAATGGCAGGGCAGTACAAAACCCCCCCAAATGACCCCATTTTGGAAAGTAGACACCCCAAGGAAATTGCTGAGAGGCATGTTGAGCCCATTGAATATTTTTTTTTTTTGTCCCAAGTGATTGAATAATGATAAAAAAAAAATTACAAAAAGTTGTCACTAAATGATATATTGCTCACACATGCCATGGTTATATGTGGAATTGCACCCCAAAATACCTTCTGCTGCTTCTCCTGAGTACGGGGATACCACATGTGTGGGACTTTTTAGGAGCCTAGCCACGTACGGGACCCCGGAAACCAAGCACCGCCTTCAGGATTTCTAAGGGCGCAAATTTTTGATTTCACTCCTCACTACCTATCACAGTTTCGAAGGCCATAAAATGCCAAAATAGCACAAAACCCCCCCAAATGACCCCATTTTGGAAAGTAGACACCCCAAGCTATTTACTGAGAGGCATGTTCAGTCCATGGAATATTTTATATTTTGCCACAAGTTGCAGGAATATGACAAACTTTTTTTTTTTTGCACAAAGTTGTCACTAAATGATATATTGCTCACACATGCCATGGGCATATGTGAAATTACACCCCAAAATACATTCTGCTGCTTCTCCTGAGTACGGGGATACCACATGTGTGGGACTTTTTGGGAGCCTAGCCGCGTACGGGACCCCAAAAACCAAGCACCGCCTTCAAGGTTTCTAAGGGCATAAATTTTTGATTTCACTCCTCACTACCTATCACAGTTTTGAAGGCCATAAAATGCCAAGATGGCACAAAACCCCCCCAAATGACCCCATTTTGGAAAGTAGACACCCCAAGCTATTTGCTGAGAGGCATGTTGACCCCATTGAATATTTTTTTTTTTGGTCCCAAATGATTGAATAATGACAAAAAGAAAAAAAAATGTACAAAAAGTTGTCACTAAATGATATATTGCTCACACATGCCATGGTTATATGTGGAATTGCACCCCAAAATACATTCTGCTGCTTTTCCTGAGTACGGGGATACCACATGTGTGGGACTTTTTGGGAGCCTAGCCGCGTACAGGGCCCCAAAAACCAAGCACTGCGAACGCTGCAGTTATGTGTGTTGTGTTTGGTAAGTGACAGTGATCGATCGATACTGCACTTGGGTGGGCTGGGCTGGGCGGAGGGGCTAAACGCAGGCGCTAGCAGGTATCTGGGCTGATCCCGCTAACACTGCGTTTTTGGGAACCCTAAACCGCTGGGGATGCTAGTATAGATCTGATCAGATCTGATCAGATACTATACCACTAAGGGGGGTGTATGCTTTGCGCGTGGGTGTTAGCGTTACTGTCACTAACCTAACACTGCCTGGGGCGACGCAGACCCTCTCTGGCGCTAAAACCTAATTGATCTCACCCGCCGGGCGATCAGGGGGGTTAAACCTTTATTGGGTTATATACGGCGGGTGCCCTGATGCTATAAAAAGCAAACTAATCAACCAGCGTCCCCCGTAACCTTTATATGGTGATCACTGGTGAAAGGGTTAACTAGGGGCAATCAGGGGGTTAAAACCTTTATTAGGTTAAATATGGGGGTACCTGACACTATATAAAAACCTGACGGGTAACCTAAATAACTTACTGGCTAACCAGTGACGCTTATACGGCGATCACTGGTGAAAGGGTTAACTCTAGGGGCAATCAGGGGGTTAAAATAATATATGGGGGTACCTGACACTAATAAAAACCTGCGGCGAACCTAAAAAAAAATAACTGCCTATCTAAAACACCAGCGACACGAATACAGCGATCGGAAAAACAATCGCTTAGTGACGCTGAAGTTAGGGGGTGAAAGGGTTACCTGGGGGGTGATCAAGGGGTTAAACCTTTATTAGGGGGGTGTGGGGGGGTTAGCTCGGCAGCGGGTGTGTGTGACCCCCGGGATGGGCTCCCCACACAAAACAGGCCCAGCAAACGGAGGTTGTGGTTTTCAAAATCAAAAAGGTGCGGTTTATTTTCTATTTACAGTGACAAAACACAGCAAAGCAAAAGAAACATAAACAAAATAAATCCTGGTCAACTTGACCTCTGACTAAACATACAGGTTTCCTAACTAACAACTGGGATCAGCCTAGTGCTGTCCTAGTCCCTAAGTCCCTGGTTTTAAATGTCCAAGCAAATAGCCACACAGGCTTTGTCTCACCGCACAGGGGTTCACTCTCCCTAGACAGTCCACACAGGTCTGGTTCCAGGCATGAGCTAGCATCTAATGAAGCTGGGAGTTTTTATAAAGGCCTTAAATGAGCTGACAAGCTTCAGCTGGTCTCATCAACTCCTTGTCTGCACGACGCCCCACACTCTCCCTAGAGGTATGAGTCATCCATGAGCCCACTAGCCTTATACAACTCTCCACCTAGTTGTATAAGTCGGCATAAAGCCTGAATCTGGGAGAAATATATCTACCCCCCTGGATGCAACCAGGTGACTTTACCTTCCTGCTGTCACATACCCCCCCCCCTCTTGTTTTAACCTTGGGGTTGGAACACCAGCAATCAGGCATTCATGTACTCGAGACAAAGCATCCACATTCCCCATTTGAACGCCAGGGCGATGCTTTACTGTGAAGTTGAATTCCTGTAGGGCCAGGAACCACCTATTCACTCTTCTATTTGTCTCCTTGTTTTGGGCCATCCACTTTAACGGAGCGTGATCCGTAACCATGTCAAAGTGCCTACCTAGCAGGTAGTACCGAAGGGAATCTAGAGCCCACTTCACCGCTAAACACTCCTTTTCAACAGTGGCGTAATTTACCTCATGGGACTTCAACTTCCTGCTGAGGTAAATGACTGGGTGCTCTTCCCCGTTCCAGACCTGGGACAATACTGCTCCTAACCCCACATCTGACGCATCACTTTGTACGACAAAGTCTTTAGAGAAGTCGGGTGAGTACAACACTGGCTGGCTACATAAGGCTTGTTTCAAGAATTGGAATGCTGCCTCAGCCTCGGGGGTCCATTTAATCATGACCGACCCTTTCCCCTTCGTCAGGTTGGTTAGGGGCACAGCCTTAGAAGCAAAGTGGGGAATGAATCGCCGATAATACCCAGCGATTCCCAGAAAGGCTCATACCTGCTTCTTGCTGTTGGGACGTGGCCAACTCTGGATGGCCTCGACTTTGTTGAGTTGGGGTTTTATTACTCCCCTCCCAATGGTGTACCCAAGATATTTGGCCTCCTCCTGCCCAATGGTACACTTCTTGGGGTTAGCCGTAAACCCCGCTTCCCGAACAGAGTCCAGGACTGCTTGCACTTTTGGCAGATGTGAGGCCCAATCTGTGCTATGGACAATTACGTCATCCAGGTAAGCCGCAGCATACTTCCGATGGGGCCTCAGCATCTGGTCCATTTTCCGCTGGAATGTGGCCGGCGCATTCTGTAACCCGAACGGCATTCTTTTATATTGGAACGCCCCGTCTGGGGTTACAAATGCGGTTTTCTCTTTGGCCGACTTGGC
The DNA here is from genome assembly GCA_029206835.1 of Rana muscosa. Taxonomy (NCBI): domain Eukaryota; kingdom Metazoa; phylum Chordata; class Amphibia; order Anura; family Ranidae; genus Rana; species Rana muscosa. The sequence goes on from JARGYO010000162.1 coordinate 23,858,437, forward strand.
CAGGGGGATTTGCCAATACCCTTTTGTGAGGTCAAGAGTCGTCATGTATCGGGCTGTTCCCAGCCGGTCGATTAACTCATCTATACGTGGCATGGGGTAGGTGTCAAATTTTGTAACTTTGTTCAACTGACGAAAATCGTTACAAAATCGCCAGCTCCCATCCGGTTTAGGCACCAACACGATGGGACTAGACCAATCACTTTGGGACTCCTCTATCACCCCTAAGTTCAGCATTTTCTGTACTTCCTCCCGTATTGCCTCCCGTCGGGCCTCTGGGATCCGATAGTGTTTTAACTTCACCCTTTCACCGGGCGGGGTAATGATGTCATGCTCTACCCCAGATGTTTGTCCCGGCAGCTCAGAGAATACCTCCTTGTTGCGAAGCACAAACTCCTTAACCTCCTGTTGTTGGGGTTGTGACAAGGTGGCTGCTATTCCAACCTCAGGAATCACGCAACCAGTTTGAGCTGGTGACCAAGTGTCTGCGACTAGGGACTCTCTATCCCTCCAGGCTTTCAACAGATTAACGTGATAGATCTGTTCGGGCTTTCGCCTTCCTGGTTGTCTGACCTTGTAATTCACTTCGCTCACTTTTTCCATTATCTCGTAGGGGCCTTGCCATTTGGCAAGGAATTTACTTTCAACCGTAGGGACAAGTACCAGTATCCTATCCCCCGGGGAAAAGGTACGGGTCTTGGCTCCACGGTTGTACACTCTCTGCTGTGCTAACTGCGCTTGGGCCAAATGTTCCTTCACGATGGGCATTACCTGTGCAATTCGGTCTTGCATCAGGGCGACATGCTCAATCACACTCCTGTGGGGAGAACTCTCACTTTCCCAAGTTTCCTTGGCAATATCCAACAGCCCTCTTGGGTGTCTCCCATACAGTAACTCAAAGGGGGAGAATCCCGTAGAGGATTGGGGCACCTCCCTAATAGCAAACATCAGATAAGGAAGTAGACAGTCCCAATCCTTTCCATCTCTATCCACCACTTTCTTCAACATTTGTTTTAGGGTTTTGTTGAATCTTTCAACCAGCCCATCGGTTTGGGGGTGATACACAGATGTACGTAATTGCGTCACTTTGAATAATTTACACAGCTCCTTCATAACCCGGGACATAAAGGGTGTACCTTGGTCCGTAAGCAGTTCTTTACAAATACCCACCCGGCTAAACACAAGAGATAGCTCTTTGGCTATGGTTTTGGCCGAGGTATTTCGGAGAGGGATCGCTTCTGGATAACGGGTGGCATAGTCCATTATAACTAATATGTACTGGTGCCCCCTAGCGGACTTGATTATAGGACCTACCAAATCCATGGCGATCCTCTCAAACGGGACCTCAATGATGGGTAGAGGGACCAGCGGGCTACGGAAATGTGGCATCGGGGCCGACCTCTGACACACAGGGCAGGAGGAACAATAATTTTCTACGTCCTTCATCACCCCCGGCCAATAGAATCTCTGTAATACCCTCTCTCGGGTTTTCTCTGTCCCCAGATGACCTCCAAGAATGTGCCCATGGGCCAACTCCAACACCAACTTCCTGTAAGGTTTGGGCACCACAAGCTGCTCAACGGTTTCTTCTGCCCTTTTTGCCACCCGATACAGTAGGTCCTTCTCTACGCTGAAGTATGGGTAAGTGCAGGTATTATCTGGGTTCACTAACTCGCCATCTATTTTCACTACGTTTTCCCGTGCCTTTATTAGGGCGGGGTCTTTCAACTGTTCTGTGGCAAAGTTTTCCCTGTGAACCTCAAGATCAGAAAACTCCACAGACGGTAGGTTTTCGTCTGAGGAGGTGGGCTCCTCTCCAGTTTCTTGAGTCTCCCCTGCCAATACTGATAAGGGAAATTCCGGAGAGTCCTCACCACTCTCAGGGGAGTTCTGGCTATCACATTCCTGGTACATAGGGGCACCAGTGAGGGGCTCAGGATCATCCCACAGTTCCCAGAACTTCGGAAAATCCCTTCCCACAATGGCGTCATGCGGTAACTGAGATACTAAGCCCACTGGATGAGAGAGGGTACCTTTGGGGGTCTCGAAACACACTGTAGTCACTGGATACTCTCGGGTGTCCCCATGCACACAAATAACAGCTACCTTGCTATTCCCAGAGACCTCTGTTTTAACTAACTCAGCCTTTATCAGGGTCACAAGGCTACCTGAATCCAGCAATACCACAACATTTCTACCATTAACACACATTTTGCATAAATGTTTCTCAGTTCCTCGAATGGCAGTGCATGCGACTGTCGCACACAGCGACTGACGTCTGCCCGTCAGAAAGTCACACTGCATGGGTTCCTCCACAACCGGGCAATTGGCTGCAATATGTCCCGCTTGCCGGCAGCGGTAGCAAACGATCCTTCTTGCCGCCTCTTGAGCCGCTGATTTCCCAGGCTGTTCTCGCCAAACTTGGGGTAGAGCTCCCACCCTCTCACTCTCTCCACCCTCACCCCTTGGAATCCTCTTATCCGCCCCTGGGGATGGTCTGGTCTTAGGGTGGAAAGTCCGAGTGTCTCTGGAAGAGGCCGTCAGGTTCTCTGTAGCCAAGTATTTCTCCACACGATCCACAAGACCATCGGCCGTCTCTGGGTCTCCATGGCTTACCCACTTTTGGATGGCAGTAGGAAGAGCTCTCAAAAACCGATCCATTACAACACGTTCCACAATCTTTGGTGCGGACAAAGTCTCTGGCTGTAGCCACTTTCTGCTCAGGTGAATGAGATCATACATTTGAGACCTGGGGGGTTTTCCAACCTGGAAAGTCCAGTTATGCACACGCTGAGCCCGGACAGCCTGGGTGACACCCAGCCTTGCCAATATTTCAGCTTTTAGCATCACATAGTCTTTTGCTTGGTTAGGCTCTAGGTCATAGTAAGCTTTCTGCGATTCACCAGTTAACAGAGGAGCCACCAGTCCAGCCCACTGCTCCTCAGGCCACTTTTCTCTTTCAGCGGTCCTTTCAAATGTGGTCAAAAATACCTCTGGATCATCCTCTCCAGTCATTTTTGTCAATAAACGACTCACCCCAAAGGACGCGGTATTAGTGGGACGGCTTTCCTCACTGGTCTGCGGACGTTGCTGCATTACTGCTTCCATCTGTTGTTGTAGTCTCTGCTCTTGCTTCTGCAACAGGTCTATGAAGCGGGCCTCAGATTGCTGCTGGGCTCGTTGCTGAGCCTCCAGACTCTGTTGCAAAGTTGCGTTTGTCTGCTGCTGGGCTGCAAGGCTCTGTTGATGAGCTTGCTGCTGGGCTGCGAAGTTCTGTTGTTGAGCTGCAAGGCTCTTTTGCAAACCTGCATTTGTCTGCTGTTGATTGGCATTTGCTAGAGCCAGCTGCTTCAGTATCTCCTCCATGCTGGCTTAAAAAAACTGCCACTGGTTCTCCACCAACTGTGGGGGGGTTAGCTCGGCAGCGGGTGTGTGTGACCCCCGGGATGGGCTCCCCACTCAAAACAGGCCCAGCAAACGGAGGTTGTGGTTTTCAAAATCAAAAAGGTGCGGTTTATTTTCTATTTACAGTGACAAAACACAGCAAAGCAAAAGAAACATAAACAAAATAAATCCTGGTCAACTTGACCTCTGACTAAACATACAGGTTTCCTAACTAACAACTGGGATCAGCCTAGTGCTGTCCTAGTCCCTAAGTCCCTGGTTTTAAATGTCCAAGCAAATAGCCACACAGGCTTTGTCTCACCGCACAGGGGTTCACTCTCCCTAGACAGTCCACACAGGTCTGGTTCCAGGCATGAGCTAGCATCTAATGAAGCTGGGAGTTTTTATAAAGGCCTTAAATGAGCTGACAAGCTTCAGCTGGTCTCATCAACTCCTTGTCTGCACGACGCCCCACACTCTCCCTAGAGGTATGAGTCATCCATGAGCCCACTAGCCTTATACAACTCTCCACCTAGTTGTATAAGTCGGCATAAAGCCTGAATCTGGGAGAAATATATCTACCCCCCTGGATGCAACCAGGTGACTTTACCTTCCTGCTGTCACAGGGGGTTAGGGGGCTACCCTGGACCTAAAGGGGCCTAATCCTAACTGCCCTGCAACTTTTTACAATCACAGATGACACTAAATGCAGTGATCAGTAAAATAAATGATCACTGCAATCAGTGACACTGTGATTGGGGGCTTTGGGGTGACCTGGGGGGTGATCTGGGGGTGACTGGGGGGTGATTTGTGTGCCTATGTGTACCTACGTGTCAGTGGACTGTTAGTGCACTAACCTGCTTCCTCTCTGCTCGGCGCCGGGAACGAAAAGACCGCGGCGAGGGAGATGACATCACTTCCTCCAGCCTTGTTTACATCACATGGCGGAGGAAGCATTTTCATTGGCCGGGAGCGATCGCGAGGGGGGGCGGAATCGAGCGCCCCCCCCCCCCCCTCATGCCTGATCGCTCCCGAACACTTAACGGCCGCTCACTGCAGTGAAGGGGGGTCCGAATGGACCCCCCAACTGCACAAAGGCGATCACGTAGATCTACGTGATTCTGCCTGTCCGTGCCATTCTGCCGACGTAAATCGGCGGTGGGCGGTCGTTAAGTGGTTAATGACAGAAATAGTAACACTGGATTGGCGCAGGGCCAATGTGGTGCCTATATTTAAAAAGTGAACAAAGTCTTTACCAAGTAACTATAGACCTGTTAGTTTAACTTCTATAGTTGGGAAGATACTGGAGAGATTAATAAAAGACCACATAGATGAGTTCTTGCTGGAAAAAATTATTTTAAGCAACAGACCGCATGGATTCATGAAAGACAGAAGTTGTCGGACAAACCTGATTTCTTTTTATGAAGAGGTAAGTAAAAGCTTGGACAGAGGTGTGGCGGTGGACGTGGTATACTTGGATTTTGCAAAAGCGTTCGATACAGTTCCCCAAACACGGCTCATGTGCAAGGTAAAGTCTACAGGCTTGGAAATATCAGTTTGTAAATGGATAGAAAACTGGCTAAAAGACAGAATTCAGAGAGTAGTGGTTAATGATTCTTACTCTGAATGGTCTAAGGTTATCAGTGGTGTACCCCAAGGTTCAGTATTGGGACCCTTACTTTTTAATATCTTTATAAATGATATTGGGTCTGAGATCAAAAGTAACATTTCTGTCTTTGCAGATGACACTAAGCTATGCAGTGGAATAACGTCCTTACAGGATGTCGCCAATTTACAAGCCGACCTCAATGCACTGTCTAATTGGGCGACTATGTGGCAGATGAGGTTTAATGTTGATAAATGTAAAGTTATGCACTTGGGGGCTAAGAATATGAATGCATCATACATACTAGGGGGAGTACAACTGGGGGGATCCGTAGTGGAGAAGGATCTATGGGTTTTGGTAGATCATAAGCTCAATAATGGCATGCAATGCCAAGCTGCGGTTTCCAAAGTGAGCAAAGTATTTTCTTGTATTAAGAGAGGTATGTGCAAAAAAATTATATATGGGATATACTGCGCTGTGCAATAAGTGAACACAAAAATTAGCTGCCAACACAGCTGAGACAAAGCAAAAACTGGTGAATATGAAAAAGTGTAGCGCTTATTTTTGTAAAAAAAGTCAGGTACCAACACATATAAAATGTTGCAAACATGCATATATATGAAATCTTAATTTCAGTGACACCAAGTGACTGAATGTGATCTGTGAGAAAAAAAATATATATGTAACAATTAAATCAGAACGAAGCAGTCCTCTATTGTGACCACACACAAATGACAGTCCAAAAGTGTAGAAAAAACTGCAAGGTTGAAATGAAGAGTCCCACATGGATATGACCTTCTCTGTGAAAAGATAGACACCACCACGATATGAGGAGGAGACTTACCAGATGATGTTGACTTGGTGAGGTGTATACCACCCAAGTCAAAACAGGCTTATATAATCAGTCAGCAAGATGTATCCAGCTGGTCCTGAATCCGCATATCAGTCAGCACCTCAAATTCCCGTAAACACCAGGAAGTGTAAATACATGTATTCTTGTTGGAGCCAGGGATACGGTAACCACATAACATGTGTAATGGGAAAAAAACTCACATAGTGTGATACCATACAAGGTAGTATTTATTAAAAAAGATTAAAAAATGAACATTCACATTTGGAAGAACATCATAGGCATATCACAAAGTGCAAGAGCGATGTGTGTGAATAAATATATATAGGGTGGACACATTCACACACTTTGCTCTTGCACTTTGTGATATGCCTATGATTACTTTCCTTTTGTCCTGTACTGTTCACCAAGTTATGTAATTTACAGGGAAGTCCAAATTCAAAGTTGCATAGATAAAAAAAAAAAAAACAGAAGTCCATCCAGTTCAACCTATGATGTGTGTGTGCGAGTGCATTTATGTCAATAGTACATCATATACTCCTGTATGTTGTGGTCGTTAAGATGCCCATCTAATCGTTTTTTGTTTTTTTTTATTATCAATGCTCCCAGCTGATACCACTGCTTGTGTAAGAGAATTCCACGTCTTTACTGCTCTGACAGTAAAGAACTCTCTATGCAGTTTAAGGTTATACCACTTCTCTTCTAATTTTAGTAAATGGCCACGTGTCTTTTTAAATTCCCTTTTACTGAAAAGATTTACCCTATGCTAGGGTCACCAGTACGGTATTTATACATCAATGTCATATCTCCTCTCCAGAGAGAATAAGTTCAATGCCTGTAGCCTTTCCCCATAGCTGCGGTCCTGCAGTCCCTTTATTGGCTTTGTTGCGCTTCTAAAGACTCTCTCCAACTCCAGCACATCCCTCCTGAGGACTGGTGCTCAGAACTGAACGGCATACTCAAGATGCAGCTGGACCAGAGTCTTGTAGATTGGGAGAATTATTGTTTTATCTCTGGAATGAATTCCCCTTTTCATGCATGCCAGTATTCTGTTGGATTTGCTTGCAGCAGCCTGGCATTGCATGCCATAGGTGAGCCTGTCATCTACTAGGACCTCCAGGTCCTTTTCCATGCTAGATTCCCCCAGAGGGTCCCCCCCTAGCGAGTAAATAGCATTCATATTTTTGGTAAGCGAATGGATTTGGGTGCATTTTTCAACATTAAACCTGATTTGCCATGTAGTTGTCGACCCCATTAAATTTGTTATGGTCTTCTTGCAAGACTTCTCCATCCTGCATAGAAGTTATTGAGATTGAGCTGTTTATCCCATTCTCCAGATCGTTTATTAATAAATTAAACAGATCCTTGGGGGACCCCACTTTCCACACCAGACCATTCCGAGTACTTGCTCTTTATCACCCCCCTTTGGATAAACCCCTGTAGACCGTTTTCAATCCAGGTACTCACCCTATGGTCCATGCCGACAGACCTTAGTTTGTACAGCAAACGTTTGTGGGGAACTGTGTCAGATGCCTTTGCAAAATCCAGATACACCACATCTACAGGCCTTCCTTTATCTAGATGGCAGCTCACTCCTTCATAGAAGGTTAATAGATTGGTCTGGCATGAATGATTTTTCATGAATCCATGCTAATTACTGCTAATGATACCATTTTCATTACTGAAATCTTGGTTATAATCGCTTAACATCCCCTCCAATAGCTTACAGACTATTGATGTTGGGCTAACTGGCCTGTAGTTCCCAAGGATATACAGTTGAACCTTGGTTTACAAGTAACGTGGTTAATGAGTGTTTTGAAAGACGAGCAACTTTTTTTTTTTTTTAAATCCTGACTCGGTTTGCAAGTGTTGTCTCGCAAAACGAGCAGAATTCAAGCTAATGGGGTGTGCAGTACCGCATTTTTAGCCAGAGGTGCGAGGGCGCCGGTGACACTCGGAACGGTTCGAAGCCATTCGGAAATACTCAGAATCTCTCGGAAATACTCGGAATCGCTTGGAAATACTCAGTTCCCAAGGGTTTCCGAGATCAGCCGAGCTGTCCCCGAGTATTTCCGAGGCTTTCAGGTGCCCCAGACCTCTGGCCACATGCGGTATTGCATGCCAACAAAGTCAATGCGGAACAAATTATCTTAGTTTCCATTGACTTCTTCTATGGGGAAATTTGCTTTGATATGCGAGTGCTTTGGATTACAAGCATTCTCCTGGAATGGATTATGCTTGTAATCCAAGGTTCCACTGGATCTCTGTCCTTTTTTAAATATTGGTGCCACAAAGGCTTTTCTCCAATTAGCTGGTACCATTCCAGTCAGTAAACTGTCCACAAAAATTAGAAACAATGGTCTGGCTATCACCTGGCTGAGTTCCTTAAGGACCCCCAGGGGTAAGCCATCTGGTCCCGGTGACTTATTTATGTTAGGTTTTTCGAGTCTATTAATAATTCTGTCCTCTGTTAGCCATGAGGGTCTTTTTTTCTTCAATCGTCCTCCAGGGCAGCATCTGAGAGAGGCTCCTTCCACCTGAAACAAACACAATAGTCCACTATTATAAATTTGTTAGTCATACCTGCATGATTGTGTTTCCGCCGGACCCACAGGAGCTGCAACGATTTATTATTTTCCAAGTCCTTGTGCTTACTGCAGGGGACTCCGAGCTAAGCTGGCTCTCTGACAGAGGTTTCCTCCCTACTGAGGGATATGCAACCGCCCCCCCCCCCCAGCTGTACTAAATGCCGGATGGCATTTCCCCAACAGGTAGGGCCACATCTTCGCTGTTGCCGGCCCGTTTGCCCTTAGCCCACGCTCGACAAGTGGAGCAGAGCAATGCTTACCTCTGGTCCTCTGAGAAGGGAAGAAAAATGAACAAAGAGCACAGATGTGCCTCCCTCCCCACTGGAACACCAGGGAAGCAGCGGCATGTGCAGGTATGTCTTCCAACCCGCAATGGGGACGCACGCTTCACCATCCTGCCATGCAGATCCTGCATGTCAGGACAGCTCCAAGGTAAGCCAGAGCACTCTGGAGTCACCTCTGTCTTGACCTCACCACAAACAATGTGGTATCCCCGTACTCAGGAGAAGCAGCAAAATTTATTTTGGGGTGCAATTCCACATATAACCATGGCATGTGTGAGCAATATATCATTTAGTGACAACTTTTTGTATTTTTTATTTTTTTTGTCTTTATTCAATCACTTGAGACAAAAAAAAAATATTCAATGGGCTCAACATGCCTCTCAGCAATTTCCTTGTGGTGTCTTTTTTCAAAAATGGGGTCATTTGGGGGGGTTTGTACTGCCCTGCCATTTTGGCACCTCAAGAAATGAGAAAGGCAGTCATAAATTAAAAGCTGTGTAAATTTCAGAAAATGTACCCTAGTTTGTAGACGCTATAACTTTTGCGCAAACCAATAAATATACACTTATTGACTTTTTTTTACTAAAGACATGTGGCTGAATACATTTTGGCCTAAATGTATGACTAAAATTGAGTTTATTCGATTTTTCTCATAACAAAAAGTAGAAAATATTTTTTTCCGAAATTTTCAGTCTTTTTCCGTTTTATATCGCAAAAAAAAAAAAACGCAGAGGCAATCAAATACCATTAAAAGAAAGCTCTATTTGTGGGAAGAAAAGAACGCAAATTTCGTTTGGGTATAACATTGCATGTCCGCACAATTTCCAGTTAAAGCAGTGCAGTGCCAAATTCTGAAAACACCTGCATAATGGTCCGGGGCTTAAGTGGTTAAAATGCTTTGTAGTCGGTAATGGCACCATCCTGAGGTATTGTACGTATGGGCAGCCATTAGGTCTAGTGCCATGGGAGGGAGCACTGCACATGCACAGTGTGTACTCTTTTCCTGTTGCCTATGATGAGCTCAGAGTTTACGACAGGAAAGAGTACTTGTGTGCTTATGTGGCCCAAAAGACCAAGATGGCACCTCCTGTGGCACTTAGGGGGGTGCTGGTCCCAATGACTGCTCCGTCTCTACAGTTCAGGATGGAGCCATAAGTGGCTGCAAAGGATTTTAAGGATTGGACTACATTCTTTAGACAAAATGGGATCCCTGGCTGGAAGGTAGCACACTATTATGCTATGCTGTACTATACTACTTAATCTGCCTTTTCCGGCAACAAAATATTTGGTGACATTCTGTGGATACCAGACCGGACATTGGCTTTGTGTATGAGTGAAAAAATATTGCTTCCCCTATGCCAGCTCACATCATCTGTCTTTTTTTTTTTTCTTTTGACAGTTCAAGGACATGATTCCAGTGAAGATGCTTGTGCTTGTATGGAACTAATGTTGTGGCGTATAAAAGAAGATGCTAAACTTAAACGATGATTCATTGAAGCGCCATTGTTGAAATGTTGAACTATAGGTTTAAAGCAATTGCCACAAACTTGAAACGTTTTGAAGCTGTAACACATCCGATTACTTCACAAATCTGAAGACTGTGTATTGTTTTGACCTTCAGGGGTAAAAAAAAGTTTTGTAAAGGTGATTGAAACAGTGGGCTGTTTTAAAAGTGTGGGAAAATTATATCTGTCACATCATCAAACTAGCAAGGTAACAGATCAATGGAAAAAATGCATGTTAACTAGTTTTCTCTGCTGGCAGGTCCCAAATGTCTAGATGCCTAAAGTTACAATCTCTCTGAAGGAGGAGTTAGTCGCATTCACAGTTATCAATACAAAGATGCACAACTGTACAGAAATTGAGATACCCTCCTTCATTTGTTTATTTATATAACAACCTTGCAACCCATCTCTTTTTTTCGCCATTTTTCTCAAAAAGTGGCACCAAAATGACAGTATTTTTTTTTGTTTGTTGGTGGATTCATGGACCAGAAGTAAACTGGTTAAGTTAACCAGTGAAGTGTTTGAACATATCATCCTCTTCTATAACACATATATTTTAAATATGTTAAGTACTGATTATATTCTAAAACTTTTACATATCTGTCTGTGAATTAAAATCTCTTACACAAGCCAGTTTCTGAATTATTCTATGTAGTTGGCCTTTTGATATTTTTTCCTTTTTTTCACAGTAATTTTGATTGTCAATGGGGGGAATTTTATTAAATGCTGCAGTTCTACTTTAAAGCCGTAATCACTAATACTGGCCATATACTTGGTAATTTTGTTAGTAGCTGTAAAGCTTTCTTCAGCTTTTAGTCATTGTAATTTATCTCCATATGGTTTTGGCCATTTCTCAGTTCAGATAGTTAACTGATCTAAACTGGTGTGGATTTTATTTGAACGTTTCAGCTGGCACTACAGTTAATTGCAGTGGTAGTTTATTTCCATTGGAATTTTAATCATGAAGCCATGACTGGTAGACTGCTTTGGTTAAAAGCTGATGAAAAGCTCCATAATTGCCCAGTAAATTGCCAGGCATATGACCAAAAATCTGAATGGCTGGTAGCTGCTGCAGCTGAAAGGAGATGACCTGCTTTCATTCTGAACATCTGTCCCTGGGTGCATACGACACTAAATGGAAGTACTGCTTGGTGCACTGTCCAGTCCTGTCCAGATGCAGCAGCTGTCAGCATTTCATAAAGTTAGATAGACTGCCAGCAGTGGGATATGATGGTGCGCCTGTTTCTTCTACATCTAAAAGCTGGAGCCTCATGCACTGGGGCTAAATGCATAAGGCCAATATTAGCAATGTCACCACAAACCCAGGGTCATTGTAGTATTATATATTGTAATAAGTGACAGTTACCAGAGGCAAGCTAAAGAGGTGGAAGGCAGGGTATGTTGCAGACTGGGGCTAATAAAGAATGATTCAGCATTTGTCAATAAATTATATATATATATATATATATATAATTTAATCTCACATTTACACTGCTTAGCATGTATAACAATGAACAAATTGAGGGCAGGCATGCCTGAAGGTAGCCCATTCCTCTTTAAAGGAACAGGGACACACCAGAAGCACAGCACAATGGCAGCTGAAGTGTGGTAAGATGGATTGGGGCATTGATGAGGCAGTGTGGCTTCCACAGATATTTCTAAATGTATGCAATTAAAACCACAGTTTTTTTTTATGCTGTCTAGCTGATGAGTGTGATCAGACTTTTTTTTGTTGTTTAGTGCATGCTCTGTGAAAAGCCCTCTATCATTTAGTTTTAATATGATCAGGGTGGTTGCCATTTTTGTTTTGCTTGATATATTTATTTATCTAATTTTATAATCTCAGAAACCATTACACTTGTTCTAGAAAAGCTTGGCATTGGGAGTACAAAAAAGGTAATCCATGCTGCTTAACAGCAGCACAGCCTTGGGGTTATCAGATTGAATTTATAATTTGATATCTTGTAGGCAGTTGACTTGTATGCACCATGTTGAAATACCAATACCTAAAGCCCCACATGTGGTTCATGTGCCACAAGTAAAGGTAAATCTTCCATCATGGACTGCCACCGAAAAGGATCACCCACGTGCTCAATCGGGTAACTTCTCACCTGATGTGATGGACCCCTTAAAATAATCAAGGTGGTCAAAAGCGCTTTAGTCACATAGGCAACAGGTCAGCAGCACCCGGGTCATAGGTTCATGTTATGCAGCTCTTGTATATAAAAAGCTCAAAGAGATCTATGCAAAGAATATCCACTAGTGTAGTATTGCCAGTGACTTTAATAGAATAAAGAGTAACACTCACAATGTACAGAGACACATAGAAGTGTCTATTCACAACATGCATACAGTTGTGCTCATAAGTTTACATACCCTGGCAGAATTTTATTTCTTGGCCATTTTTCAGAGAATATGAATGATCACACACACTTTTCTTTCACTCATGGTTAGTGTTTGGCTGAAGCCATTTATTATCAATCAACTGTCTTTACTCTTTTTAAATCATAATGGCAACAAAAAATACCCAAATGATCCTGATCAAAAGTTTACATACCTCAGTTATTAATACTGTGTGTAACGAGCCCCTTTGCTCGCTCGGCTCCACTCTCCCGACACTCCTCTGCTCTATTGGATCATCCGGTGCTCCAGGATTCAAACTACAGCTATGTGCCATTCGAATCCATTTGTGATCGGTCAGAACAAACACCAGGCAGGCTGTATGTAAGTTCAACCAAGAGAGAGTTTATTAGAACCAAAAATCAAGTCTTATATACAGTAACAGAGGGAGTAACCAAAACATAATTAACATGAGCTAATTAACTAAATCCTTTAGCCAGCCAAGGTGACTCATAGATATGACCGTTCAGGGTAGACATCCCGCCTCCTACCTGTCTCACCTGCTATACAATATACATTATCCTAAGTGTAAACATCACACATTTAGCAGGGTCAAAATAGCACAGAGGACAGACAGATGGCTGGAGGTGATTGTATTCGCATATCCTTAGTGTGAAGGTGTGAACGTCCCAACAGTATGACTTAGTCACTCTAATATGGCATATACAGGGTCCCCAGATTATGTGTGTCTTGGGGGGACATGGACCTGAATCCAAAGTAACACCCCCTCAAGGGTCCCCAGGCATACAGCTCACAAAGAGCACCGTTCCCCCAAATGCCAGGGCCCACGGTCGCAAGGCAGGAGGCCCGCATCCAGTCCCCTCCAAAAGCCTCTGTCCCGGCCAGGTCCGTCACACATCTCCCCTTTCGGCAGGAAACTAACATAGGAGGAGACCCCAAACGTGTTGACTCTGAAGTTAGTCCATAGTTCCATTCCCCCAATGCCGGCATCCACACAGTACCCCAAACAAATTGCTCCAAACAGAGCATTACTTACCCAGCCAACCTCTGCCTCTCACAGAGAACATACCCGCCGCTGGGGAGAGGCCTGGACTGGCCCTTCTCCCTGGAGTCCTTTCAGCCGCTGGAGAGAAGACAGGGTGACTGGGCTCAGTCCGTCATGCTGTTGGGGATCTGGGTCGACTGCCCGGCATCCCTGGGGTATACAAGTGGAGACTGAAGTCCCATCCACTTGTGGTAAGTGAAAATCCTCCAGTGCTTGCAAAGCAAGGCTGACATCCTCCTGTCTCAGTGTCACACCATTTTCTGGGGTTGTGTCAGTGAGGACTGAAGTCCCATCCAATACCACAGGACCTCCCTCTTCGGTTAGTTGAGAGCAGAGGCCCGCGGCACTCTGCTCTGTTGCCTGCTCTTCTGCTGGGTTGCTGTGAGTGGAGACCGCAGTCCCATCCACCGATATCCACTCCTGTGGCCATTGTGTGCCGATGCCAGTAGCATTCTGCCCTGCTGCCAGTGATTCAGCTGGGAGTAAAAGCTTTACTGCCTCAGCTTGTTGCTGGGGAGAGGGGCCAACTGCCCCGGCTCCCTGAAACTCCACAGTGGTTTCCGGTGCTGGGCAGAGGTGGGTATCACTCTGCCCTGTTGCCAGCACTTCTGCTGGGTTGCTGTGAGTGGAGACCGCAGTCCCATCCACCGATATCCGCTCCTGTGGCAGTTGTGTGCCGATGCCAGTAGCATTCTGCCCTGCTGCCAGTGATTCAGCTGGGAGTAAAAGCTTCACTGCCTCAGCTTGTTGCTGGGGAGAGGGGCCAACTGCCTCGGCTCCCTGAAACTCCACAGTGGTTTCTGGTGCTGGGCAGAGATGGGTATCACTCTACCCTGTTGCCTGCACTTCTGCTGGGTACTCCACACCATCTGCTCTGGTTAACTGTTGGGGGGGGAGATGGCCTGCTTCTCCTCCCTGCATCTCTCGCAACCTCCTTCCGAATTCCTCTTCCATGGCGGCTGGTTCTTTAGGCGTTGTCCCCGATTGCCGTATTTGCGCTATTCTCCACTCATGTTGCCGCTCTAGTTCTCTCTTTTGTCGCTCTAGTTCTCTCTTTTGTCGCTCTCGTTCTCTCTCTTGTCGCTCTCGTTCTCTCTCTTGTCGGGCAGCCTGCAGCTGGATGTCTTTAATGGCTTCCTGTATGGCGGTCTCTGATGGGTTAGCCCCATATAATGCCAACCGCTGCCGCACTCGTTGCTGAAACAAATCTTCAACTGACCGGGGTCCTGCATCACCCTTCTTCTGGTCCATCTCGGCTCTCAAGTAGGTCTTTCAGCGTGACTTTCCTGCAGGCTGCATAGCTGGTCCTTCACTGTGGTGGTTTTGGAGTGTCCCAGTAACTGGAGAGCAAATAGCACCGCTGCCAACCAATGTAACGAGCCCCTTTGCTCGCTCGGCTCCACTCTCCCGACACTCCTCTGCTCTATTGGATCATCCGGTGCTCCAGGATTCAAACTACAGCTATGTGCCATTCGAATCCATTTGTGATCGGTCAGAACAAACACCAGGCAGGCTGTATGTAAGTTCAACCAAGAGAGAGTTTATTAGAACCAAAAATCAAGTCTTATATACAGTAACAGAGGGAGTAACCAAAACATAATTAACATGAGCTAATTAACTAAATCCTTTAGCCAGCCAAGGTGACTCATAGATATGACCGTTCAGGGTAGACATCCCGGCTCCTACCTGTCTCACCTGCTATACAATATACATTATCCTAAGTGTAAACATCACACATTTAGCAGGGTCAAAATAGCACAGAGGACAGACAGATGGCTGGAGGTGATTGTATTCGCATATCCTTAGTGTGAAGGTGTGAACGTCCCAACAGTATGACTTAGTCACTCTAATATGGCATATACAGGGTCCCCAGATTCTGTGTGTCTTGGGGGGACATGGACCTGAATCCAAAGTAACACCCCCTCAAGGGTCCCCAGGCATACAGCTCACAAAGAGCACCGTTCCCCCAAATGCCAGGGCCCACGGTCGCAAGGCAGGAGGCCCACACCCAGTCCCCTCCAAAAGCCTCTGTCCCGGCCAGGGCCGTCACACTGTGTATTGCCCTCTTTAACATCAATGACAGCTTGAAGTCTTGTGGTATTTGTGGATGAGGCTCTTTATATTCACATGGTAAAGCTGCCCATTCCTCTTGGCAAAAAGCCTCCAGTTCCTGTAAATTCTTGGGCTGTCTTGCATGAACTGCACGTTTGAGATATCCCCAGAGTGGCTCAATGATATTCAGGTCAGGAGACTGAGATTGCCACTCCAGAATCTTCACTTTATTCTGCTGTAGCCAATGGCAGGTCAACTTGGCCTTGTGTTTGGGATCATTGTCATGTTAGAATGTCCAAGTACATCCCATGCGCAGCTTCCTGGCTGATATATGCAAATGTTCCTCCAGTATTTTTTGATAACATACTGCATTCATCTTGCCATCAATTTTGACCAAATTTTCAGTGCCTTTGTAGCTCACACATACCCAAAACATCAGTGATCCACCTCCGTGTTTCACAGTACGAATGGTGTACCTTTCACAATAGGCCTTGTTGACTCCTCTTAAAATGTAGAATTTATGGTTGTGGCCAAAAAGCTAAATTTTGGTCTCGTCACTCCAAATGACTTTGTGTCAGAAGGTTTGAAGCTTATCTCTGTGCTGTTTGGCGTATTGTAAGCAAAATACTTTGTTGCATTTGCATAGTAATGGCTTTCTTCTGGCGAATCGACCATGCAGCCCATCTTTCTTCAAGTGCCTTCTTATTGTGCATCTTGAAACGGCCACACCACATGTTTTCAGAGAGTCCTGTATTTCACCTGGTTAGTTGTGGGTTTCTTTTTGCATCCCAAACAATTTTCCTGGCAGTTGTGGCTGGAATTTTAGTTGGTCTACCTGACCGTGGTTTAGTTTCAACAGAAACCCTCATTTTCCACTTCTTGATTAGAGTTTGAACACTGCTGATTGGCATTCTCACTTTCTTGGATACCTTTTTTATATCCCTTTTCTGTTTTATACAGTTCAACTACCTTTTCCGGCAGATCCTTTGACCATTCTTTTGCTTTCCCCATGATTTAGAATCCAGAAATGTCAGTGCAGCGCTGGATAAAAGATGTAAGGGTTTATCAGGAGTCCAGAAACTCCTTGACCTTTTATACACACACACTAATTACAAGCAAAGAGATCACAGGTGAGGATGGTTACCTTTAATGGCCATTCAAACCAGTTTGTGTCAACTTGTGTGCATGTTATAAGGCCAAAATCACCAGGGTATGTAAACTTTTGATCAGGGTCATTTGGATAGCTGCTGTTGCCATTATGATTTAAAGAGTACGGTAAACACGGTTGATTGATAATAAATGGCTTCAGCCAAACACTAAACATGAGTGTAATAAAAGTTATTGTGTTCACATTCTCTGAAAAATGGCCAAGAAATCCTAAATTATGCTAGGGTATGTAAACCTATGAGCACAACTGTATACAGAGTGCAGATTTGCCAGCTCAGCAAAATGGCGCCTGGCCCCACCCAGCGTGATGCGTTTGAATTTTTTATTTTTTTTATCAACGTTATTGCTATCGCAATGAATGATCAACATCCCTTGTGATAGCGATAATCTTGACATGTCCTTTAAAGGTCCCAGATCTCCCCTCTTGCCATTAAAAGCATTTGATCAAACTGAGATTGGTTTGATCATATGCTGTGCAAGCCGCTAATGGCTTGTAAACCTCAAACTGAAGTGACAAAATCCTTGTTGCTTCTCGTTTCTTACAGTGAGGGAGAAGTATTTGATCCCCTGCTGATTTTTTACATTTGCCCACTGACAAGGAATTTATCAGTCTATAATTTAACCACTTAAGCCCCGGACCAATACGCAGCATAAAGACTAGGCCCCTTTTTGCGATTCCGGCACTGCGTCGCTTTAACTGACAATTGCGCGGTCGTGCGACGTGGCTCCCAAACAAAATTGACGTCCTTTTTTTCCCACAAATATTTTTTGCGCTATAAACAAAAATAGAGCGACAATTTGGAAAGAAATTCAATATTTTTTACTTTTTGCTATAATATCCCCCAAAAATATATAAAAAAATTTTTTTTCCTCAGTTTAGGCCGATACGTATTCTTCTACATATTTTTGGTAACTGTAAAAATTACACTGGCAGTGAAGGGGTTAACCACTAGGGGGTGCTGAAGGGGTTAAGTGTGCCTAGGGGAGTGATTACTACTGTGTGGGGGCGTGGCTACGAGTGACATGTGACCGATCTCCGCTCTGATTACACAGAGCGGAGATTGGTGACATTGTCAGTAGGGGAGCAGGGAGATGTTCACACTAACATCTCCCCGCCTCCGTGAGACGATCGCGGAAATACCCGCGGCGATCCAGTCCGCGGGACCGCGGTCCGACTCACGGGGAAGGCAGGGGGGTCGCGGGCGCCCGACCCCGACGTCGGGCAGTTAAAGGGGACGTACAGGTACGTGATTGTGCCTGTACGAGCCATTCTGCCGACGTATATATACAGTGGCTGGTCCTTAAGTGGTTAAAGGTAGGCTTATTTAAACAGTGAGAGACAGAATAACAACAAAAAAATCCAGAAAAAAACGCATTTTAAGTTATAAATTTGATTTTAATGAGTGAAATAAGTATTTGACCCCTTCGCAAAACATGACTTAGGACTTGTTGGCCAAACCCTTGTTGGCAATCGGAGGTCAGACGTTTCTTGTAGTTGGCCACCTGGTTTGCACACATATAAGGAGAGATTTTGTCCCACGCCTCAGGACTTTAACCCTTTCCCGCCGAGCGTATGCACATATGCGGCCTCTGGGATTATACCGGGATCATGCCTGCAGCTGCAGGCATGATCCCGGTACCGTTGTTTAGAGCGGGCGATTGGCTATCCAGGCATAACAACCGATGTGGCTAAAAGCCGCTCGGTTGTTATACCGGAGGAGCGGGTGGGGACATCCCTCCCGCCGCTCTGACTGGGCCTCCCGTCCCACCGGGAGACGCGATCCGTCACTTCCGGCGCCTTGTGAGAGACTGGCATGAAGCCGTAAACGGCTTTTTGCCAGTCTCCTGAATGTAAACAACGTCACTTCCGGTTTACTCGGCTGCCAATGGCGCCAGATTTAAAAAAATATATACAGTATTCAGAATCGCCGTTTTCGGCGATCTGAATACTTTAAAGTGAAAAGGAGGTATTTGGGATCTTTATAGAGTGTAACTGTCACCACCTATTACTGTCACAAGGGAGGTTTATGTTTTTTTTGTTTTTTTAAAACACAATTTTATATTATAAAAATAAATAAAATAAGAAAAAAAATGTTTAAAGCGTCCCCGTCCCTGCGAGCTCGCGCAGCAAAGAAAACGCATACGGTAGTTGTGCCCGCAAATGTAAGGGGTGTTCAAATCACACATGTGAGGTATTGCCGCGATCATCAGAGCGAGAGCAATAATTCTAGCCCTAGACCTCCTCTGTAACTCTGACCTGGTAACCGTAAAAAAAATGTAAAGTGTCGCCTATGGAGATTTTTAGGTACCGTAGTTTGTCTCCATTCCACGAGTGCGTGCAATTATAAATCATTACATGTCTGGTATTTACTCGGCTTAACATCATCTTTCACATTATTCAAAAAAATTGGGCTAACTTTACTTTTCATTTTTTTTAAATTCATGAAAGTAAATTTTTCCCCAAAAGTTGCATTTTAAAACACCGCTGCACAAATACCGTGTGACATAAAATTTTGCAACAATCGCCATTTTATTCTCTGCTAAAACAATATATAAAATATTTGGGGGTTCTAAGTAATTTTCGGGCAAAAAATACGGATTTTAACTTGTAAACACCAAATGTGAGATATAGGCTTAAGCCCCATACACACTATCAGTTTTCTTGCAGGTTTTTCTCTTCAGGTTTACCAAAACCATGTAGTGCAAGGGCCTGCCTGATTGCATACGAATTGAAACTCTTAAGGTTTGACCTCATATTAGATTGGTTTTGGTAAACCTGAAGAGAAAAACCTGCAAGAAAACTGATAGTGTGTATGGGGCTTGAGTCATGAAAGGGGTTATAGAACTTCTTCTTGAGCTACTCCTTTGTTGCCTTGGCCATGTGATTTGTGTCACTGTAATGTAGGAATACCAATCCATGGCCTATTTTAAATGCCCTGGCGGACGGAAGGATGTTTTCACCCAAAATTTGATGGTACATGAACCCCGTCCATCGTCCCTTTTGATGTGTTGAAGTTGTCCTGTCCCCTTAGCAGAAAAACGCCCCCAAAGCATAATGTTTCCACCTCCATGTTTGACGGTGGGGATGGAGTTCTTTGGGTCATAGGCAGCATCCCTCCTCCTCCAAACAAGACGAGTTGAGTTGATGCCAAAGAGCTTGATTTTGATCTCATCTGACCACAAGACTTTCACCCAGCTCTCCTTCGAATCATTCAGATGTTCATTAGCAAACTTCAGACGGGCCTGCACATGTGCTTTCCTGAGCAGGGGGACCTTGCGGGAGCTTCAGGATTTCAGTCCTTCATGGCGTAGTGTTTTACCAATTTTTTTCTTGGTGACTATGGTCCCAGTTGCCCTGAGATCATTGACCAGATTCTCCCGTGTAGTCATTGGCTGATTCCTTACCGTTCTCATGATCATTGAAACTCCACAAGGTGAGATCTTGCATGGAGTTCCAGACCGAGGGAGATTGCCAGTTATTTTGTGTTTCTTCCATTTACGAATAATCGCACTAACTGTTGTTACCCTCTCACCAAGCTGCTTGGCGATGGTCTTGTAGCCCATTCTGGCCTTGTGTAGGTCTAAAATCTTGTCCCTGACATGCTTGGATAGCTCTTTGGTCTTGGCCATGGTGGAGAGATAGGAATCTGATTTGATTCTGTGGACAGTTGTCTTTTATACAGGTAACAAGCTAAGATAGGGAGCACTCCCTTTAAGAGTGTGCTCCTAATCTCAGCTCGTTGCCTGCATAGAAAAGACACCTGGGAGCCAGAAATCTTGCTGATAGGTGATCAAATACTTATTACTCTTTCGTCCATGGACCGACACAGCTTCTCTTGACAAAGTGGGTATTATCCGTTAATTAGGAGTGACTAGGCAGAAAAACTTGTAAAAAGTGTTGCATCACACCTTCTACAGTACCGCCCAGGGGGCGGACCCTCTGGGTATACCCTCTCAGTCTGCACATCGCAGATCAGTTTTTTTCTGTCTAGCAAGGAGTAGGACATGGCTCCCTTCGGGCCCATTGGTCCGGGGAAAAAAGGATATATATATATATTTTTTTTTTTTTTTTGCTACATTTGTTGTTTCCTGCGATCTTCGATCAACTGCCGACTGGGTGACAGGCTGGATCCTCGATCCTTGTAGTCTCCCCAGTTTCGGCCATCGAGCGTGTGCCGACCCTAGCTACGCGCTGGGTTTTCCACGACATGCCCGTCGCTCCACGGGTGGCCGGTGAGCCTACGCTCCAGGGCCTGCATCGGACCGCTCAGCTTCGGCTGACCTTACGGCCGAGTCGCAGCAGCCTGTCCGGTGAGCGTCATGCTCCAGGGCATACATATGATCGTCCCTTCTGGGTCCAATCACAGCATGCCTGGCCAACAGTCACCTTCCGTGCGCGGACGATGATCTGTTTGGAATGTCTTCCAGCAGAATACATGCAGGATAGGTAAGTAAAACTCCCCTGCCTCGGCTGGGTGATTTAGCTGGACATTCCTGGAGAGATCAAGTAAGTGGTTGTGGCCCCTTTCTTCCCTCTCTCCCTGCCTTTCCCTCCTCCCTGGGCTTCTAGCTAAAGGTTGCTGGGTGCTGGGGGTCACCTAGGGGGTCCCACTGGAGCGGGGCTGGCTGTAACTAACATTTAAAAGAAATGTCATTTTTGCTTACCTGTGTTTGTGTCTCCATGCTGTTGGCGGCCATTTTGAGGTGGTCCATGCCAAGTTTGGCCTCTTGTAACTGCCTGGCGGCCATCTTCCTGTGGTTCGGCCACACCCACTGGCCCCTATCAGGTGATCGGCGGCCATGTTGGTCCACCCTGTATGCAGATATTGCCGTTCGGCGGCCATCTTTTTGTGGGCTATGGCTGCCTGACCTCTATCTTCTGTTGGCGGCCATTTTCTTAGAGCCCACATTATCTTCCATACAGACGTTTTTGGCAACCATTTTGCGAGAGCCTCCGGCCTCTAGGGTGCATTACACTGGCGCGAAAATTCACACAGGAAGTGCTGATAAAAGAAGCAGACTGACACAGCAGCAAGGGGACAGCATCACAGGCGCAGCATAGCAGTACCTATCCAGGGTGGTGAGTCCTCTGGGTGACCCGGCATCTCTGCAGCGCAGGAGGGTGGCCTATTGATATCTTGCCTGGAGCCCTGTGAGTGTCAGCGTGTGGTCAGCATGGCATCTGAGCCAGATGTCTTCTCCCCTGAAACACCAGATTTAGCAGCTGGTGTCCCTGAGGTGTCTATGGACGCTATGTCGGCAATCCTAGAGGCGTTTGCTGCCAGGGTGGAAGCAGCACATGGGAATACAGGGGGTAATAAACGCCCCATCCCCTGCAAGCTTCTGGGGATATTTCTGATGCAGAACCAGGTCCAGCTACGGCTCATGGCCCAGATTCTGATGCATCAGAGACTGCAGACCGTGACCGATCGGACAGTGAGGAGGACTCCAAGTCCAGGTCAGTACGCGAGACGGCTTTGGTATCTGACCTTATTACTGCAGTGCGGGATACGCTAAAGTTGGAAAGGACTGAAGAAGTAGCAGATACTCCAGTCCCCTTTGGGTTTCGTAAACCTGCCCGCACTGCTAAGGTGTTCCCTTGTGTGTCTTATTTTGACAAACTCTTATACAAGGAATGGGAGAACCCACTGAGGGTCTTTACAGCCCCAAAGAGGTTTGCAGTACGGTACCCCTTTGAGGAGAGTTTTCTGAAGATATGGACCTCTCCCCCTATAGTGGACCCTTCGGTGTCCAGACTTAATAGAGCCACCACTATTCCAGTAGAAGGGGCTCCTGTTTTCAAGGACCCTGTGGATAAGAAGGCTGAAGCACTTGCTCGCTACCTATACTCAGTGGTAGGCTCGGCAGTACGCCCAGCATTGGCGAGGGCCCTAGTGTCTCAGACACTTACTGAATGGGCAAAATTGCTACTCCAGGGGTTAAAGGAGCAAGATGCTCCTCCTAATGAGATAACTTTGGCCGACCAGTTGGTCCAGGGCCTTAAGTTTGTCTGCGAGTCAGACATGGATACTATTCCCCTGCTGTCAAGAGCTTCGGTTTATGCAGTAGCAATACGCCGCCTGATCTGGCTAAAGGGCTGGTCTGCGGACCAGACTTCCAAGAAAGCCCTATTGGATCTGCCTTTTAAGGGCGACAGACTTTTTGGGGCTTCTCTGGATGACATCATCAAGGATGCCACAGGAGGTAAAAGCACTTTGCTTCCCCAAACTAGCAAGGGTAGGGGACCACGCCAAGGGCCCTCCTTTACTGCACGTAAGCGTTTTTTTCGCCCCCTTAAGGCGACAGGGAAAAGACCCCGGGCCGATAAAGCGCCTGCCCAAGGACAAAAGCGTCCTTGGTCCCGCAGACCCAACAAGCCTGCGGACAAATCTGCGTCCACATGAAGGTCCGCCCCCACCCAGCTCTCGGGTGGGGGGACGTCTTCGCAAAATTCGCGACTCAGTGGACTGCTCTAGTCTCCGACAGGTGGGTTTGCGAAGTAATCTCCTCAGGCTACAAGATAGAATTTCTCTCTTGTCCACCAGACAGATTCATCACCTCCAATCTCCAGCTACTACCGACCCGTCGGGAGGCTCTGTATGGGGCGGTCCAGGGTCTACTGGAACGCGGGGTAGTTATTCCAGTTCCAGAACAGGAACGGGGTCAGGGTTTTTACTCATCTGTTCATTGTGCCAAAGAAGGAGGGGGTTCATCCAATCTTGGATCTCAGAGCCCTCAATTGCTTTGTGAAGGTACAAAGATTTCGGATGGAGTCGGTTCGATCCGTAGTCACGGCTCTCCATCCGGGGGACTTTCTGGCCTCCTTGGACATCAAGGACGCATACCTGCATGTCCCCATATACTCCAGACACCAGAGGTTTCTGCGATTTGCTATCGGGAAGAACCACTACCAGTTTGTGGCCCTCCCGTTTGGCCTTGCCTCAGCACCCAGGACGTTCACCAAGGTGCTCGCTCCGATTCTGGCACTTCTAAGACAGCGGGGTATCGCTATCACAGGTTACTTGGACGACCTTCTGCTGAAGGCCCCTTCAAGCTCAGAATTAGAGGTAAGCGTGTCCATTACCTGTCAGACTCTTCGAGACTGTGGTTGGATACTAAACACGCAAAAGTCAGTATTGGTGCCCACTCAACGCCTAGTGTACCTGGGGTTGATTCTGGATTCCTCAGAGGCAAAGGTATTCCTCCCTGTGGAGAAGTTGCAGACCCTCCGGGCTGCAGTACGGCAGCTGACTTCCAGGAATTGGTCGTCACTCCGTTTTTGCATGCGAGTGTTGGGCCTCATGGTAGCCTCCTTCGAGGCGGTCCCATATGCTCAATACCACACTCGAGTGTTACAGAAGGAAGTTCTGTCCAGATGGAACAGATGCCCTTCATCTCTGGATTATCAAATCCGAGTGAGCCACCTAGTCAGGAGATCCCTGGTATGGTGGCTGACAGCACCGGCTCTAATGGCCGGGAAGTCATTTCTTCTGGTTTACTGGATAGTGATCACGACGGACGCCAGCCTTACAGGTTGGGGGGGAGTCTGGGGTGTCCAGTCGGCGCAAGGTCGCTGGACCCCAGAGGAAGCCCTCCTGCCGATCAATGTCCTGGAGATCCGGGCGATCAAGCTGTGCCTCTTCAAATGGTCTCAGAGACTGCAAGGGCGTCCAGTCAGGATCCAGTCAGACAACGCCACAGCAGTGGCATATGTCAATCATCAAGGAGGAACAAGAAGCTCAGCTGCAGCATCGGAGATCGCTCGCATCCTGAAGTGGGCAGAGAGGAGCGTACCGGCACTGTCGGCCGTGTACATTCCGGGTGTGGAAAACTGGCAGGTGGACTACCTGAGCCGCCAGATGCTGGACCAGGGAGAATGGTCCTTACACCCGGAGGTGTTCCAACTCCTCTGCCAAAGATGGGGCACACCAGACGTAGATCTTCTGGCTTCCCGACTCAATCGGAAGGTATTGAGGTTTGTGGCCCGGTCAAGAGACCCATGGGCAGACGCAACGGACGCGTTGGTAGCATCGTGGGGTCAGTATCGGCTAATCTATGCCTTCCCTCCCTTAAGGCTTCTTCCTCTTCTGCTCCGCAGAGTGGAGGCAGAGGGAATTCCAATGATCCTAATCGCTCCAGATTGGCCTCAGCGTCCTTGGTACGCCGATCTAGTACGTCTGGTAGCAGACGTCCCCTGGCGCCTACCACTACGGAAGGACCTGCTATCGCAAGGTCCCATATTCCATCCTGCTTTACAGTCATTGGCTTTAACGGCATGGCTGTTGAGAACCAGGTACTGAGAGATCGGGGCCTGTCAGACTCAGTAATCTCTACTATGAGAAGTACTCGGAAACCGTCCTCTAGGAAGGTCTATCACCGCACTTGGAGGGCCTACATCTCCATGTGTGAGGAAATGAAATGGCATCCGCGTACCTATTTGGTTTCCAGAATCCTGCTGTTTTTACAGCATGGGGTAGACCAAAGGCTTGCCCTAAGTACGATTAAGGGACAGATATCTGCCCTGGCTGTCTTTTTTCAGCGACCCCTGGCGACTCACTCTCTCGTGAGTACATTTGTGCAGGGGGTTCGACATGTGGCCCCTCCGGTCCGCCCCCCGTTACCTCCGTGGGACTTGAACCTGGTCCTCTCGGTGCTTCAGACGGCACCGTTTGAGAATATTAGAGATATTCCCCTGTTGACACTTTCTCAGAAGGTGGTCTTTTTGGTGGCTGTTACGTCAGTTAGACGAGTCTCTGAGCTGGCAGCCCTGTCCTGCAAGGCTCCCTATTTGATTTTCCACAAGGATAAGGTGGTGCTGCGGCCGCAGCCTTCCTTTCTTCCGAAAGTCATTTCGGCTTTTCATCTCAACGAAGACATTGTACTTCCATCCTTGTGTCCTCAGCCGTCGAATCCTAAGGAGTCGGCGTTGCATTCCTTGGACGTTGTCCGAGCTTTGAGAGTATACATATCTGCTACTTCCCTGTTCCGGAAGTCAGACTCACTGTTTGTTTCGGTGGCTGGTCCCAAGAAGGGCCAAGCAGTCTCATTGGCCACCATCTCTAGGTGGATCCGACAGATAGTAATCCAGGCTTACGCCTTAAGGGGTCAGGCGCCCCCCTTTCCTGTCACGGCGCATTCGACCAGGGCAATAGGTGCCTCTTGGGCTTTCCGACATCAAGCGTCTGTTTCCCAACTATGTAAAGCGGCGACTTGGTCGTCCGCTCACACTTTCACAAAATTCTACAAAGTTAATGTAGGTGCATCTTCGGATGCCTCTTTCGGCCGCAAGGTTTTGCAAGCGGCTGTTTAGAGTTGCAACTCCTCCGTTGGAGGAGTGCTGTTTTGTGTTTTGGGGTGAAGTTTGTTTTTATGCTGTTACCACCCCTCGTTTTTTCTCTGACACTGCTTTGGGACGTCCCACTTTGTCAATAGAGAAGCTGTGTCGGTCCATGGACGAAAGAGTAAATAGGATTTTTTACTCACCGTAAAATCCTTTTCTCTGAGTCCATGGACCGACACAGCACCCACCCCTCCTTTTAAGTTTGTACTGCTTTTTGACGAACTGATCTGCGATGTGCAGACTGAGAGGGTATACCCAGAGGGTCCGCCCCCTGGGCGGTACTGTAGAAGGTGTGATGCAACACTTTTTACAAGTTTTTCTGCCTAGTCACTCCTAATTAACGGATAATACCCACTTTGTCAATAGAGAAGCTGTGTCGGTCCATGGACTCAGAGAAAAGGATTTTACGGTGAGTAAAAAATCCTATTTTCACTCATTAAAATGCAAATCAATTTATACCTTTTTTGAAGTGCGTTTTTCTGGATTTTTTTTTTGTTATTCTTCTGGATATTTTTTTGGGCGGGGGGGGGGGGGACGTGGATTCTTTGACAATTGTTTTTGTGAGCAGCTCTGTTTGCTGTGTAGTTGCCTACCCCTCAGTTTATTGCTTGGGTATATCATGTACTATACAATTAAGATAATAGGAATTTTGTCTTCCTGTAAATTTATTATCTTTTGAGTATAGTATCTGTGCCTTGATCACTTCTTGCTTGGTTAAAAAGTAAAAATGAAACCACTCCAGTCACCTGAAGTTAGCCATATATAACCCATGGTCTGTGAATATAAGTCCTGTGTCCATACTGCACTCCAAGATGAGAAATTTACAGGTAAGTTTAAAGATGTCTTTTTTCTCCAGCAGCAAGTATCACGATGATGACATGTTCAGTTCACTGAAGATCTGAACACTGAACGTTTTCATTATTAGGACATGTGTACTGTCCACAAGTGCCAGCAGTGAAACTATATTGCTTTTGAGAGGGTGTACCATTCCCCAGTTAGTTACATAGTCAAATTGTAGCTGTATATACACAGCAAAATATAATGTTACATTTACAAAAATGAAAAGCAAAAAGCAAGGTATACATACAAAGCTGCTCCATGTGATCCAAATCAAATATAATCAACTGTGTTTAGACTCCTTTAAAGGTTTGCATACATCTGTGAAACAAAAAAAAATACTCCTGTACAACACCAGCATGTATGTTCAAAAATAATATATGGGTTACCTTAAGATACTGACATGATGAAAACTACTACTGATATGAAAACTCATTAAGTGAGGTGAGTGTTAATGTCTATTGTTACATAGAGCTTTTGTAATATATATATATATATATATATATATATACATACATATATATATATATATATAAGTAATTTGCAAAGTCTGACAAATAATTTTACATATGTTTTGTTTAACAATGTAAATTACACTTTTTTTTATTTTTCCTGAGGCATTTTATTTTCTTTAACATTTCCAATAAAACAGTTTTTTTTTTAATTCATGTTTTGTCATTTTTTGCAGAAAGAAAAATCAACACTAAGAAGGGTTATAGTAGGCTATTCAAACTGAAATTCCTCTGCAGCAACACAATTAAAAATGTACAAATTTGAGATGGCAAAATGCGTTGCCTCTTCTATTTTCAGACCTTGTGCATATCAAAGTGGTTTAGACTTCAGTCCGCTACCAAACAAAAACAGCAGCAAACAGAACTGTTAAAGACTGCAAAATAAAATAAGTTTTATTTTGTACTTGCTGTAAACTATTTTCTTGAGTGAGAGACACATACACAAGGGTCGAGTTGCCCTTCCAGTATAATTCCACCTCCAAGTGCCATGCTTACATTTTGTGAGCGAGCAGTACAAGATAAAAAAAAAGGTACTGCAAGTACAAAAATAATTTTCTATATTGTCCATTGAAGGACAGAGGAATTCTAGAAATTCACAAACAGGGACCTATAGGTCATTCAGGGGTGTGGTAACCACACTGCAATCTGCCTAACTAGAATAACATTTTATTATAGGAATCCTCTAACTTACCCCCTGTAAAGAGCAGAATCCTCTACAAAGGAGTGATGGGTAGGAATCCAAGTACTAGCACTAAAAGTATTCACCCAAGCTGCTACATTTCCTTGATAAAGAAACCATCCTGCATGCAGCTCAGGCGAGCCTACAGTACGCTGTATCCTGTGAAATTATGGGTGGTGTCCAGTTCTTTACTTCTCCAGAAGATGCCTCTGGTTGGCTGGACAATGTGAAGTGATCCTTGTACACGTGTTCCCCTTACCAAAGTGGGTGGGTGTCTTGTGCCTTTTTATACCATTGCACCTTAGTGGATACAGTGGCCCAGCCCACCTTTTCTGCTGTGCCATGAAAATAATTTGACAGGTGCTCCTGTTGGAACATGTTCATGAATGTGCTTTCTGGGTTCTTATGGGGACTTTCACAGACACTCGCCTTTATTGGTTTAGTTGGTTTTGGAATAAAGCCTGCTTTGCGTTAGTCGGGCTGGGTGGTGGTTTGCTGTTTTTTTTTGTTTTTGTTTTTACAACCTTTGATTGCCAGAGTATGATCCACCTGTATGCTTGCCGAAATGGTAAGATTTTCCTATATACTATGTCTGATTGAACATGCACAACTCATGTCTGTCTGCCCACAACCATTTCTTCTAGTTAGACTACTATGACATCATTGTCATTCAAATGTACTGTCCTGGAATGTAAAATAAAGAGGTCTCTGGTCCTAGCTCAAATTAAAAGGGTCAAATCACATGTTATATTCCTCCAAGAGACTCTTCTCCTTGGTTCCAAAGTTCTAGCCCTAAAACGTCCTAATATAGCTTATGCCTTTCATGCTACCTACTCATATTCAAGTAGGGCCTTCTTGGTGCAGATTGAGATGGTGGTCTCAGATTCTTAAGATTGTTATATCCTCATGGTATTGAAATATCAGGATGCCTACTATACCTTATTGAACATCTACATACCTCTCTTTCGCTCCTACTCCACAGCACCAAACTCCCTCCAGGTGGATTAATGGAGCATTCTGATTGCAGGTCATTTTAACACCACATCATTTCCATTATTGTATAGATTAGGCAGATTGCATACTGTGCTACTGCTGTTTTGTGTGGAGAGCTATGGGTGGGTGAAGATTTGGCGCACCCTGATTGTCAAAAATGTTTGTTCTGATTCTCATAAAACTTTTTTTTTTTTAACAAGCGAAACTCATAAAAATATGTTTTTTACACAACCTTAAGGAGACTTTGGGTAACGTCCTAGCAGTACGCTACTTGCCTAAAGCCATTTCTGATCATACCCCATTGGTGCTTCAGGTATCCATACATCCTTTGGCTTTCTGACCCTGTGGTCTAATATAAGTGTAGATGATATGAGAAATTTTTGGCTGGGAAACAATCGGGGGGTGCCTCCAAAAGCATACAGTGTGATGCTATTAAGGCGGTCATGCAAGGTTCCTACATGAAATGAGTCCAAGAGCTAAAACAAGCCAATGACTCCAATCTTCTCACTTTGCCACAAAGGACTGACTTAGAAGCACAGTATGTTTCCTGACGGCTCCATTGCAGGAGAGCTTGGTATAGGCCCCGCCCCTCCATGCTTGCAGGACCTTAACCTTTTTTTTTTTTACCTCCTATGTGCAGGACTTAGGTGTGCTCCTCTACCTGGCTGGTCTAAGGCCTGATTCACACCTATACAGGCTGCATATTGCAGGTGTATTTTGCGTATTTCAATACATGCTTTTCATCCATTGAAGTCTATGGAACCAAAAACCATAAAAAATTGGATTTTTATAACAGCTTGCCTGTAAAATCCTTTTCTTGGAGTACATCACGGGACACAGAGCAGCCATAATAATTACTATGTGGCTTATATGCCACCTATAGGTGAATGGACACCGGCAACCCAAGACAGGAAGTCCCCCTCTATATAACCCCTCCCATACAGGAAGTACCTCAATTTTTGTAACAAAGCAAGAGGGGATGGACCTCTGTGTCCCGTGATGTACTCCAAGAAAAGGATTTTACAGGTAAGCTGTTATAAAAATCCTATTTTCTTTATCATACATTATGGGACACAGAGCAGCCATAGTAATTACTATGTGGGATGTCCCAAAGCAATGCCACTGAGAGGAGGGAGACACAAATAAAAGCAGGCCGCCATCAGACATGAGGACCTATATACTGCAGCTTGCAGTACACTGCGCCCAAAGGCGGCATCCTCGTGCCGTCTTGCATCCATCTGATAAAATTTAGTAAATGTATGGACTGACGACCAAGTTGCGGTCTTGCAAGTCATAGAGGGTTGGTGATACACCGCCCATGAAGCACTCACTGCTCTAGTAGGGTGTGCTTCAACTTGAAAAGGCAGAACTTTTCTTTTCAAACCATAATCCTGGATTATAACCTGATGAATCCTCTTTGAAATAGTCGATTTTGACGCTGCTTGCCCTCTCCTGGGCCCTTCTTAACCACTTAACGACCGCCCACTGTAAATATATGTCGGCAGAATGGCACCGACAGGCAGAATCACGTACATATACGTGATTGCCTTTGTATAGTTGGGGGGTCCGATCGGACCCCCCTTCTTTACAGTGGGTGGTCGTTTTACCTTCGGGAGCGATCCAGCATGAGGGGACGGCCGTTCGATTCCGGCCACCCCCTCTCGATCGCTCCCGACGAATGAGAGAGCTTCCCCTGCCTGCCAGGAAGGAGGAAGTGATGTCATCTCTCCTGCGGCGCTCACATATACCGAGCGCCGTACAGGAGAAGATGCAGGTTAGTACACAAAACAGCACACTGACACCAGGACACATAGGCACATAAATCGCCCCCCCAGACACCCCCAGATCACCCCCCAGCCCCCAGTCACAGTGTCACCGATTGCAGTGACCATTTATTTAGTGATCACTGACATTTGTGACTGTAAAAGTGTCACTACATTTAGTTTTAGGTCCAGTGTAGCCCCCTAACCCCCCCCCCTAATAAAGGTTTAACCCCCTGATCACCCCCCAGATAACCCTTTCACCCCCTAGCACCGCCGTCACTAAGCAATCATTTTTCTGATCGCTGTCTTAGCGTCGGTGATGCTGATCGGTAGCCAGTAATTTTTTTTAGGTTCGCCGCAGGTTTTTATAGCGTCGGGTACCCCCATATATTACCTAATGAAGGTTTAACCCCCTTGATCGCCCCCCAGGTAACCCTTTCACCTCCTATCACCACTGTCACTAAGCGATAATTTTTCTGATCGATGTCTTAGCGTCAGCGATGCTGATCGGTAGCCAGTAATTTTTTTTAGGTTCGCCGCAGGTTTTTATAGCGTCGGGTACCCCCATATATTACCTAATAAAGGTGTAACCCCCTTGATCACCCCCCAGGTAACCCTTTCACCCCCTAGCACCGCCGTCACTATGCGATCATTTTTCTGATCGATGTCTTAGCGTCGGTGATGCTGATCGGTAGCCAGTAATTTTTTTTAGGTTCGCCGCAGGTTTTTATAGCGTCAGGTACCCCCATATATTATCTAATAAAGGTTTAACCCCCTGATCGCCCCCCAGGTAACCCTTTCACCCCCTATCACCACTGTCGCTAAGCAATCGTTTTTATGATCGTTGTCTTAGTGTCGGTGATGCCGATAGGTAGCCAGTAATTTTTTTTTAGGTTCGCCGTCAGGTTTTTATATAGCGTCAGGTACCCCCATATATTACCTAATAAAGGTTTTAACCCCCTAATTGCCCCTAGTTAACCCTTTCACCAGTGATCATCATATAAGTGTTACGGGTGACGCTGGTTAGTTAGTTTGCTTTTTATAGTGTCAGGGCACCCGCCGTATATAACCCAATACAGGTTTAACCCCCTGATCGCCCGGCGGGTGATATCAGTTAGGTTTTAGCGTCAGAGAGGGTCTGCGTCACACCCCAGGCAGCGTCAGGTTAGTGCCAGTAGCGCTAACACCCACACGTGAAGCATACACCCCCCTTAGTGGTATAGTATCTGATCAGCTCAATATCTGATCTGATCAGATCTATACTAGCGTCCCCAGCAGTTTAGGGTTCCCAAAAACGCAGTGTTAGCGGGATCAGTCCAGATACCTGCTGGCACCTGCGTTTTGCCCCTCCGTCCAGCCCAGGCCACCGAAGTGCAGTATCGATCGATCACTGTCACTTGCAAAACACAACACACATAACTGCAGCGTTCGCAGAGACAGGCCTGATCCCTGCGACTCCAGTGCTGTAGGAGGTGATTTCACCACCACAGTTAAAAAAAAAAAGCATATATGCCGAAGCATTGGGGCAGCAGGGGCGGAGGAGCGATTTTGCTCCTAATGCCGCGTATATACGGTCGAAATTCCGACGGAGGCTTGCCCGTGGAAAAGTCTGACCATGTGTACGCGGCATAACTTTTGCGAGAAGATGCCCCCATGCTTCGGCATATATAAATGGTGCATGTATGCCCATCATTAGAAGTGGGTGGATGAAGGGCGGTATTCTAATGGTGGGCATACCCACCGATCAATCTTTTTTTTTCGTTCAGCCAACAGGCTGCATGAAAAAAAAGATTACAATACATGTCCAACAAGGACCAGCAACGTACCGGTATGTTGCTGGACTTTGAATGTTTATACCAGAATGATGCCTGCGGGTTTAGGTATCATCTTGGTATCATTCTTTTCAGCCAGCGGCCAGCTTTCATGTAAAAGCAATCCTAGTGGCTAATTAGCCTCTGGACTGCTTTTACAAGCAGTGGGAGGGAATGTCCCCCCCCCGGATATAAAAAGCGCCATTGGGAAATTGGGAAAGCATTTTATCACACCGATCTTGGTGTGGTCAGATGCTTTGAGGGCAGAGGAAAGATCTAGGGTCCAATAGACCCCAGTTTTTTTCAAAAAAGAGTACCTGTCATTACCTATTGCTATCATAGGGGATATTTACATTCCCTGAGATAACAATAAAAGTGATAAAAATAAATAAATATGGAAGCAACAGTTTAAAAATAAAATAAAAAAGCAAAATTAATAATAAAAAAAAAAAAAAAAGCACCCCTGTCCTGCCCTGCTCTTGCCCAATGGCGAACGCAAGCGTCGGTCTGGCGTCATATGTAAACAGCAATTGCACCATGCATGTGAGGTATCACCGCGAAGGTCAGATCGAGGGCAGTAATTTTAGCAGTAGACCTCCTCTGTAAATCTAACGGGGTAACCTGTAAATGCTTTTAAAGGCTTTTAAAAATGTATGTAGTTTGTCGCCAATGCGCGTTTGTGCGAAATTTTAAAGCATGTCGTGTTTGGTATCTATGTACTCGGCCTAAGATCATCTTTTTTATTTCATCAAACATTTGGGCAATATAGTGTGTTTTAGTGCATTAAAATTAAAAAAAGTGTATTTTTTCCCAAAAAAATGTGTTTGAAAAATCGCTGCGCAAATACTGTGTAGAAAAAAAAAATGCAACACCCACCATTTTATTCTGTAGGGCCTTTGCTTTAAAAATATATATAATGTTTGGGGGTTCAACATAATTTTCTTGCAAAAAAAAATATGTTTTCATGTAAACAAAAAGTGTCAAAAAGGGCTTTGTCTTCAAGTGGTTAGAAGAGTGGATGTAAGCTTCCTAATGTTGTGTATAAAATGCCAGAACAGTTCAAAACCCCCCCAAATGACCCCATTTTGGAAAGTAGACACCCCAAGCTATATACTGAGAGGCATGTCGAGTCCATGGAATATTTTATATGTTGACACAAGTTGCGGAAAAAATACAATTTTTTTTTTTTTTTTGCACAAAGTTGTCACTAAATGATATATTGCTCAAACATGCCATGGGCATATGTGGAATTACACCCCAAAATACATTCTGTTGCTTCTCCTGAGTATGGGGATACCACATGTGTGAGACTTTTTGGGAGCCTAGCCGCGTACGGGACCCCAAAAACCAATCACCGCCTTCAGGCTTTCTAAGGGTGTCAATTTTTGATTTCACTTCTCACTGCCTATCACAGTTTCGGAGGCCATGGAATGCCCAGATGGCACAAAACCCCCCCAAATGACCCCATTTTGGAAAGTAGACACCCCAAGCTATTTGCTGAGAGGTATTGTGAGTATTTTGCAGATCTCACTTTTTGTCACAAAGTTTTGAAAATTGAAAAAAAAAAAGAAAAAAAAAAATGTTCTTTCTTCATTTTCAAAAACAAATGAGAGCTGTAAAATACTCACCATGCCTCTCAGCAAACAGCTTGGGGTGTCTACTTTCCAAAATGGGGTCATTTGGGGGGGATTGTGTGCTATTTTGGCATTTTATGGCCTTCGAAACTGTGATAGGTAGTGAGGAGTGAAATCAAAAATTTGCGCCCTTAGAAATCCTGGAGGCGGTGCTTGGTTTCCGGGGTCCCGTACGTGGCTAGGCTCCTAAAAAGTCCCACACATGTGGTATCCCCGTACTCAGGAGAAGCAGCAGAATGTATTTTGGGGTGCAATTCCACATATAACCATGGCATGTGTGAGCAATATATAATTTAGTGACAACTTTTTTTATTTTTTTATTTTTTTTTTGTCATTATTCAATCACTTGGGACAAAAAAAAAATATTCAATGGGCTCAACAGGCCTCTCAGCAATTTCCTTGGGGTGTCTACTTTCTAAAATGGGGTCATTTGGGGGGGTTTGTGCTATTTTGGCATTTTATGGCCTTCAAAAGTGTGATAGGTAGTGAGGAGTGAAATCAAAAATTTGCGCCCTTAAAAATCCTGAAGGCGGTGCTTGGTTTCCGGGGTCCCGTACGTGGCTAGGCTCCTAAAAAGTCCCACACATGTGGTATCCCCGTACTCAGGAGAAGCAGCAGAATGTATTTTGGGGTGCAATTCCACATATAACCATGGCATGTGTGAGCAATATATCATTTAGTGACAACTTTTTGTAATTTTTTTTTTTGTCATTATTCAATCACTTGGGACAAAAAAAAAAAATATTCAATGGGCTCAACATGCCTCTCAGCAATTTCCTTGGGGTGTCTACTTTCTAAAATGGGGTCATTTGGGGGGGTTTTGTACTGCCCTGTCATTTTAGCACCTCAAGAAATGAGATAGGCAGTCATAAATTAAAAGCTGTGTAAATTCCAGAAAATGTACCCTAGTTTGTAAACGCTATAACTTTTGCGCAAACCGATAAATATACGCTTATTGACATTTTTTTTACTAAAGACATGTGGCTGAATACATTTTGGCCTAAATGTATGACTAAAATTGAGTTTATTTGATTTTTCTTATAACAAAAAGTAGAAAATATCATTTTTTTTCAAAATTTTCGGTCTTTTTCTGTTTATATCGCAAAAAATAAAAATCGCAGAGGCAATCAAATACCATTAAAAGAAAGCTCTATTTGTGGGAAGAAAAGGACGCAAATTTTGTTTGGGTACAACATTGCATGTCCGCACAATTTACAGTTAAAGCAGCGCAGTGCAAAATTCTGAATTCACCTCTGGTCCTTTAGCTACCAAATGGTCCGGGGCTTAAGTGGTTAAAGCACAAACAAAGCATCAGTTTGCCATATATGAGCTGTCACCTTCAAATAGAGCCTGACCGCTCTCACTACATCAAGAGAATGTAACAATTTTTCCTCCGGAGAACGAGGATCTGGAAAAAGGGTAGGCAGGGAGACATCTTGGTTCAGATGAAAACTGGACACTACTTTAGGTAGAAAGGTTGGGTGAGGACGCAACACCACCTTGTCCTTATGAATAATTAAGTATGGCTCTTTACATGAGAAAGCTGCCAATTCTGATACTCTCCTTGCCGAGGTTACTGCAACCAAAAAAAACAACTTCCTTGTCAAAAGGATCAAGGGAATATGGCGCATCGGCTCAAAGGGTTGCCTTTGCAATGCCCATAAAACTAGATTCAATACCCATGGGCACAAGGGTGACCTAACTGGTGGAATTATACGAGTTACCCCTTGTATAAAGGCCCGGATCAAAGAATGTGAAGCAAGCGGCCTTTGAAAGAATACTGACAAGGCCGAGATCTGACCCTTGTAGGCTAGCTTCATTTCTACCCCCAACTGTAGGAAGGCAAGAATTCTTCCTATGACAGACTTCCGAGGATGCCATCCTTTGGTTTCACACCAGGAAGCATAGGCCCTCCAGACCCTATAATAAATGGTCCTGGAAGCCGACTTCCTTGCATTCATCAGGGTAGTTACTACTGAGCCTGAAAGCCCCCGATTCTTTAAAATGTGGACTTCAATAGCCACACCGTTACATTTAGCGACTGTAAGGCGGGATGGAACACTATTCCTTGCGACCGCAAGTCTGAACGTGATGGAAGAGTCCACAGTTTTCCTACTGCCAACCTTCTGATCTCTGCATACCAGGATCTTCTGGGCCATGCCGGGACTACTAGTATTACCGGCTTCCCTTCCTCTTTGATCCTGCGTAGAAGCCGCGGTAGCAGCTGAACTGGGGGTAATGCATATTTCAGTGAAAACTGATCCCAAGGGGCTACTAACTTATCTGTCCCACTTGCGAGTGGATCCCTTGTCCTTGACACAGTTGTCCAACTTTTTGTTGAACCTGGACGCCACTAGATCTACGTCCGGGGTGCCACATTTTTGGCAAACGGCTGAGAAAATGTCGGGATGGAGAGACCATTCTCCCGGGAACAATGGTTGGCGGCTTAAGAAATCCGCCTGCCAATTCTCCACTCCTGGAATGAAGACTGCTGATAGGCAAGGTACCTACTTCTCTGCCCAGGCCAGAACATGGCTCACTTCCCTCTGGGCTGCATGACTTCTGGTACCCCCTTGGTGGTTGATGTAAGCCACTGCTGTGGCATTATCGGATTGTATCTTGACAGGACAACCTTGTAATCTGCAAGTCCAGGCCTTTAGGGCCAGACGCGCTGTCCAAATCTCTAGAATGTTGATGGGCAAGGCTTTTTCAGACTCCGACGAGTTCCCTTGGACAGTGGTCTCCTCCAGATTTGCTCCCCAGCCTAAGAGGCTGGCATCTGTAGTTACAACCTTCCAGGTTACTGGCATGTATCCTTCTGCAAATTCCTGGTTATCAACCACCAAATGAGATCTGGCGCACCCTTGGGGCCAGATACATTGAGTAATCCAAGGCTTGGATTTTCTTGTTCCAAGCAGACAGAATACTGTTTTGCAACAGTCTTGAATAGAACTGGGCATAGGGAACTGCTTCGAATAAAGCCACTATATTCCCTAGCAACCTCATGCAAAGGCGAATAGAAGGATCCTTCTTTGCCTTGACTACATGGACCATGAAATTGGCGCTGTTCTACCGCAAAATGCAGAAACTTCTGGTGAGCGGGAAAAATTGCCACATGCAGATATGCATCTTTGATGTCTATTGATGCCAATTCTCCTCCCTGCAGGGTGGATACGACTGACCAGATTGACTCCATGTGAAAAGAGTGGACGGTTAGGAACTGATTTAGATCTTTGAGATCTAGAATGGGTCTGACATCTCCATTCCGTTTTGGCACCGTGAAGAGATTTAAATAGAACCCCATGTCCTGCTCTTCTGAGGGAATCTCTATGATTACACCCTGAGACGTCAATCGGTTCAGTGCCTGGAACAAAGACCGTCTTTTCACTGGGTCTTTGGGAAAGTTCGATCTTATAAAACAAAAAGGTGGAAACTCTCTAAACTAGTTAGAGATACGGTGGAGATGACCCATCTGTCTCAGATCTTTTTTTGCCAAGCCTCTGAAAACTGCAGAAGCCTTCCCCCCCACTCGAGCGAGCGGGGGTGCCCCTTCATAAGGAGGTTCTGGGACTCTGCTTTGCAGATTTATGCCCCCATGGCTTCTTCTGGCCATGTGCCTGGCTTTGAGGCTTACCTCTCGCACCTGATGGCGGAGGCCGTCGTGACTGCCTGGAGGCCGTCACAGCTGGTGCCGGGGAAGAAGAATGTTTAAAAGAAGGATGTCTACTCCTTCTTTTCACTGGTAAAAGGGCACTCTTACCATCCAAAGTTTTCTGGATATATTTATCCAAATCATCCCCAAACAACCTTTCCCCATGAAAGGGAAAACCTGCCAAAAGCTTTTTGCGTGGCAATTCAGCTGACCAATGCTTCAACCAGAGAATTCTACGCATATGCACTGATAAGAGAGCAAGGCATGACACCTGATGAATAGAATCTTTAAGAGCGTCAACCGCAAAACAAAAGGCCCTAGGTAGCTCAGCTAACTCACGGGCCGATTCCCCTTGAGCAGGGGCACTTTTAATAACCTGCTTAAGCAGTTTTTTTAGGGATTGACAAATGCCCATCGCTGCAACTGCAGGCTGTGCTGCTGCACCTGCTACAGCAAACGAGGCTTTGAGCAAGGATTCCAGTTTCATATCGGCTGGATCCTTAACCTGGACATTATCTATTGGACAAGTTAGACTCTTATTCACAGGAGAGATAGCAGCGTCTACTGCTGGCAAACTCCACTTCTTAGTGAACTTTTCCTCCATAGGATAGAGAAGAGAAAATCTTCTAGGAGGAAAAAAATATTTGGGTGATCCCAGTCAGCATATATCATCTGCTCCAGCAATGGGTGTACAGGAAATCCATGTGGACCCTGTGGAGGCCTTAAGGAACCCAAAGAATAAAAGGGGACCTCAGCTTCCTGTGCTGGGGGCAACTTGTATCCAGAATGGACCAATTCTGTAAGAGATTGCACTAGCAATTTATGAGATTTCAAGGCTGAAAAGGGCTCTTCTGAGAGTGAATACTCAGAGGGGGAGTCAACCACCTGCCCTTCCTCCCAGTCACCCAATGGTATCTCAACATCATCAGCCCATTCCTGTTCCAACACTAAAAGGTCAGGAGAAGGGGACCGATTGCGTTTTTTCCCGGGCTGGGAGGAAGACGCAAACATATCGGCTATTTTTCCTTCCAAACTAGCTAAAGCTGAAGCCAAATCGTCCTTGGTGACGTATGCAGAGGCTGAAGTATTGGAAGTGGCTACTATGCCTGAGAGCCTGAATGACTCAGACTGGCCAGTTGCTTCTGGTCCTTCAGGGGAGGATAGAGCTGTGGAAGTGGGACTAGGATCCTCAGACCCTGACTGGGGCGCCTTTGCGCCCCTCCCCTTCGAATGCTTCTCACCCTTCTTTCGGGAAGACATAGTCCTAAGCACAAAAGGCAGAGGTACTTACAATGTGCATCTACTGCCGAGCTATAGTCCAGCACTGGAAATATGCCACTATCACTGCTCAGCCTGATGCTGAGTAGGAATGCCTGTAACCATCACTCATACAGCGCTTACATGCCCTCGTATGCTCTGTGTCCCTCCGTCAGCCACCAGACTCTTTCCAGAGTAAAAGCTTTATAGGCAGTGAGCCTTGCGCCTGCTCCGTGTATTACGTAAACATTTGTTTCCACGTGCACGCCAAGCCACGACCCCCGCGTCCTAGGATAGCTTATTTAAACAGAGCTATTCCCGTGCACGCGTGCGCACGAATGGTCCTGACACTGAGCACACTGCAGGGGAAGCATGGTAATGTTAAACACCAGGTATGTTACAATTACACCTTTTAGTGGTAAAAAACAGGCAAGGCAACGTTTACTCAAAAGAAGTCCAAAAGTGAACCGTGTGTGTTCCTTAGGATCTTCTTTTACTTGCCATTCCCGCCACAGGATGCTGGAAAAACACAGCCAGATCCAATCTTCACTCATCACGGTGGGCCATGTCATGGCGGACCTTCAAGGACCGGGTCCCCCTTGTATACTGGGGTCCACGCCCTTGGACTCATACAGCACCCTGCCAGGACAACCTTTGGTTTAGGTATGTGACCAAGGTGCCAGATCCCAGGGTCCAGCCCTCAATAGAGGAGCATTATAGTCAAGTGACCTTGGTTCTCCACGAGGCTCAGGTACCAACAATTTTGGCCATTGCTCTTGGACATCTAGGATGGATCTGACTGCATAGCCCCTTGATCCTGCTTAAGGATTTCCGCAATGGGGCTTCTTTAGCATAGCACTTCTTCAACCGTGCTCGACACCTTCAGACACTGGCGAAAAAACTGAGTTACTTCCTGTATGGGAGGGGTTATATAGAGGGGGACTTCCTGTCTTGGGCTGCCAGTGTCAATTCACCTATAGGTGGCCTATAACCCACATAGTAATTACTATGGCTGCTCTGTGTCCCGTGATGTACGGTAAAGAAAAGTCCCTGAACCTTTCCATAAAATGCACAGATGTGAACTACATTCATAGGAAACCATGTTAAATAGACTGTAGTGTGTTTCTGCAAAACTGAAAACGTGCTAAAAAAATGTATAGGTGTAAACCAGTCATAAACGGCTGGCCGTCTGCGCATGCATGCGGATTTAGGCTGAACATAGTCCCTGATGTACTGGCTAAATGACCCATAATCCAGGGAGCCCTGCTGCTGGTCCTCATGGCAGCTTTTATCATGGATAAACAGCCTTGTCTGGGGTCCGCTGGGTCAATGTGAAGCTGTCAGCAGAGTCTCCCCTAGGCACGTGCGCTCGCACAAGCTAAATTAAAAATGCTTTGTATCCAAATGAATGCTGCATTGCTAGGTATTGTTGTGCCTTGCTCCCTGCAGCCACTGTGCATACCCTGAGCTCCTCCACAGGTAGTACTCTGCAATACAGGTTCACTTTGTCTGTTTACACATGGCATTAACCTGTTGGTGGCTTCTCATGTTAGCTTTACTATTGTGCCAACCCTATCAAAAGACCAACATTTCCAGAGAAGTTAGAGGAGTCGCCTATGTAGCCAGCTTTTGCTGTTGAAGTATGACATCCTTTTCTATTTCTTTGTGCTCTCCAGTTTTTCATAAAAAAAAAAAAAAAAAAGTTAGAAGCATGCTTTTATGATGTCTACATTTTCCTTGGGTGGTTTGTGTACATTGCAGAATATTATTGTAATTCTTTTGAAAATTCCTACCTTTTTGTTGCTGAACAAAACTTTTCCATTATGCCCTGATTCCTGACAGGGCAATGTTTAGTTCATTTACCACCTGATGAATCAGGGCTGTGGATGGAAGCTTCATCTTCCCTTTAGTAGTTAACTTTAGACAAGCTATTTTCTACTGCATTGGATTATTTTTGTGTGCTGCTTTAAGCGGCAGGCAAAACCCTGTGAAAGAGTTATCTTTTCTGGTGCTAAGCAGTCTCATAGCTTTCCCAAGCAAAACAGCCCTGTTCAGTCTCTTGCGGATAAAAATGACTACCGTATATACTCGAGTATAAGCCGAGTTTTTCAGCACATTTTTTTTTTGTGCTGAAAATGCCCCCCTCGGCTTATACTCGAGTCTGTGTCCATCTTCACATTTGTGCGCCTGATCCTGGCCAGCCATAGGTCTCCTGGACCTCAGACTTGGCACACATATAGCCCCACTCTTCCTCTACAAGTGTGCAAAGTTTGTTGACCGGGGAGCACCGATTTTTCAAAGCCGGGCACCCCTTCCATAGACTCCCATGTTAAACAATCATTTCTCTGGTGAATTTGGGGACCCAGTACTGGCCAGTCCTAGGTCCCCCGGACCCCAAACTTGGTACACATGTAGCCCCATTCTTCCTCTACAAGTGTGCAAAGTTTGTTGTCCAGGGAACCTACGGCCGGGGAGCACCGATTTTTCAAAGCCGGGCACCCCTTCCATAGACTCCCATGTTTAACGTCAGTCTAGTCACACAGCGCCGGAGATCAGGTAGGGAGATTGGGCACAGTGACAGTGAGGCATGGACACGGTGAGGCATGCACATGGTGAGGCATGCACATGGACACGGGACAAAGTGAGGCATGCAGGTGGACACCCTAGGCTTATACTCGAGTCAATACGTTTTCCCATTTTTTGGTGGTAAAATTAGGTGCCTCGGCTTATATTCGGGTCGGCTTATACTCGAGTATATACAGTATATGAATCTTGCTTATTATTGATGTTGTTCTATACCAGTGTCAATGTTGAGCACATTTTCTCAGAATAGACGGTGGTTGGAGTCTATAAGGACTATTATTTATAGACTTTTCATTATTTTTAATATTTTTTTGATCATTTCAAAATTAATATATATTTTTTTTAATGTTATTCTATATCTACTAATTGTTTTGGTTGTGTAGTAGCGCCTTACTTTTTGTTTTTTAGGCCATTCAATAAGCATGCTGTCAATGTACTCTAAAGGAGGGGTTTCCGCACATCCTTTGAAAGGGTCATCTACTCTGGCAATGAGAAGCCGCCTAGCCATACAGGGCAAAACAGCCCTCTTCAGAGTTTCTGAAGAAGGCGAAGCAGATAAATATGCCAAATAAGAACAAAGTCAGAATAAAAATCGATATAAATTTTATCACACATAAAATCGGGTCGGGTACGTCAGATGGGCCATACTTACAGATGGAGGTTCCCTATATCGGTCACGGTACGGAAAGGTTCTTCCTCTTTTAGTCTTCGTTCGCAGGCTGACCTGCCAGACTTTTTTTATTTTTTGGAGACTGAACCCTTCCCGCTCCCCAACTGGCTCCAGTTATTCCCGCGAATGCCAGGTCGAACGGGAGTCATGTTCTCTCAGTATGATCCACATACACGTCAATCGAGGGTTTGACGCTGGTCAGAAGCTGGAGTCCTTTTCGCCTACAGGTCTGTAGCCCTACGAAGTTTCCTGTACTGTCTATAGATCACCTTGTTTGATATATGTATTTTTTTCCCTACTGCCTGGGTATGCCCAACCCCGCTTACGAACTAGGATAATCAAAAAGTCTTGCGAGTAACTAGTGTTTGTTGGAATAATCTAATATCTCAGCCAGCAACTGGTAGCACACTCCCAATATAAATGTGACAAAGTGTTGAATAAATAAATAGTTGCGCTAATTGTTGCAATCCAAATTCAAAATCAAAGATATATAAACAGTGGCATCAACATTATTTCATCCTTAACCAGTTTT
Source organism: Rana muscosa (assembly GCA_029206835.1). Classification (NCBI taxonomy): domain Eukaryota; kingdom Metazoa; phylum Chordata; class Amphibia; order Anura; family Ranidae; genus Rana; species Rana muscosa. Next base: position 23,901,539 of record JARGYO010000162.1, read on the forward strand.
GCGGACTCGATGTCCGCCGGCAGCCCGCGATCATGGCAAGGAGAGGCAGAACTTCCCTGTTCTGCCTAGTAACATGACAGAGATCTTCTGTTCCCTGTCATCGGGAATAGTGATCTGTCATGTCAGCGGTAGCCCCTCCCCCCCTACAGTTAGAACACTCTGAGGGAACACACTTAACCCCTTGATTGCCCCCTAGTGTTTAACCCCTTCCCTGCCAGTAACATTTATACAGTAGTCAGGGCTATTTTTAGCTCTGATCGCTGTATAAATGCATTTTTTTCTAAATTGTCGGTCTTTTTTTGTGTTTAGCACAAAAAATAGAAACTGCAGAGGTGATCAAATACCACCAAAAGCATAGGAGTGTATGCTGGATGGTGGGGGGTGATTGTAGACATAGGTGGGTGTGCTGGATGGTGGGGGGTGATTTGAGGTGTAGGTGGGTGTGCTGGATGGGGGGAGTGATTGGAGGAACAGGTGGGTGTTCTGGGTGGGGGTGGGTGACTGGAGGCATAGGTGGGTGGGTGGAGGGGGGGTGATTGGAGGCATCGGTGGCGGTGCATCCATAGAGGGCGCAGGAGCGCCGCCCCCTCTCGCTCCTGCACCGCCACTGAAAAACAATACATACATTCATGCATTGCATGAATGTATGTATTGCTGCCGCCAACTATTCAGATGGCCGGCCCCCTGGCGAGCTCCGGCCATCTGAATAACAGCAGCTGGTTGGCTGTGGAAGTGTCTATCAGAGCCAGCGGCTCTGATAGTCTTTCCGATTACAGCCTGAGGGCTGTAATCGGCTTCCAAATAGTTAACCAGGGGACACACGGGGGGTGCATTCCTTGGTTAACACTGACACGCATCTCAGCCAATCGGGTTCACCGGATCTGGTTACCGGTAACCTGATTGGCTGAAGCGACATCGAGGGCGGGACTACATCGAGGGATCGTGGAGGAGGATCCGAGGATGGCTGACCGAGAAAGATAAGTGCCAGGCGGGGGGGGGGCAATCTGGTGGCATTTTAGGGGCAAACTGGCGGCAATTGATGGGCACAGTGGCGACAATGGCATGGCACAGTGGCAACAATTGATGGGCACAGTGGCTGTGTTTGGCATGGCACAGTGGCTGTGTTTGGCATGGCACAGTTGTGACAATGGCATGTCACAGTGGCTGCGTTTGGCATGACACAGTGGCGACAATGGCATGGCACAGTGGCGACAATGGCATGGCACAGTGGCGACAATTGATGGGCACAGTGGCGACAATGGCATGGTACAGTGGCTGCATTTGATGGCATGGCACAGTGGTGACAATTGATGGGCACAGTGGCTGCGTTTGGCTTGGCACAGTGGCAGCATTTGGCATGGCACAGTGGCGACAATTTTATGGCACAGTGGCTGCGTTTGATGGGCACAGTGGTGGCAATTGATGGGCACAGTGGCAGCAATTGATGGGCAGTGAGGCTGCAATTGATTGCACCACCCCAAAAATTTTGAGCACCAGCCGCCACTGGGAGGCAGAGGTGGGTGTGCTGGATGGGTAGAGGGAGGTGATTGGAGGCATAGGTGGGTGTGCTGGATGGGTGGAGGAAGCATAGGTGGGTGTGCTGGATGGGGGGTGATTGGAGGTATAGATGGGTGTGCTGGATGGGGGTGATTGGAAGCATAGGTGGGTGTGCTGTATTGGGGGGGATTGGAGGCATAGATGGGTGTGCTGGATGGGGGTGATTGGAAGCATAGGTGGGTGTGCTGGATGGGGGGTGATTGGAGGCATAGATGGGTGTGCTGGATGGGGGTGATTGGAAGCATAGGTGGGTGTGCTGTATTGGGGGGGATTGGAGGTATAGATGGGTGTGCTGGATGGGGGGAGTGATTGGAGGCATAGATGGGTGTGCTGGGTGGGGGGAGTGATTGGAGGCGTAGGTGGGTGTACTGGATGGGGGAAGTGATTGGAAGCGTAGGTGGGTGTACTGGATGGGGGAGTAATTGGAGGAACAGGTGGGGGGTGATTGGAGGCATAGGTGGATGTGCTGGATGGAGGCATAGGTGCGTGTGTTGGATGGGTGGAAGGGGTGATTGGAGGCATAGGTGGAGGGAGGGTGATTGGAGGCATAGGTGGGTGTGCTGCATGGGGGGTTGATTGGAGGCATAGATGGGTGTGCTGGATGGGGGGTGATTGGAGGCATAGGTGGGTGGGTGGAGGGGGGAGTGATTGGAGGCACAGGTGGGTGAGCTGGATGGGGGGGAGTGATTGGAGGCACAGGTGGGTGAGCTGGATGGGGGGGAGTGATTGGAGGCACAGGTGGGTGTGCTGCATGGGGGGGGGTGATTGGAGGTGTAGGTGGATGTGCTTGATGGGGGGGTGATTGAAAGCATAGGAGTGTATTCTGGATGGTGGTTATTGGAGGCATAGGTGGTTGTACTGGATAGGGGGAGTGATTGGAGGCACAGGTGGGGTGTGCTGGATGCGGGAAATTTGAAGGCATAGGTTGGTGTGCTGGATGGGGGGTGATTGGAGGCATAGGAGGGTGTGCTGGATCGGTGGGGAAGGTGTGTGATTGGAGGCATAGGTGGGTGTGCTGGATGGGGGGAGTGATTGGAGGTGTAGGTGGGTGTACTGGAAGGTGGGGGGGGTTGATTGGAGGCATAGGTGGGTGTGCTGGATAGGGGGAGTGATTGGAGGCGTAGGTTGGGTGTGCTGGATGGTGGGGGGGTGATTGGAGGCGTAGGTTGGTGTGCTGGATGGGTGGAGTGAATGGAGGCGTAGGTGGGTGTGCTGGATGGGTGGAGGGGGATTGGAGGTATAGGTGGGTGTGTTTGATGGGTGGAGGGGGGGTGATTGGAGGCATAGGTGGGAGTGCTGGATGGGTGGAGAGATTGGAGGCATAGGTGGGTGTGCTGGATGGGTGGAGGGGAGGGGGTGATTGGAGGCATGGGTGGGTGTGCTGAATGGGGGGGTGATTGGAAGCATAGGAGGGTGTGCTGGACAGGGGGGGTGTGATTGGAGGCATAGGTGGGTGTGCTGGATCAATGGAGAAGGTGGGTGATTGGAGGCATAGGGTGGGTGTGCTGGATGGAGGCATAGGTGGGTGTGCTGGATAGGTGGGGGAGGGGGAGATTGGAGGCATAGGTGGGTGTGGTGGCTGTGGGTGAATGGAAGCATAATAGTTTGTGCTGGATGGGGGGAGTGATTGGGGGCCTAGGTAGGTGTGCTGGATGAGTGGGGGATGATTGGAGGCATAGTAGGGTGTGTTGGATGGGAGGGTGATTGGAGGCATAGGTGGGTGTGCTGGATCAATGGAGGAGGTGGGTGATTGGAGGCATAGGTGGGTGTGCTAGATGTGGTGGAGTGGTTGAAGGCATAGGTGGGTGTGCTGGCTGGGGGTGATTGGAAGCATAAGAGGTTGTGCTGGATGGGGGGAGTGATTGGAGGCATAGGTGGGTGTGCTGGATGAGTGGGGGATGATTGGAGGCATAAGTGGGGTGTGTTGGATGGCTGGAGGGGGGTGATTGGAGACATAGGTGGGTGTGCTGGATGGGTGGAGTGCTTGGGGGCATAGGTGGGTGTGCTGGATGGGTGGAGTGCTTGGAGGCATAGGAGGGTGTGCTGGATGGGTGGGGTGATTGGAGGCATAGGTGGGTGTGTTGGATGGCTGGAGGGGGGGTGATTGGAGGCATAGGAGGGTGTGCTGGATCGGGGGGGGGGGCGGTGATTGGAGGCATAGGTGGGTGTGCTGGATTAATGGAGGAGGTGGGTGATTGGAGGCATAGGTGGGTGTGCTGGATGAGGGGGAGTGGTTGGAAGCATCGGTGGGTGTACTGACTGGGGGTGATTGGAAGCATAAGAGGTTGTGCTGGATGGGGGGGAGTGATTGGAGGCATAGGTGGGTGTGCTGGATGAGTGGGGGATGATTGGAGGCATAGGTGGGTGTGTTGGATGGCTGGAGGGGGGCTGATTGGAGGCATAAGTGGGATGTGTTGGATGGCTGGAGGGGGGGTGATTGGAGGCATAAGTGGGGTGTGTTGGATGGCTGGAGGGGGGTGATTGGAGACATAGGTGGGTGTGCTGGATGGGTGGAGTGCTTGGGGGCATAGGTGGGTGTGCTGGATGGGTGGAGTGCTTGGAGGCATAGGAGGGTGTGCTGAATGGGGGGGGGGTGATTGGAGGCATAGGTGGGTGTGCTGGATCAATGGAGGAGGTGGGTGATTTGAGGCATAGGTGGGTGTGGTGGATGGCTGGAGGGGGGGTGATTGGAGGCATAGGAGGGTGTGCTGGATCGGGGGGGTGAGTGATTGGATGCATAGGTGGGTGTGTTGGATGGCTGGAGGGGGGGGTGATTGGAGGCATAAGAGGGTGTGCTGGATCGGGGGGGCGGGTGATTGGATGCATAGGTGGGTGTGCTGGATCAATGGAGGAGGTGGGTGATTGGAGGCATAGGTGGGTGTGGTGGATGGCTGGAGGGGGGGTGATTGGAGGCATAGGATGGTGTGCTGGATCGGGGGGGGTGGGTGATTGGATGCATAGGTGGGTGTGCTGGATCAATGGAGGAGGTGGGTGATTGGAGGCATAGGTGGGTGCAACGCTGTATCCTGGCCTAGGCCAACAAGGCCCAGGCCTAGGGCAGCACTTTGCAGGGGGGCAGCACGGAAAGAGTCCCCGCCGGCTTGTGCTACACTGTCAAGCCTCGTACACACGATCGGATATCCTATGGATTCTAATCCGATGGTTTTGTCCATCGGAAATCCGATGAAGCTGACTTCCATCGGTCTTGCCTACACACTATCAGTCAAAAAACGGACCGTTCCAAACGCGGTGACGTAAAACACTCCGATGAGCCGAGAAAAATTAAGTTTAATGCTTCTGAGCATGCGTTGACTTGATTCTGAGCATGCGTGGGTTTTTTATCCGATGGACTTGCCCATAGACGATCAGAATTTGCTATCGGTATTTGATCCATCGGAAAAATGTAAAACATGTTCTATTTTTTAAAACCGATGGAAAAAAGACCGATGGGTCCCATACACGATCGGTTTGTCCGATGAAAAAAGTCCATCGGACTGTTTTCATCGGTAAAACCGATCGTGTGTACAGGGCTTTAGTGTAGCGCCAGTCTTATGGGGCTGAGTGGGTTGAGAGGCAAATTAGTTGAGTGTCCCCATAAAGCCCCCAACTGTGGGGGGGGCGCTGCTTCTAATTTTGACTGTCCAATCATCCTGGACCACAAACCTTCCTCACTGTGCTATATGTTTTCTGCTGCACCATTGGCATTATTATATCTTCTTAGTCCTCTCCATACTTGACGTGATTGTAGCCGTATTAGTGCAATTGTGACAGAGAAAATTGAGTAGTCCTCTCCATAAAATTATGAGAAATTTGTGCTTAAAGAGGAACTATAGGCGACACTTTTTTTTTCCATTTTGGATAGAGTAAGGGAGGGTTATAGCCCCTGTCAGTTTATTTTTTACCATCGCCGTCCCATTTCAGAGATTTCCCTTCACTTCCTACCCCATAGCCAAACAGGAAGTGAGAGGAAATATATGCAAATGAAGGGAATCCATTGCCCCAGGCCCTCAGAACTAGTGTCCCCACTCAAAAATGTCAGGGTGGGTCTTAAACAGAAAGGGGTGTGGCCTTGACAGGAAGGGGTGTGTCATATTTAAATTAGGGGGTGCACGAGTTTAGTCCGGCCTAGGGCAGCACAAATCCTAAATACACTACTGGGTGGGTGTGGTGGATGAGGGGGAGTGGTTGAAGGCATCGGTGGGTGATTAAAAGCATAAGAGGTTGTGCTCAATGGGGGGGGGGGAGTGATTGGAGGCATAGGTGGGTGTGCTAGATGAGTGGGGGATGATTGGAGGCATAGGTGGGTGTGTTGGATGGCTGGAGGGGGGGTGATTGGAGGCATAAGTGGGGTGTGTTGGATGGCTGGGTGATTGGAGACATAGGTGGGTGTGCTCGATGGGTGGAGTGCAATATCTTTTTACAATAAAGCTACGTTGGTTTGGAGTGCGGCTGTCCTACACATCTTTGTTCTAATTGCTACATGCATTGCCGGCACCCACGGTTCCTGAGAGAAAGATTATAGCCAAGTAAGACCTGCCTTGAGCGGCAATTTCTTTGTTTTTTATCTGTTCTGGACTATGCACCTCGCTTTGCCAGCTTGGAGGTCTCCGTTGGTTTTTCTTTCACCTTCACGGTTTAACAACTTGCTCAGTTATCAGCTTAATATGGACATCACAGCACCTACTCTGCCGACAACGGAACGGAAAACCCACTAAGATCGGGTTCACAGACACATACCTTACAATCTACAGACGATAATGAGGTATCGCTGATTTGTATGTTCAAAAAACTGGAAGGTCTGTTGGCCAAAGAAATTAGGTCATTCTGAGACATTAATGTCCTCACTGAATATGTTTCATTATCACGGATCCCACGAGGACTACGAATTAAAAAGTTCCCCACTTCCGACCTGATAGATGATAGTTTTAAAAAAGAATGTAGAGACACTCTCAGTTCCTGTTCTTTGAAACTTATGGACATACTTATATCATCTAGGAAAAAATAAATGGAAGCCCTACAATTGGAGATAGAGCTTATACAAAAAGATCTTACCATTCTACAGACACATCCTGAGTTTGTTGAACTGGATGGACGACTCCGCAAAAAGCTGGACAGAATGGAAAAAGCTGTTATCTCCAATAAAAAGGGCAAGATGACTCTGGATCGGATTGGTTACGAAAACAACAAAGTATACACTTGGAAGAAGTCATCTTTTTACCCAGGCAGATCCCGTAAAAACCATGGGAAACGGGTGAGTTTTTCCGACCCTGAAAATTACCTGATTGATGACACAATGGCGATTTACAGGATCCGACTCATCATCTGAACCCATTAGGAAATCACTGGGATTGAATCAAGCCTAGGAGGGACAGAGCTCTGGAAACCCTCAGGGATTACACAAAAAAAAACAAAAATGAAAAACAACACAAAAAACAAGGAGGGGAGGTAAGAGGCACCAGCATCCCAAGAAAGACCCACTATTCACTGCAGGGAAAGATGAAATTACAACATTGAATGTTTTGAACATCTCCAAAAGAGTTTTAAAGGATGAGGAAAATAAACTCCTATCAAGAGCACTTAACTTTTGTCCAACCAGACACTTTGACCTTTTTGGTACCCTATTGGATATTAATACATTTTCTAGGAGTCTAACTCTGAAAAAACACTATTTTGATTTCCCCCTGGAGGGGGATGGGATTTCCGCTGACAATCGGGAGGTGAGTGAGTTACCGTCTTCTCCTATTCATTTTACTGAAGTTTGTGCATTGCAGGATTTAACTGACCTGGCACTGGAGTCAGATCCATGTCCCATTGATCCCATAGACGCTCAGAATAAAGTGGCATTTAAACTTAGGTCAGATTACTACCCAGTGGGATCAAGGGGTAAGGATCTTGATCTCTATCAAAAGATGGTTGAAAGAGATCTCACCCACCTAGCCCGTAATTGTCACAAGAAACCCATGACTAACAATTTGTCCGCTGCTGAATGTGCTGCTCTTAAGGACCTGGAGTTAGATACTAACATTGTAATAAGAAATGCGGAAAAAGGGGGGACAGTAGTTGTCTTGGATTCAGATGTTTACCGTAAGGAAGCACTACGCCAATTGTCTGATGTAGACACATATCAAAAACTTAGATCTGATCCTACGGGTGCCCCTGTTGAAGTACACTAGTACGAAACGCGTCGGGCTTGCTCACCACTCTACTCCCTGCCCTTTTTAATGTTTTTTTATGCTTATGTGATCACTTTTACTTTGTTGGTTTTAATAAACCTGCATTGACCTGCACTATCGGAGAATTTCTTTACATTTTTTACTATGGTTGGTCGATTGAATTGAAGCTCTCTCCCTATGTGCGATTGCTATTCCGGGAAGAATTTTCCGGATTCAAGGTGGTTTCTGCCTTATCTGATGTCTATGGAGATCGTGTTCGAATCCTGAGTCTGCTTCCAAGTCGGGGAACCTGCCGGGAAGTTTTCGTCTGAGATTCGTGTGATCCAGCCTTCAGACAAGCAGAAGGGAACCGCCACTGAGTCTTTTCAACGCCTTTATGATCTGCCTTAACCCGCAGATCCCTCTTCATCTTCAGAAGTTGTGATGACCCATATTGTTTTTTCACGTATGGCTTCAAATATTTTTTTCTTCATATCACGGATACGTGTATGGACATTCTGTGGACTCACTTCATCGTTGTTGTTTTATACTCGCATTCATTTTCACCTTGAGACCAATTATTTGACCTCTTTCATTGTTAGCGCTACATTTTTATTCACATACATTTAATACTAGTCATATTTTATGTAGCGGCTTCACTATTTATTTTTTGTTTTGAGACTAGCGCAATATTTATTCCCTATTTTCTGATCCTATGGGGGCATTTACTAGTGTGCTCTCCTGTCTTTTGGATAGAGCTGTAGATGCAGGCATTTTTTCCACTAAAGAAAAGGCACTCTTTATTCCAGAGAGTCCCACCATGCCTGTGTTCCATCACCTTCCCAAGGTCCACAAAGGGGTTAGACCCCCTTGTGGACAGACCCATAGTAGCAGGTATAGGTTCCTTGAACGAGCGTCCTAGGTGAGTGGGTAGATGGCCAGCTTCAACCCCTTATATGTGAACTTCCTGTTTTTTTACGAAGACACAAAACAGCTTCTCATTAAACTTAAGGATTTTGAATGGAAGGACGACTATAGATGGGGTACTTGTGACGTAACTCTCCTGTACTCTAGCATACCACATCACCTGGGGGTCCAGGCAATATCTGTTTTTCTTAGAGTCAGGGAAATTTTCTTTAATTATGCAGGAGCTTATTTTACAGTCATTGGACTATCTATTGACACATAACTTCTTCATGTTCAACGGGTGCTACTACCTTCAGAGATGCGGGGCCTCTATGGACGCCAAATTTCCGCCGTCCCTCGCAAACCTTTTTATGGGTTTGTGGGAGAGGTCCCGCATCTTTGGACATGGTAGCCCCCGTCGTCTTGACACAGTATTTTTCTGTCGTTATATAGATGATTTACTATTCATTACATCTGATAGAGACATATGCCTGGACTCTTGGCTTGCATATTTCAATGACAACTCATTTAATATTCGGTTTACAGGCAATATGCAAGCCAATTTCCAGGACATTAAACTTTTTAGTTCCAACAGTATAGTGGCCACCAGTATCCATAGGAAAGCTACAGCGGGGAATACCCTTTTGAGGGCAGACTCTGCCCATCCGAGTCACACCATCAAAGGGATCCCCTATGGACAATTTTTAAGGCTTAAGCGCCTATGTAGCAAGCAGGATAACTACGCCTTAGAAGCGGGTCTTATGTCACAAAGATTCAAAAATAGGGGATACCCTGATAAGGTCATTGACAAGGCACTATTGGCCGTTGATTCCCTAGGGAATCTTTGTTACAGGACAGAGCCAAAACACCTAATCACAATGCGTCCGCATTTGTTTAATAACAGTGTTTTCCACCCCATTCAGTTCAGAATTCAATCAAATTAAACACACTGTTACTAAATACTTACCTATATTACTCAATGATCCTATCTACCAGGAAATTCTATCTAAAGGCATCAAAACTGTTTCCCGTAGAGCATCCACTTTGGGTCTTTCGCCCAGTTTATTCCAAAGTAGTGTTTCAGGTTCCAATTGGCTACAATTCAAGGGCACTTACAGATGCGGGAACAAAAGCTGCAACTACTGCAAACATATTAGGACAGGTACATTCCTATACAAATAATAAGGATTTTGAGATTCAGCAATTCATAAATTGCAACACCAAATTTTTGGTATACGTCATTAACCACTTAAGCCCCGGACCATTTGGTAGCTAAAGGACCAGAGGTGAATTCAGAATTTTGCACTGCGCTGCTTTAACTGTAAATTGTGCGGACATGCAATGTTGTACCCAAAATAAATTTGCGTCCTTTTCTTCCCACAAATAGAGCTTTCTTTTAATGGTATTTGATTGCCTCTGCGATTTTTATTTTTTGCGATATAAATGGAAAAAGACCGAAAATTTTGAAAAAAAATGATATTTTCTACTTTTTGTTATAAGAAAAATCGAATAAACTCAATTTTAGTCATACATTTAGGCCAAAATGTATTCAGCCACATGTCAATAAGCGTATATTTATCGGTTTGCGCAAAAGTTATAGCGTTTACAAACTAGGGTACATTTTCTGGAATTTACACAGCTTTAAATTTATGACTGCCTATCTCATTTCTTGAGGTGCTAAAATGGCAGGGCAGTACAAAACCCCCCCAAATGACCCCATTTTAGAAAGTAGACACCCCAAGGAAATTGCTGAGGCCTGTTGAGCCCATTGAATATTTTTTTTTTTGTCCCAAGTGAGTGAATAATGACAAAAAAAAAAATTACAAAAAGTTGTCACTAAATGATATATTGCTCACACATGCCATGGTTATATGTGGAATTGCACCCCAAAATAAATTTTGCTGCTTCTCCTGAGTACGGGGATACCACATGTGTGGGACTTTTTAGGAGCCTAGCCGCGTACGGGACCCCGAAAACCAATCACCGCCTTCAGGATTTCTAGGCACAAATTTTTGATTTGACTCCTCACTACCTATCACAGTTTCGAAGGCCATAAAATAGCACAAAACCCCCCCAAATGACACCATTTTGGAAAGTAGACACCCCAAGCTGTTTGCTGAGAGGCATGGTGAGTATTTTACAGCTCTCAATTGTTTTTGAAAATGAAGAAAAAACATTGTTTTTTTTTTTCTTTTTTTTTTCAATTTTCAAAACTTTGTGACAAAAAGCGAGATCTGCAAAATACTCACAATACCTCTCAGCAAATAGCTTGGGGTGTCTACTTTCCAAAATGGGGTCATTTGGGGGGGTTTGTGCCATCTGGGCATTCCATGGCCTCCGAAACTGTGATAGGCAGTGAGAAGTGAAATCAAAAATTTACACCCTTTAGAAAGCCTGAAGGCGGTGATTGGTTTTTGGGGTCCCGTACGCGGCTAGGCTCCCAAAAAGTCTCACACATGTGGTATCCCCGTACTCAGGAGAAGCAACAGAATGTATTTTGGGGTGTAATTCCACATATGCCCATGGCATGTTTGAGCAATATATCATTTAGTGACAACTTTGTGCAAAAAAAAAAAAAAATTGTATTTTTTCCGCAACTTGTGTCAACATATAAAATATTCCATGGACTCGACATGCCTCTCAGTATATAGCTTGGGGTGTCTACTTTCCAAAATGGGGTCATTTGGGGGGGTTTTGAACTGTTCTGGCATTTTATACACAACATTAGGAAGCTTACATCCACTCTTCTAACCACTTGAAGACAAAGCCCTTTTTGACACTTTTTGTTTACATGAAAACATATTTTTTTTGCAAGAAAATTATGTTGAACCCCCAAACATTATATATATTTTTAAAGCAAAGGCCCTACAGAATAAAATGGTGGGTGTTGCATTTTTTTTTTCTACACAGTATTTGCACAGCGATTTTTCAAACGCATTTTTTGGGGAAAAAATACACTTTTTTAAATTTTAATGCACTAAAACACACTATATTGCCCAAATGTTTGATGAAATAAAAAAGATGATCTTAGGCCGAGTACATAGATACCAAACACGACATGCTTTAAAATTTCGCACAAACGCGCATTGGCGACAAACTACATACATTTTTAAAAGCCTTTAAAAGCCTTTACAGGTTACCCCGTTAGATTTACAGAGGAGGTCTACTGCTAAAATTACTGCCCTCGATCTGACCTTCGCGGTGATACCTCACATGCATGGTGCAATTGCTGTTTACATATGACGCCAGACCGACGCTTGCGTTTGCCATTGGGCAAGAGCAGGGCAGGACAGGGGTGCTTTTTTTTATTTATTTATTTTTTTATTATTAATTTTGCTTTTTTATTTTATTTTTAAACTGTTGCTTCCATATTTATTTATTTTTTTATCATTTTTATTGTTATCTCAGGGAATGTAAATATCCCCTATGATAGCTATAGGTAATGACAGGTACTCTTTTTTGAAAAAACTGGGGTCTATTGGACCCTAGATCTTTCCTCTGCCCTCAAAGCATCTGACCACACCAAGATCGGTGTGATAAAATGCTTTCCCAATTTCCCAATGGCGCTTTTTATATCCGGGGGGGGGTCATTCCCTCCCACTGCTTGTAAAAGCAGTCCAGAGGCTAATTAGCCACTAGGATTGCTTTTACATGAAAGCCGGCCGCTGGCTGAAAAGAATGATACCAAGATGATACCTAAACCCGCAGGCATCATTCTGGTATAAACATTCAAAGTCCAGCGACATACCAGTACGTTGCTGGTCCTTGTTGGACATGTATTGTAATCTTTTTTTTCATGCAGCCTGTTGGCTGAACGAAAAAAAAAGATTGATCGGTGGGTATGCCCACCATTAGAATACCTCCCTTCATCCACCCACTTCTAATGATGGGCATACATGCACCATTTATATATGCCGAAGCATGGGGGCATCTTCCCGCAAAAGTTATGCCGCGTACACATGGTCAGACTTTTCCACGGGCAAGCCTCCGTCGGAATTTCGACTGTATGTACGCGGCATTAGGAGCAAAATCGCTCCTCCGCCCCTGCTGCCCCAATGCTTCAGCATATATGCTTTTTTTTTTTAACTGTGGTGGCGAAATCACCTCCTACAGCACTGGAGTCGCAGGGATCAGGCCTGTCTCTGCGAACGCTGCAGTTATGTGTGTTGTGTTTTGTAAGTGACAGTGATCGATCGATACTGCACTTGGGTGGCCTGGGCTGGACGGAGGGGCAAAACGCAGGTGCTAGCAGGTATCTGGGCTGATTCCGCTAACACTGCGTTTTTGGGAACCCTAAACTGCTGGGGACGCTAGTATAGATCTGATCAGATCAGATATTGATCTGTTCAGATACTATACCACTAAGGGGGGTGTATGCTTCACGCGTGGGTGTTAGCGTTACTGGCACTAACCTGACACTGCCTGGGGTGTGACGCAGACCCTCTCTGATGCTAAAACCTAATTGATATCACCCGCCGGGCGATCAGGGGGTTAAACCTTTATTGGGTTATATACGGCGGGTGCCCTGACACTATAAAAAGCAAACTAACTAACCAGCGTCACCCGTAACACTTATATGGTGATTCCTGGTGAAAGGGTTAACTAGGGGCAATTAGGGGGTTAAAACCTTTATTAGGTAATATATGGGGGTACCTGACGCTATATAAAAACCTGACGGCGAACCTAAAAAAAAATTACTGGCTACCGATCTGCATCACCGACACTAAGACAACGATCATAAAAACGATCACTTAGCGACAGTGGTGATAGGGGGTGAAAGGGTTACCTGGGGGGCGATCAGGGGGTTAAACCTTTATTAGATAATATATGGGGGTACCTGACGCTATAAAAACCTGCGGCGAACCTAAAAAAATTACTGGCTACCGATCTGCATCACCGACGCTAAGACAGCGATCAGAAAAATGATCGCTTAGCGACAGTGGTGATAGGGGGTGAAAGGGTTACCTGGGGGCGATCAAGGGGGTTAAACCTTTATTAGGTAATATATTGGGGTACCTGACGCTATAAAAACCTGCGGCGAACCTAAAAAAAATTACTGGCTACCGATCTGCATCACCGACGCTAAGACAGTGATCAGAAAAATTATCGCTTAGTGACAGTGGTGATAGGGGGTGAAAGGGTTACCTGGGGGGCGATCAAGGGGGTTAAACCTTTATTAGGTAATATATGGGGGTACCCGACGCTATAAAAACCTGCGGCGAACCTAAAAAAAATTACTGGCTACCGATCAGCATCACCGACGCTAAGACATCGATCAGAAAAATGATCGCTTAGTGACGGCGGTGCTAGGGGGTGAAAGGGTTACCTGGGGGGTGATCAAGGGGGTTAAACCTTTATTAGGTAATATATGGGGGTACCTGACGCTATAAAAACCTGCGGCGAACCTAAAAAAAATTACTGGCTACCGATCAGCATCGCCGACGCTAAAACATCGATCAGAAAAATTATCGCTTAGTGACCATGGTGATAGGGGGTGAAAGGGTTACCTGGGGGGCGATCAAGGGGGTTAAACCTTTATTAGGTAATATATGGGGGTACCCGACGCTATAAAAACCTGCGGCGAACCTAAAAAAAATTACTGGCTACCGATCAGCATCACCGACGCTAAGACATCGATCAGAAAAATGATCGCTTAGTGACGGCGGTGCTAGGGGGTGAAAGGGTTACCTGGGGGGTGATCAAGGGGGTTAAACCTTTATTAGGTAATATATGGGGGTACCCGACGCTATAAAAACCTGCGGCGAACCTAAAAAAAATTACTGGCTACCGATCAGCATCGCCGACGCTAAAACATCGATCAGAAAAATTATCGCTTAGTGACCGTGGTGATAGGGGGTGAAAGGGTTACCTGGGGGGCGATCAAGGGGGTTAAACCTTTATTAGGTAATATATGGGGGTACCCGACGCTATAAAAACCTGCGGCAAACCTAAAAAAAATTACTGGCTACCGATCAGCATCACCGACGCTAAGACATCGATCAGAAAAATGATCGCTTAGCGACGGCGGTACTAGGGGGTGAAAGGGTTATCTGGGGGGTGATCAGGGGGTTAAACCTTTATTAGGGGGGGTTAGGGGGCTACACTGGACCTAAAACTAAATGTACTGACACTTTTACAGTCACAAATGTCACTGATTGCAGTGATCACTAAATAAATGGTCACTGCAACCAGTGACACTGTGACTGGGGGGTGATCTGGGGGGTGATCTGGGGGGGTCTGGGGGGGCCTGGGGGGGGGCGATTTATGTACCTATGTGTCCTGGTGTCAGTGTAGTGTTGTGTGCACTAACCTGCATCTTCTCCTGTACGGCGCTCGGTATATGTGAGCGCCGCAGGAGAGATGACATCACTTCCTCCAGCCTGTGTAAACAAGTACACAGGCAGGGGAAGCTCTCATTCGCCGGGAGCGATCGAGAGGGGGTGGCCGGAATCGAACGGCCGTCCCCTCATGCCGGATCGCTCCCGAAGGTAAAACGACCGCTCACTGTAAAGAAGGGGGGTCCGATCGGACCCCCCAACTATACAAAGGCAATCACGTACATATACGTGATTCTGCCTGTCGGTGCCATTCTGCCGACGTATATTTACAGTGGGCGGTCGTTAAGTGGTTAATTGTGACATATGCCATATACAATACGTGGGACGTACCATTCGTAGACTCGGAGACCGCCTGATCATCTCCATGACATTGAGAAAAACCACAATACCAACGTGGCTAACCATTGGAATTCTGTACATTTCAAAGACGTGTCCTGTCTTTGCATCCAGGGAGTAGAGAGAATCAATGCTCCTGTTAGGGGAGGCAATAGGTTTAGGATACTGTGCAGGCGCAAGGTTTTCTACATATTTTCACTACACACCAGGATTCCGGCTGGGCTAAATTTTGAATGGGATGTCTCCCATTATTATGATTGATCCATTCTTTTATGTGTGTCTGGCGTCGTACAGTATCCTAACCATCATTATTTTATTATATTCCCCCCCCCCCTCTTTTAATTCAATCCCATTTGCCCATTAGTTTAATTTTGCACCTCATTTATGCCATATTTATATATTTGTAGTCTAGTGTTCTGGGGTTTATTTCTCTGTATAGCTTTGGTTTGCTTCTTGTTGTCATATATGGTTTTTTGCTTTTTAAACTGCCCAAGCCTGGCATTGTATTATTAATACAATGGCTATGGACACTAATGAGCGACTTTTACATGTTGCAGTACCTGCCGCCGATATTGTGTCAATCTCGCCCCTACTAGCGGCGAGATTGACACTCGCGAGCCCCGTCACGGGAGCCAGCGCTGAGCTATGTCGCTCCTCCTGCTCGCCGCCCCCAATGTATTCCTATGGATGCGCGGCATCTTGGCCAGGCAACGAGCGCGAGAAGCACAGCTCGCAGCAGTGATTTCCAGCGCGATCTCATCGCGCTGGAAACACTATCGGCGGCACCTACTGTACATGCACAGCTGCATCCATTTTGAGGGTTCTGCCCATTTTATACTTTCCCGTTTTTTTTTTTCTTTCTTCTTATACAGTTCATGGTTTTCGATCCATGCGAGAACTTTGAAGATCAGAACGGGGACTTGTATATTATTTTAATTCATAGATACCCAGTGCAGATTAAGGTGTCTTTAGTCTAGTGTCTATGTCTTTGCATTTGAAGAATGTTTAAGATGATACATACTGTATATGGATAATAGAATGGAATCTTTTCATTTAGAAGTTTTCTTCATGACCTTGTCACTATCTATTTTTCCATACATATGATTTTGGTTCCAGCTACGATCCCATATAAACATGGGTCAACTACAGTAGGACATGTGTTTTAAAGCTTGGGTGTTCATTGGACTAACTATACATGTACATTCTTCCATATATATTGGCAGTTTATTTAGAAATCCAGGCATTTGCACATGTCCCTTCAGAATACTAAAACACAAGAATATTGAGATGCAAGAAATTTTTATTTGTTTATATCTATATTCAAGTCTCCATATTTTAAAATGTAAAATTTTCATTTTAAAATTTATACCTTTTTTTTTTTTTTTTTTTTTTTCAAATATGAAAACTTGAACTTGCTTAAGAAAAGAGGTAGGAATCTGGATGGGGAGGGCTTGGAACAGGTACAGGAATTTGGGGAGGACACACATTTTTATCAGGTTGCATCTGCCGAACCAGGAGTGTAGTCCTTTGTGCCAGGTGGCAAGCAGGGAACGGGTCTTTGTCAGCAGTGGTGGAAAGTTGAGGGCAAATGTGCGTGATATGTCCGATGGGATAAGTGTTCCTAAATATTTGAGGGCCGTATTCGTCAACTTAAAGGGGAAACTCGCCTGGATGGTTGAGATGCATTGGGGAGGGACAGCTACACCCATAGCCTCTGATTTAGTAAAGTTTATTTTGAGGTTCGAGATGGCGCCATATATGTTGAATTCCTTCATTAAGTTCGGTAGAGAGGTCGTCGGGTTTGTCAGGGGAAAAAGGGAGATCATCTGCATATGCAGAGACTTTACATTGGGAGTTTCTGGCTGGGAGTCCTTGTATGTTAGGGTTTAGTCTGAATTTACACAAAAATGGTTCTAGGGAGAGGGCGAAGAGGAGAGGGGAAAGTGGGCCTCGTGCCGTTTTCAATAGGGAAAGGATCGGATAGCAGTCCGTTCACTTTCACCTGAGCTGTTGGGTTGGAATAGATCCCACCTATCCAGGTAAGCATCCGCTCCCCCACTCCAATGTGACGGAGGACAGAGAACATAAAGTTCCAGTTCACCCTGTCAAATGCCTTTTCGGCATCTGTATTAACAAAGACACATGGGGTACGACTCGCGCTTGCTATATGGACGAGGTTCAGCACCTTAATGGTGTTGTCCCTAGCCTCCCTCATAGGAATAAAGCCCACCTGGTCTAGATGTGACAGAGATTGGAGATGTTGCGCTAAGCGGGTAGCTAATATTTTGGTGAACAACTTTAGGTCAGTATTTAGAAGGGAAATAGGTCTATAACTCCCACAGGACCCCGGATCTTTGCCTTCTTTATGAATCAGTGTAATATGAGCTTTTAGGGTGACTCTAGGAAATTGTGTCCCTGTGCCTATATTTTTCGACAGATTTGTAGTGCTGCTTTTGCTCTATAGTGAAGTAGGTCAGTGATTTGTGTGCGTAAAGACCTCAATTCAGTCTCGAGTGCCGGTGTGGGGTCATATTTATGTCGGGATTCCGCTGAGGAAAGTGTGGATAGTAATGTGGAGAGTTGTGCATTGCGTTCCCTCTTGATGCGTGCCCCATGTTTGATGAGAATGCCTCTAAGTACAGTCTTGTGAGCCTCCCAAAGAGATCCAGAGTCGCAGTCTTGGGTGTCATTTTCCCAAAAGTACAAGGGTAACTCTTTCAAGACTTCTGTCAAAACCTCCAGAGTCTGAAGGAGACTCTCATTGAGTCACCAGAATCTGGGCCTAGTTGAGAGACCCCCGTCTAAAGTGTATGTCAGGAAAATGGGGGCATGGTCCGACCAGGTAATATGGCCGATTGAGGAGTCGGATACAGCGTGTAATTGGTTATGGGGGATCAAAAAGAAGTCTATCCTTGTGTATAGTTTGTGAGGCGTGGAGTAGAACGTGTAATCACGCTCTCCTGGGTGTTGCAATCGCCATAAATCTATTAGATGGGCCTTGTGTATAGAGTCAGCTATTCTTTTCCTCTGGGCCGGAGGTACCACAGAACATCCGGATGGAGTATCCAAGGATGGGAGCAAGGGGACGTTGAAGTCCCCACCAAGGATCAACTGGCCCTCTGTGAATTCCGTCAGTTTGTCTAAGGCGTGCAAAATTAATTTGGCTTGGTGGTCACTCGGTGGTCATTGTCGCTAGAGTAAGGAGTGTGTTACCCACCAGGCCCTTCAGAAATACAAACCGTCCCCCGGGGTCTATCATTTCCGCCTGACACTTTCACGGCACTTTATTGGACAACAAAATAGTGACACCTTTGGATTTAGCTGTAGGGTTAGTGGAGTGGTATGTCAGGGGGAAGAACCTATTTTTAAGAACAGGTAATTTGTCATGTTTAAAGTGAGTCTCCTGGATGAAGACGACATCCGCGTGAGACTTCTTCAAATCGTTCAAGAGCATGCGCCTTTTTCAGGGGTGTTCAGGCCTCTTGCATTTAGAGACACAATTTTTATAGATTCCATCGCCCTGTCTGTGGGGAAAAAGAGAAGAAAAAAAAGGGGGGGGGCAAAAAAAAGGGGGGGTGGGGGGAAGGTGTGATAAGTAGGGGAACAAGTGAGGAATAGGATAGGGAAAGAAGAGAGGAGGTGACCGGAAACTGAGGCACCCCTCACAAAAATAGTTAACTAAACCTACCCATTTTAGTAGGTCACTTGACTTTACTGTTCTAACAGATAAGGCACTAAAGTGCCAGGACGCTCACCAGAGCAAAAGCTGTTATTCGAGCGTCGGCCTATGTGGGGGAATGGAAAGAAACAGCCAGCAAGAGTCCCACCGGCTGCCCCCAGCCACCCCGGCCATAGAACAGAGTGCAATAACATATATTAAGGACTTGAAGCATTAACATGCATGCATACACGACTTTGAAATCAGACCAGAACTACTAACAACAGTTAAACAATTGCACTGCACAGAATATGCTGGGGCAAACAAATATCAAACCTCTGAATCTGGCTAACCCCCCTTCACAGTACCCTCCCTCATATGGGACTATGTGTTGAGTGAGCCTGTGGGGGCATATGGGGCATATGCATATGGGGCCTGTGAATGCAATACTATCCCATCCCCCCCTGCCTAGAGGTCATTAAGGGTACTCCCATGTAACAAAGCGAGGGGCCATCTTATGACATACTATATGTATTGATAATGTCCCCCAGATAAACCCACATTAGTCTTGTAAGCAAACGAAAAGGGGGGGACAACAAAAAAGGGGGGGCGCACATCTTATCGTATACACTTCCCCACGCCCTCTCCAGCCAAGGACGGTATAGAAAAGTACTTCTCTGATCCACTTTTAAGCTTTTTTCCAGGCTGTGATGGGGGGGAGGGGGGCGACAAATAGCCTCTGAGTGACGGTGACATCAGGGTATGTTGAGTCTGAGGACCACCCGGCCCCGAGAATGAGGGTTCAGACGTGGCAGTGAGAACAGGAGTCCTGTCTGATGACTGTGGGCATAGTGGTTCAGCTTAATGGGCACTGCAGGAACGCTCCAGGTGCCCTGTATGTGAGCAGGAGGGAGGCAGGGGAGAAGATGGGCAAAAGGGTGATGAGGTTCATGCAGGGGGGGTTGCCACTAACGTCAGGAACGTGGTGAGGGGCAGCATCTCAAATGAACAGCAAATCTAGAAGTGAGGAAGGGATCCCAGAAATCCGTGCAGTGCGATATGATGTGTCAGGGAAGTGTCTGGAAGTTTAAGACTCACGTGACTCTTCTACAGATGATGGCGCCCGCGATCTCCTGCTGGGCCTCTGCTGACGAGGTGCTTGGGCGGTTTGATAGGCGGGGAAGAATGACCAGCCAGTCCGGTACACCCACTGGCTACGCTTCTAGGAAGGGGAAAGAGCAGGCAGGTCTGTCGGGGTGCGCAAAGTAAAGGATGACGACATCTTGCGGAATGTGACCGCCAGGGGGTAGCCCCAGCGATAGGTACATCCTTTCCTCCTGGCCAGATCAAGTACCGGCCTCAGCAGGGCTCTCCGCTGCAGCGTTGCTCTGGATAAGTCCGGCAGAATCTTTATTGTCGCGCCATCAAAACTGACATCCCCCTGCTCCCATGCCTTATGCAGGATTAACTCCTTATGGGTGTAACGGTGCAGCCGACAAAGGACATCCCGTGGGCGGTCTGGGTCTGAGGGTTTGGGGCCGAGAGCCCTGTGGACCCGGTCCAGCTTCAGGGTGGGGGATGACTCTCCTAACAATCCCTGAAAGATGGCGATCACCGTTACCGCCAGATCCTCCGCGCCCGTGGCCTCCGGCAGACCCCGCAGCCGCAGGTTATTGCGGTGACTGCGGTCTTTCATGTCTTCTAAATGGAGCTGCAGGTCTGCCTGGATATTCTCCAGGGCCGACACTCGCTGCTCAAGCGAGGAGACCGAGGTTTCCCCGGTCTCCACTCGCTCAGATATAGTCTGCATCTCCGCTCTCACTTCCTGCATGTCGCGGCCATGGGCTTCCTCTATGCGGCGAGCAAGATCTTCAATGTCCGCCTTAGTAGGAAGGGCCTGCAATATGAAGCGGAGGTCGTCGGGCAGACCGACTGGCTATTGGGAGGAGCTGTGCATGGCTGAGCGAAGGGCCGCCGGAGTCCCCTGAGACAGGTCTGAATCCACAGTTAGTGGGGGAACAGAGTGGGAGCGGTGTTCACCGCCGACGGAGACACACGTGGAGTCCCCGTAATGGCGCCGGGTGGTGATCGCTGAGTGTCACAGAGGAATCTCCGAATGCCGCTTCTCAGGGTGATCGGTCCGTTTCTGCGGGTCGGTGTTCCAGATCTGGGTCGTCTGCTGTTTAGCATGCCTTTGCTAGCAAGAAGAGTAGTCGACTGTATGCCAGGGTAAGCCGGGGGGAAGCCAGGAGCTCACCAAGAAAACGTCCTTATTCGGCCATTGCTAAGCCACGCCCCACCTTTGAATTTTTTAATTATATTTGAGGTTTTATTTCCTGTGGTCCCAGCTACACATTAAACCTGTACAACATTACCGGAATTATATATACATATGTATAGGCCTAAGTGCGCATACCTTCCTATACATTACTATATATGTATTCATTATTCGAGATGATGGCTGAACTGTGGACACCATGCTTTGGCATTGGTCTCAGTTCTATGTTTTTAGCGGTTCACCATTGGTCTATGCACGATTTATTTCACGCCCTATCTCATTCTTCACTGTGCTCTATATATACAATTGGGCACATTAATTAAGGTAATTACATTATTTTAACCACCGGAGTATCTACACACACATATACTTACTGTGCAAGCCCACACTCACACGTGGTTTTATATAGTATCACACTTATATATATTTTTTCACCACATCACATTATTAATAGTTTATCTATTATTTCCTTTTGATAACTATTTCCTTTTCCTGCACTTTTTAGACTATCATGCTCAATGTTCACCATAGGCGTCACTCGTGATAGCCCTATACACCATTTACAGTTGATAGACAATCATAACACTTATGCACATAAGTCATACACATTGTTGTTTTCCACACAACTTTTGACATTTAGCAATTAGCAGGTCAAAACTCCATTCATACACTCCCCCTTTTTCTTTCTTTTTTTGCACATTGATTTATTAAATGCATGACAGGGGGCGTCTCCATCAGATTTTTGGATTTTTGGACTTTGGATTCTAATCTACATTGAAATCCAAATCTAGATCTGCACATTTGCATTCACATTTATTATTTTTTGTATGCATACTGTGTTTGTTTATGTTTATGCATATACAATGACATTCGTTTTGTGTTTTTCTATAATTATGTTTTAGTCCATTTGATTTAATACATATTTTATGTCTGCATCTCTATACAAACAGAAGATCTCCATGACCTTCACCACATCAGGCTTTAATCAATAATGATTTAATTGCTATTTGGCTTCTAATTGAATTTTAATTATCACCTGGTTTTGATCACATGTCTAAATAGGATTGCTATATGTATTAGAGATGTTTTCTATGAAAATCAGCTATGAGTAAACACTAAGTGTAGTGTGAAACGCGTCAGTGTCCTGGTTTCCGTTGCTGTGACTTGTGCTTGTTCCAAAATCTTTTTTACAATAAAGCTACGTTGGTTTGGAGTGCGGCTGTCCTACACATCTTTGTTCTAATTGCTACGTGCATTGCCGGCACCCACAGTTCCTGAGAGAAAGATTATAGCCAAGTAAGACCTGTCTGGAGCGGCAATTTCTTTGTTTCTTACCTGGGTGTGCTGGATGGGTGGAGTGCTTGGAGGCATAGGAGGGTGTGCTGCATGGGGGGGGTGATTGGAGGCATAGGTGGGTGTGCTGGATCAATGGAGGAGGTGGGTGATTGAAGGCATAGGTGGGTGTGCTGGATGAGGGGGAGTTGTTGGAGGCATAGGTGGGTGTGCTTGTTTGGCGTGATTGGAAGCATAAGAGGTTGTGCTCGATGGGGGAGTGATTGGAGGCATAGGTGGGCGTGCTGGATGAGTGGGGGGATGATTGGAGGCATAGGTGGGTGTGTTGGATGGCTGGAGGGGGGGTGATTAGAGGCATAGGTGGGTGTGCTGGATGGGTGGAGTGCTTGGAAGCATAGGTGGGTGTGCTGGGTGGGGGGGGGGTGATTGGAGGCATAGATGGGTGTGCTGGATGATGGGGGGGGGGTGATTGGAGGCATAGTTGGGTGTGCTGGATTGGGGGGGTGAATGGTGGCATAGGTGGGTGTGCTGGATGGGGGGTGGGGATTGGAGGCATAGGTGAGTGTGTTGGATGGGGAGGGTTATTTGAGGCATAGGTGGTTGTGCTGGATGGAGGCGAAAGTGGGTGTGCTGGATTGGTGTAGGGGGAGTGATTGAAGGCATAGGTGGGGTGTGCTGAGTGGGGAGAGTGATTGGAGGCATAGGTGGGGTGTGCTTGGTGGGGGGGAGTGATTGGAGGCATAGGTGGGGTGTGCTAGATAGCAGGGGAGTGATTAGAGGCATAGGTGGGTGGGGGGGGGGGTGATTGGAAGAACAGGTGGGTGTGCTGGGTGGGGGAAAGTGATTGGAGGCATAGGTGGGTGTGCTGGTTGTAGGTGATTGGAGGCGTAGGTGGGGGGAGTGATTGGAGGCATAGGTGGGTGTGCTGGGTAGGGGGAGTGATTGGAGGCATAGGTGGGTATGCTGGATGGATGGGGGGTGATTGGAGGCATAGGTGGTTGTGCTGGATGGGGGGGGTGATAGGAGGCATAGGTGGGTGTGCTGAGAAGAAAAAGAGGGGGCGTGGCCTAGACATGGCATAGTGAGACACGCAGTAACAGAGCTCCGGGACCTCCGTGCAAACCCTGATGACTAGTGGTGGAGAGAAGGCTGATACTGCGGCATGAACAGTGGCCTCAAATCCGGGACCAGAGCTGTCATTAAGAAAGCACCTGTAAGCGCTTCTCAGGGGGACATCCAGCAGTATCTTACCTCACCCTCGTCGAGATCCCTAAGCGCAGGAGGACCGGCGTGGCTTGGGCTGTATCACAGGAGTGAGGCTGGGCTCTCCTCGAACATCTTCCAGGTCAGGCTACAGGCGGGAGACAGAGACATCTCAGCAGACTGAAGCACAGATGAACGTGGACCCCCCGAAAGCGGCCAAAATAGCAAGTATGGAAACAGCAGATATTAAAGTTATGCTGGCGGCACTACCCACGGGACAAGATATTGCAGCGCTACCTACCCGTCAGGATATAGAAGCATTAATCTTCCGGGTGGAAGAGACACCACCAGGAGCTTCAAATGGTAAGGTCTGATGTGAATGCCTTGTCGGAGAGGGTGACTGTGGGAGAGGGCTCTATAGCATCCCTAGAGCAGCGTGTTGGAAATATTGAAAAGACACAGCTTAACCAGGTAGACACAATAATAGACTTGCAATTACAAATGGAACTCCTCGAAGATAGAAGTCGCCGGAACATCTTGGGGACTCCTGGAAGCAATAGATACAGAGGACTTAGATAGCAAAGTGAGTACGGTTTTCCAGACCATTTTAAAGTTACCACAAATGACTATCAACCTGGATAGGGTGCATAGAGCCCTAGGCCCTAAATCCCAAAATTTGGAGAGACCCAGGGATGTAATATGCCGTCTGCACTGATACCATCAAAAAGAACAGATTTTTAGGGCAGCATGGGACCTGGGGGACATTCATTATGAAGGAGTCTATTTAAAAGTGCCACACTCCAACGCAGAGCATGTTTGAGACCAATTTTAAACCTTGCCAGAGAGCAGGGGTGCTCATACAGATGGGGGATATCCATTAGCAGTGACGTTCCGAAGGGCATCAACCATGTTCACCCTCCGAACACCAGCAGAATTACCCGAACTGTTTCGGTATTTAGAAGCGACACCTATCCAGATCCCAAACTGGCTATTACATTTCACCTATACAGGGAAACGATGGGGTCTTCCAACCACCCAGGGACAATGGAGGAACCCCCAAGCAGGCCGACGGAAGCAATTGAGACAGATTCCCAAGGGAGTAACTGAGGACCTAAGTCAGGAATCTGGGCCTATATCTAAAAATATTGAATAGAGTTGTGGGCGGAGGACGATTGAAATAGTCCCCGCAAATTTTGGTGTCTGAAGAGACTGAGAATTTTAAAGAATCGGCTATACCCAATAGTGTATCATTCGACCAATCAATTAGCTAAATCGAGGGGGGTTTCTATCCTCCTTTCAGGGAGAGTACCATGGATTTATATAGATTCTATGAGAGATCCAACAGGGCGTTTTGTCTTTGTAAAAGGCAAAGTGGGAGATGTAGGGGTGACATTCGCCACCCTGTATGCTCCTAATGACCATCAAGAGGCCTTTTTGGGCAAGTCGATTAAGCGATTGATGGAATTTACAGAAGGACATTTGATCTTAGGGGGAGATTTGAATATTCCATTAGTTCCAAAGTAAGATACTTCCTCTGGACTGTCATCCATCTCTTTCGGCGCGCGGAATCGCATTGCCCAAATTTTGTATAATAATCAACTGATTGATATATGGCGGCTTCTTTGCCCCAAAGAAAACGATTTTACGTTGTACTCCACCCCTCCTAAATCATATTCTCGTATAGATTTCTTTCTTGTCCAACATTCCCAACTCCACTCAGTACGAACGGCAAAAATAGGCTCTATTACTTGGTCAGACCATGCACCTATCTTCTTAATATATGCTTTACAGGACTCATCGTGGATTAGATCCAACCAGTGGAGATTAAATGAAAGTCTTCTATAGGACAAAGATGTCCTAGAAGATGTGATTAACCGCTTGGAGCCTGGGCCATAGTCAAATGATGGCCACAAGGCGGCTCCTCAGGGCCGGGAGGCCGTCTATTGACGGCCTCGGCTCCTTCGGCCACTGGGGGGCGCGCGCAAGCGCCCTCTGAGTCACTGCGGTGCCGATGCGCGTGCCTGGCGGCCGCGATGTCCGCCAGGTACCCGTGATCGGCCGTTACACAGACAAGGACGTGGATCTCTGTGTGTAAACACAGAGATCCACGTCATGTCATGGAGAGGAGATCGATGCTGTGTCCCTTGTACATAGGGACGCAGATCGGTCACCTCCCCCAGTCACTCCCCTCCCCCCACAGTAAGAATCACGAATAGGGAACACATTTAACCCCTTCCTCGCCCCTTAGTGTTAACCCCTTCCCTGCCAGTCACATTTATACAGTAATCAGTGCATATTTATAGCACTGTTCGCTGTATAAATGTGAATGGTCCCAAAAATATGTCAAGTGTCCGATGTGTCCGCCATAATGTCGCAGTCCTGACAAAAATCACAGATAACCGCTATTACTAGTAAAAAAAAAAAACATAATTCTATCCCCTATTTTGTAGGCGCTATAACTTTTGCGCAAACCAATCACTATACTCTTATTGCGATTTTTTTTTTTTGTTTTACCAAAAATATGTAGAAGAATACGTATCGGCCTAAACTGAGAAAGAAAATAGTTCTCTTTTTTTTGTTTATAGCGCAAAAAATAAAAACCGCAGAGGTGATCAAATACCACTAAAAGAAAGCTCTATTTGTGGGAAAAAAAGGACGTCAATTTTGTTTGGGAGCCACATCGCACGACCGCGCAATTTTCATTCAAAGCGTGACCGTGCCGAAAGCTGAAATTTCGCTTGGGCAGGAAGGGGGTATATGTGCCCAGTAAGCAAGTGGTTAAGGAGTTACATTTTTACTTCAATGCTAACGATACCCCAGACTGTGGCCCCGGAATTATCTGGGAAACGCATAGGGCGGCTATCCGCGGAGTGTTGATTAAACATGGAGCTAGGATCAAGAAGAAGCGTACAGAACAGTTAAAATGCTTGCTTGAAGGATTAGCTATACTGGCGTTTAGACGTCACATAACAGACACGTTCAACATCCCTAGAGATAAATCTTATCGGTAAACAAACACAAATCACAGACCTTCTTTATTACAAAGCTAAGGCGGCGCTACAGGTATGTAGGAAGATTTCATATGAATCAGGCGATAAATGTGGGAAAGTATTGGCCAGAACTTTACGAGAACAGAAGTTAAGGAATTATATCCCACATATTATTTCATTGAATAAATCTAAAAGGTCACGAAACCATACGATATAGCGCCAGAATTTCAAGAATTTTACCAGTCTCTGTATAACTTACAGAGCAAACCCCCTATTCAGGAGCAGATAGATGTGTATCTTTCGGCGTCATTAATGCCCAGACTATCAGAGGCAGACAGGCATAAACTTGAAGACCCTATAACTAGTGAAGAACTTAAGGAAGCCGTAGGTTCTATGAAATTGGGGAAAGCTCCTGGACCTGATGGATTTACTGCCCAATGTTATAAAATTTTACTCCCCTCTCCATCTGAGTATATGGTCAAACTATTTAATGCCCTGGGGTCCTCAGCAACTCTAACAAAAGATACCTTGTTGGCATATATCTCAGTGATACCGAAAGAGGGAAAGGATCCAGCATCTTGCGGAAGTTATCGGCCAATTTCCCTGCTAAACCTAGATCTTAAGCTCTTTACTAAAGTTCTGGCAAATGGGATCCAACAGTATATTCTGAATCTGATACACTTAGATCAGGTTGATTTTTTCCCCACACGAGAAGCCCGTGACAACACTACGAAAGTGCTTAACCTATTACAGATTGTGAATACAACACAGACGCAATGTGTATTTCTGAATACAGATGCGGAGAAGGCCTTTGACTGGGTGAATTGGAGTTTATGCGAGCAGTCTTACAGTACGGAGGTTTTGGTAGTAAGATATTACAGTGGATTTCTTCCATTTACTCCTGCCCGACGGCTCGGGTACAAGCTAATGGAATACTATCAGAAGCCTTCCGGATTTCTAATGGGACGCGACCGGGGTGCCCCCTGTCCCCACTTCTCTTCACCCTGTCACTGGAACCGTTTCTTTGTACACTGCGTCAAAATCTGGACATTTCAGGAATACAAGTAGGGAATACTCAATGTAAAATCTCGGCCTACGCGGATGATATGCTGTTTACGCTTACAAACCCGCTGATCACGATCCCTAACTTGATAAGGGAGTTTGAGTATGGCTCGCTTTCGAACCTTCGTATTAATTTTACTAAATCCGAAGCGATGGAGGTTAACTTACCACAAACTTCGATAACACAGTTGAAACAAAACTTTGTTTAAATGGACTGATAAATCTTTAACATACCTAGGCACTCTACTCCCAATAAATACAGCCAAGATTTTCGAGCTAAACTTCCCACCTTTTTTACAAAAGGTTAAGATACTATTGGATAAATGGAATTCTGGCTTCCATACTTGGCTAGGACGTTGTAACATTATTAAGATGAGTATACTTCCCAAATTCCTCTACCTACTACAGGCATTACCAGTATATATTCCGTTGAGCTATTTTAACCACTTTACAACCACCTGCCGACAAATAACGTCGACAAGGTGGTTGCTTAACTCTGGGAGGACGTTATATAACGTCCTCCCAGAATCGCGCTCCCGCGCGCCCCCTGGGGCGCGCACACGGGAAACTCCGTGACCGCCGGGTCCTCTGGACCCGGCGGATCACGAATCGCGGTAAATCGCCGCTGATAGCGGCCGTTTACCACGTGATCGCTCCGTCGAATGACGGAGCAATCACTTGTAAACAGACCGGCGTCATTTGATGACGCCGGTTCCTCCCTCCCCTCTCTGTACCGATCGGTACAGTGTGAGAGGAGAGGTGAGGGAGCGGATGGCAGCAGCAGCTCTGTGGGCTGGATCTGTGACAATTGCAGTCACAGATCCAGCCATCCATCCATCCATCCCTGCTCAGCCATCCCTGTGCAATACCCTGCCAATACTCTGCAATACACCCTGCCAATACTCTGCAAAATACCCTGCGCAATACTCTGCAAAATACTCTGCAATACCCTGGTGCAATACTCTGCAATACCCTGGTGCAATACTCTGCAATACCCTGCGCAATACTCTGCAATACCCTGCGCAATACTCTGCAATACCCTGCGCAATACCCTGCACAATACTCTGCAATACCCTGCGCAATACTCTGCAAT
Source organism: Rana muscosa (assembly GCA_029206835.1). Lineage (NCBI taxonomy): Eukaryota > Metazoa > Chordata > Amphibia > Anura > Ranidae > Rana > Rana muscosa. Next base: position 23,930,405 of record JARGYO010000162.1, read on the forward strand.
ACCCTGACAATACCCTGCGCAATACTCTGCAATACCCTGCGCAATACTCTGCAATACCCTGCGCAATACTCTGCAATACCCTGCGCAATACTCTGCAAAATACTCTGCAATACCCTGCACAATACTCTGCAATACCCTGCGCAATACTCTGCAATACCCTGCGCAATACCCTGCACAATACTCTGCAATACCCTGCGCAATACTCTGCAATACCCTGCGCAATACCCTGCGCAATACTCTGCAATACTCTGCAATACCCTGCGCAATACTCTGCAATACCCTGCGCAATACTCTGCAATACCCTGTGCAATACTCTGCAATACTCTGCAAAATACTCTGCAATACCCTGCACAATACTCTGCAATACCCTGCACAATACTCTGCAATACCCTGTGCAATACCCCGTGCAATACCCTGCCATACTCCGCAATACCCTGCCATAGTCCGCAATACTCCGCAATGCCCTGCAATACTCTGCAATGCCCGGCAATACTCCGCAATGCCCGGCAATACTCTGCAATAACCACTTCCCGCCCGCCGGCCGTCATATGACGTCCTTGACTTTGTGCGGGGATATCTGAATGATGGGAGCAGCTACAGGCATCATTCAGATATCAGCTTTTTCAGCCGGCGATTCCCTAGACCATAAGAACAATCATAGCGGCTGTTCCACTGCTTGATCATTCTTACGGGAGGCGAGAGGGGATGTCCCCCCCCCGCTGCCCTCCGGTGCTTCTACCGACTCACCGCTACGATCAAAGCTAGGATTGTTGTTTTTTTTTGTTTTTTTTTCAGGCTTCCCAGCCTAGAGGTGAGATGTGGGGTCTTATTGACCCCATATCTCACTGTAAAGAGGACCTGTCATGCCATATTCCTATTACAAGGGATGTTTACGTTCCTTGTAATAGGTATAAAAGTGATCAAAAAAATTTTTGGGGCTGAAAAACATGTCAAACTAAAATAAATAAAGTAAAATGAACAATAAAAAAATATATTTTTTTTAAAGCGCCCCTGTCCCCGTGAGCTCGCATACAGAAGCGAACGCATACGTAAGTCCCGCCCACATATGAAAACGGTTTTCAAACCACACATGTGAGGTATCTCTGCGAACGTTAGAGCGAGAGCAATCATTTTGGCCCTAGACCTCCTCTGTAACTCAAAACATGTAACCAGTAAAAATATTTAAAGCGTCGCCTATGGGGATTTTTTAAGTAGCGAAGTTTGGCGCCATTCCACGAGTGTGTGCAATTTTTAAGGGTGACATGTTAGGTATCTATTTACTCGGCGTAACTTCATCTTTCACATTATGCAAAAACATTGGGCTAACTTTACTGTTTTTTTTTTTTTAAGCACAAAACATTTTTTTCCCGTAAAAAACGCGTTAAAAAAATTGCTGCGCAAATATCGTGCGAGATAAAAAGTTGCAACAACCACCATTATATTCTCTAAGGTCTTTGCTAAAAAACATATATAATGTTTTGAGGTTCTATGTAATTTTCTAGCAAACAAATGATGATTTTTACATGTAGGAGAGAAATGTCAGAATTGGCCTGGGTGCTCCAGAACGCCTGAAGGTGCTCCCTGCATGTCGGGCCTCTGTATGTGGCCACGCTGTGTAAAAGTCTCACACATGTGGTATCGCCATACTCGGGAGTAATAGCAGAATGTGTTTTGGGGTGTAATTTGTGGAATGCATATGCTGTGTGTGAGAAATAACCTGCTAATATGACAATTTTGTGAAAAAAAAAAAAAGAAAAAAAATCTTGATTTTGCAAAGAATTGTGGGAAAAATGACAACTTCAAAAAACTCACAATGCCTCTTTCTGAATACCTTGGAATGTCTTCTTTCCAAAAAGGGGTCATTTGGGGGGTATTTGTACTTTTCTGGCATGTTAGGGTCTCAAGAAATGAGATCGGCCGTCAGTACTTCAGGTGTGATCAATTTACAGATATTGGCACCATAGCTTGTGGACTCTATAACTTTCACAAAGACCAAATAATATCCACCAATTTGTACTTATTTTTACCAAAGATATGTAGCAGTATAAATTTTGGCCAAAATTTATGAAGAAAAAATAGTAATTTGCAAAATTTTATAACAGAAACGAAAAAAAAATCATTTTTTTACAAAATTTTCAGTCTTTTTCCTCTTATAGCACAAAAAATAAAAAACCCAACAGTGATTAAATACCACCAAAAGAAAGCTCTATTTGTGTGAAAAAAAGGACAAAAGATTCATATGGGTACAGTGTTGTATGACTGAGTAATTGTCATTCAAAATGTGAGAGCACCGAAAGCTGAAAATTGGTCTGGTTATTAAGGGGGTTTAAGTGCCCAGTGGTCAAGTGGTTAAACAGTGCCAGAAACTAATCTTTGAGTTTATATGGGCACATAAGCACCCCCGGATACAACGAAATCAATTAATGCTTAATAAGAGACAGGGAGGACTCACGGTGCCAGATATACAGAAGTATTATCAAGCAGTACACCTGAACAGAGTAATCGATTGGAATAGACACCAAATTGTGGGTACAAATTGAACAAGCCCAATCACCTGTGCCTTTGAATGGAGCACCTTGGTGTTTTGCCTCACTTCCTAGGGAAGTGACCAGGAATCCTATAGTGGGCAACACGGCCAGGCTTTGCTCGGCCTTGCTCCCCACGATAGGCATAGTACCCGCAACTTCTCCTCTGTATCCGATATTGGCCAAACCTCTCTTTATACCAGGATATGAAGATATTGTCTTTCGGCATTTAATGAGTATGGGCTGTACTCAAGCATCCAGTTATATTCATACAGGGGCTTGGTTGACAATAACGGAGTTGATTGAACAAGGGAATATATTTAGATTAAAATTTTGGAATGCTCTACAGATTACAAATTTTCTCAGTACTCTCAGGAACCCGGGATGGTTTATCAGACCCCTTACCATATTTGAGAAACTATGTGCTGGGAAGGGAGCAATATCACATACATTATCTACAAGCTACGAATTACTAAACACACAGCTTGAAACCTACTCTCTGAAATGTGTTCAGGAATGGGAACGGGAATTGGGGAGGATCTTTAGCTTGGAACAGCGACAACATATGCTTAGGCTTATGCATGAAACATCAATTTGTGTGAAAACACAAGAAACCAACTTCAAGATCTTTACTAGGTGGTATAAAACACCAGAGCGACTAAATAAAAATTTCTCAGATACCTCTGACCGTTGGAGATGTCAGGAAAATAGAGGCACTTTGTTACATATTTTCTGGGACTGTCCCAAGCTAAGGAGTTTTTGGTCTGAGATTAAACTAATCCTTCAAATCTGTTCAGATCAAACGATACCGGAAGACCCAGCGTATTTTCTCTTGCATGTAAATCTTATACCAGAGAAAGTATATAAGGAATCAGTATCTGTCACCTTTTAGACGCCGCAAAGGCATGCATCCCTTTGAAGTGGAAATCACCATTGCCACCATCAATAGGGAGTTGAATGCGTAAGGTGAAGGAGACCAGCAAATTAGAAGACTTGGTTCTCTCCGCACGCCACCAGCAGGACAGTTATTCCAGGACTTGGTCTTCCTGGAATGCTTTTCTGGCTTCTGAAGAGGGGAAACCCCTCCTCGACAAGGAAATTAATGAGTAAAAGGGTTAATCAGAGTAATGAGCCTAATCCCCCAACCGTTGTGAGGGAGGAGCGCAGGAGAGGTCTACTTCTCTTTAAGCAGCCATGGGTTTTCTTTTTTTTACCCCTTCCCCCTTTCTTTTTTTCTTTTTTTTCTTAACCTCTCCCCCCCCCCTTATTTTTAATTTATTGGATTTTGTCTTGTTTTGTTTCATGTTCATGTCATAGGAATTATGGTAGGAACTGAGGAGGATAAGTTTGAGATTATAGAGGGAATGGGCATAAGGGTCGGGATGTAGATTTTGGACATAAGTTATTAGGAGGTAGAAACCAATTTCTCTTCTATAGCAGTAATTGGAGGAAAGTGAGATATTATAATATGTGACGGAACATGTAGACGGGTAAATAAGACGTGTCCTAATTTAAAACGTTGAAGGTTAATTTTAATGTGTTTTTTTTTTGTGTAATTGGTAATTTGATCTTGAATGTGTAGTTATGTCTATTTCTTTTCTGTATCTCTTTGTATTAAATAAAAATGATTGATTTAAAAAAAGGCGGGTGTACTGGTGGTCTAGGGTGGCATACCTGTTGGGTTTCCTTTGTGGGCATCCCTGGTGGTCCTGGGGGGGCATCCGTAAGGGGGCTGCGCTGATAAACAATCAGCACAGACACCCCCTGTCAGGAGAGCCACCGATCGGCTCTCCTCTACTCGCGTGTGTCAGACGCGAGTGAGGAAAAGCCGATAAACGTCTCTTCCTGTTTACATCGTGATCAGCCGTGATAGGACACAGCTGATCACGTGGTAAAGAGCTTCCGCCAGAGCCTTTTTACCGTGATCGGTGATGCGGTGCGTCAGACCACGGGCACACGATTGCGACTTATCCTGCTGGACGTCCTATGACACCCAGTCAGGATAACTGAACCACCCCCCGGCCGTCATTTTGCTATATTCCAGGCGGGAAGTGGTTAAACATTGGTTACTATCTGTCAAGGTAAATCGTTCAGAAGAGGTTTTAAAATGTCCCATGTACATTAAGCCTAAGTAAGCTCGCTAGCTATAGAGGTTTTTTATTTTTCTTTAGCTAAACGTAATCAGTAAAGTCCAGTATATATTTTTTTCTTTTTAGGGCCCTCCCTGCAGTTATATACCATAATGTGCTAATATGCTGTGCATATTAGCACATTATAGCAGACGTACCTGTCAAGCCCTCCAGCACTGTAGTGTGATCGATCCAGTGTTTCCCGGGCTCTTCCATCTTTGCCTGGCATTCTTTCCAGGTTCCATGTCTTCAGCCACTTGAATGGTTGGGCCACGATGATATCACTCCCACGCATAAACATGGGAGTCACATCGCTGTGGCACAGTTTTGGGGCGGAAAATGTACACTGAGCTGCGCATGCACAGCTTGGTATACATGGAGGCTGACAGGTAGGAGGAAGCTTTTATGACAGAAGAGACCGACAGGGCTTCTTATGTCATAAAAATCCTGCCTTTCTAAATGTGGCTTTGCTAGTTACTCCTTTGACGACATGCCAGTTTTAGAATCACTCCCATTTTAAAAGCATGCCCCACCCCTAATTAAAGTTCATTCTCCCCCCTGTAGTGGCCAACTTGTCACACAGCAAATTAGGCAAGCTCCGTAGGCCTCGCGATTACAGGGGCCCCGCAGCCACCTAATTTGCCTGTTGGGTGCCGCGGATCCACATTCTGCTTGCTCTCCCCACCGGCAAATGACAGGAGCGAGTCCGAGAGGGAGACCTCCTTCAACCCCCCTGCTCGAGACACCACTGAAAGACTGGAGGGCTCTCTCTGTGCTTCTTGCCCATTCCCCCTCCTTCCTCCTGTCAGAGTTGGAGAGCAGAGCAGTAGAAGATCGGTGCGGCTGTCAGGGGCGTAGATAAGGGGGGAGTCAGGGGTGTTCAACCCCCCCTGGGCCAAAATGCATGGTGTTCCTACTCTGCAGCCGCACATGGCACCAGCGTCAGGCAGCACTGCAGTCAGTGGCACACAGAGTATAATAATGCCGCTGCAGCAAGTGTAATAGAGGATTAGGCATACCCGCACGCATGTTGTGGTACACCGCCAGGCCAGTCTTTCGGGCTGAAGGCTGACATCCATCACCAGGCAGCACAGTGGGAGCCGGCAGTGCGTGTAGTCCTGTGCCCACTGCACACCATGTATTCCCATTGGCTTGCAGTGCCACTCCCACCTTGGGCTTGGGAGAGAAGCTTTGCCTGGGCCCTGGAGTGCAGAGTGCTTGTAAAGTGCTGTGTAGCCACCGGCCCCCCACATGGATGAACTGCTACTGTCATGTTCAGGTACGTCCCTCTTTCTCTTCTGGCCTAGTCTCGGAGAGTGTCTTCAGACTTACCAATGCTCAGACTGCTGTGCTGCTGCTGGCATTCTTCTGTTCAAACTAGGAAATCGTGAGTCAGTGAGAGACTGTCTGTGATTCTGTGCGGCAACTGGCAAAGTATGTGATTGAGGCTGGCTGGGCTAAATTTTAAATTGCTTGTGTTACTGACAGTTGACTGAGGCTAAGCTGATTTTTCTATTTCTTGTGTTACTAACAGTCCTGCTTGGCACTGGCATGCTTGTTGTGGTGCTCACCGTCTTACTGATTCAGCAGTTGACACCACAACATGTCTGCCAATGCCACAGCAGGCTGGACTTTCTGCTGCCCTCAGTGGCATGCCTTGGCCCTGTTTTCCCCTTGGTTCATACATATGTGGTACAGGAAACACTGTGATCTCTGTGCGTTTCCCGCACCGCATTGCAATCACATTGTGTTTTTAATCTGCTGCAGGTGTCAATTCAAAGGTAACTCCCCAAAAGAAGGTCACAAACGCAGTGTTTGTCTGAACCAGATCGCATGGTTGGTTTTCAAAAAAAGGTGCCTGTACTTCTTTGGTGAGATTCAGCCCATTCAAAATGGGCTCAAATCACACCACACAGAATTGCATGTGAATTGCACAGGAATGCGGTGCAGTTCCTATGCGATTTACATGCAAACTATAGTGTGATACCAGGCCTACTGTGTTGATTGCGGTGCAATCAAGGCTCATTCATTTTTAATGGGCTCAAATCGCACCAAAGTCATGCATGCGTGCACCAATTTTGGAACAGCACTGCAACCTGTTGGTATGGTCGTTTTGTGAATGCGATCTGGTGCAGGCAAACCGTGTTTTGCAACCTTTGTTTGGGGTGTCGTTAAGATGGCACTGACACCCACTGCAGATTGCAAGGGGGTGCAATTTGAATAAGGTGCATGAAACATGCGTGGATTAAGGGTTTCCCGCATTGTAATATACCTCCGCATATCTCCCAAGCAGTAGGGTGTTTTTCCTCTGCCAGTGCAGGAAGGTGTGCAATTACACACCACCTCGCACTTGGATGTGAACCTAGACTAAAGAGAAGGCACTGCATTCAAGGCTGGTAATATTTCAGTTGATTTTTTTATTTTATTTTTACTCTGTGATTAATTAAAAATTAAGCTAATGTGAACACAGTGAGTGTGCTGCCTTCCACAAGATGGTGCCCTTTGTGCCTTCCCAGTAAGATTGGCTATTACAGTGCACCATCCTGTGGTAGGCAGTGCATTCCCCCACTTTTTTTTTTTATCTGTAAAAGTAAAAAAAAGTCAAGGAGTGCTCTGTCTGACACAACATGGTGCACTTTGCACCATAATAGCCAACCTTACTGATGAGGTGCAAAGGGCACCATCTCCTTGTAGGTAGGTAGCACACTCACTTTGCACCTATTCAGTTTGGACACTAATACTGGACAATAGTCAACCTTACTGGGCAGCGTTCAGAAAAACTGGAAGAAGGAAAAAACTGAAATCAGGTTTAATTTTCTAAAGGACCTGATAAAATACAATTAAGGATGTGATTGCTTACTAGGGGCAACACATTTTTTTTACTTTTTCCAGTCTTTATAATTTTGGCGCAATTTATTTTATTTATGTAGCGACCTCACCCCATCTCTTTCTTCTAGGGGTATCACACACGACAGGGTAAGATGCGCTACGGCCCATGTCCTCCCCATAGCTATGGATGAGGTGAAGGCCAGTACCAGATATTTCCTCGGGCCTGTGTGCTTCTGTAAAGGATTAAGTCCTGCTGTGTCAACACTTCCCTTTGCTCCCATTAACCAGAGTTCCACACACCGATCACAGTACAACTCTTGTTTTATTGTTTTATTGTTTACAATAAACAGTGCTTCAGTAGCCAACTGGTTGCGACTTGATAACAGTTTGATACAAGGGGATGAGCAGGTCGAGGCACTGTCCTGATTGTCAGCTAAACCACTGTGATCTCGCCAGCGGTTACTATAGCCTTAGCTAGAAAGGACTTAGAACTTGAGAGTCTCTACCAGCGACTCAAGAGAACGTAGATAGGAGTACCTTCGCTGCGTTGTGGCCCCTGTCAGGGGAAGACGTCCCTCCAAGAGAGTTACCAGAGGCCCATCCGTCACTGGGTTGATGCTGCTCCAGACTCTCCGAATGGGTAACCTCCCCGGCCTCCTCACCTCAGACATGGGCCCCATCCACTTCAGGGACCCTCGGACTTCTCCACCCTTGCGGGACCCAGTCGAAGTCACTGGGCCCCAGGCCTCCTGTTTTTTTTTTTTTTTTTTTAACAGAAGGAATTTTATTAGAAGAAAAATATCGTTGTACATGTGAGAAAGCTGTGGACAATACACAGAAAAAGAATGGCATCTAACAGAGTACAACTAGGTCAGCACTTGAACAGGAGGCATATAATCAAACATATCAGTTATATATAATAGTGTTGCTACACCTAGTCATAGGGCACTTATAGACCCCGCCAACAGGACCATCCATCTACCTATTCAGCGCGGAGGGGGGGGGGAACAGAAATGTAATACCAATTAGTACCAACCCAGGGGGAGGGAGGGGTGGAATCAGTGTCATATCCACAAACCACGATCTACACCGTGAGGTGTCTGGCCTCAACCCAACTTGACCATATTTTCAGAAACTTTTTAGGACAGTTGCGACCCATATACGTCAGCTTGTACATTGGGAGCGTGTCATTCACCAGTTTCTTCCATGCCGAGATTCGGGGTGGCTCAGGCATTTTCCAATTAATCAGAATGGTTTTCCTAGCATAATACGCACAATAAAAAATAAAAAGTTTTGTATGTGTGTTAGTGGGGAGGTTGTCAGTTATACCCAAAAGAAGGATCAGGGGGTCCAGTCCGACGGAAACACCACTAAGTGATCTGATGTCAGCAGTCACCTCCTGCCAAAACGTCTGTATCCGAGAGCAACTCCAGACCATATGGATAAAGTTACCTACACCCTCCTGGCAGCGCGGACACCAATCGTCCACCAGGCGATAGATGACCGAGAGCCGCTGTGGCGTGTAGTACACCCTGTGAAGAAACTTGATTTGAACAAATCGGTCCCTGGCAGCTAACATAAGGGGGATGTACTGCTGTAGGCCCTCAGACCAATCCTCCTCCGTCAGGTTTGGTATATCCCTTTGCCAGGCACTGAATGCTCTGTCAGCACCAGTGCCCCCAGCACAGGTGAGCCTAAAGTATATGGAGGACAACGCTCTATCTATGTTACTGGCCGCAAGAAGTCTCTCAACCGAGTGTGGGGCTAAGGTGATCGGTTCCGGGAACTGAGCCCTAAGTGCATGTCGAAGCTGCATAAATCTAAAATACATCCAGGAAGGAAGCGAGAATTTGTCCTTCAGGTCCCGAAAGGAGAGGAGACAGCCCCCCGGCATAACATCCCGGAGGGTCCTAACCCCGTGCCTGGCCCACACCCGCGGGTCCGGCACAGTCCGCAGATGGGGCAACTCCGGGTTTCCCCATAGGGGAGTATATGGAGAACAGGTCCGGAGCTTCACCAGGGACCCGAAACTCGCCTCCACACTCCAATGGTTGTTCTCATAGGGGTAGTGATATGTATGCTAGAGCGAGGCCCTCGGTACACCAAATTGCTAAGTTCATCATAGGAACCCAATATTGCCGCCTCAAGATTCACTGCGGGATTGGACCGGTCCTGCATGAACCACCACCTCACTGAAACCAGGACCGCAGCCCAGTAATATTTTTGAAAGTTGGGTAGTGCCAGGCCCCCTCCCCGACAAAGGGAGCTGGAGCGTGGATCTAGCCACTCTGGGGACCCTACCCTGCCACACAAATGTTCCAATCGCCTGGTCCAGTTTGGTAAAAAAGGAATTAGGTATGCTAACAGGAGTGTTCCGGAATGCATAAAGGAATTTAGGGAGGAAGGACATCTTTATCAGATTAATCCTACCTACTGGGGTCAGCGGCAGGGTCTTCCAAGTGTTACATTTGAGGGTAAAATTTTGCATGATCGGGCGAACATTGGCTTCCAAGTAGTCTGGTAGGTTCCTCTGAACATATATGCCCAGGTACTTAAATCTGTCGACCCAGTGAAGGGGGGCCGGTAGGTCAGGAGGAGGGGTCATCGGGCGTAAAGGAAAAAGCACTGATTTGTCCCAATTTATTTTAATGCCGAGAACCTGCCAAACCGCTCGAAAATCTCAAGGGCCGCCGCCAAGGAAGCATGAGGGTCACCCAAATACAGGAGGGTGTCATCCGCGTACATAGATATCTTTTCCACCAGGGGTGGTACCTGAATGCCAGACACCCCATCGGAAGAACGTATCAGCGCAGCCAACGGCTCAACTGCCAGGGCAAAGAGGGTGGGAGAAAGGGGGCAGCCCTGTCTGGTGCCTCGGCAGAGTGGGAAGGCCGCAGACAAAATACCACCGGTACGGACCCTAGCCGTTGGGCGAGAATACAATAGCTGTACCCACGAAATAAAGACCGGTCCGAACCCAAACTTTTGCAGCACTGCCCACAGGTATTCCCACTCCACCGAGTCAAAGGCTTTTTCAGCATCCAGGGAGGCAACCACCTCTGCCCCCCCTCCCCCAGCCACTCGATCTATTACTGTAAAAAGCCGTCTAAGATTAATATCTGTGCCTTTCCCAGGCATAAAGCCTGTCTGATCACCATGCACCAGGGACAATATCACTCCATTAAGTCGATTAGCCAGTACCTTAGTAAGGATCTTAGCATCGACATTGAGCAAGGAGATGGGCCTGTACGAGGAGCAGAGCTCGGGGTCCTTCCCCGGTTTAGGGATAACCACAATAATCGCTCTCAGCATTGAGGGCGGCAACTGGGATTCTCAGATCGAGGTCCGGAGGACCTCCCTCAGCGCAGGGGTCAACACTTCACTATGCGTCTTGAAAAATTTGGCTGGAAGGCCATCCTCGCCCGGGGTTTTCCCTGTTTGCATAGATGTCACGGCCCTCTGAATCTCTTTCAGAGTAAATGGGGCATCCAGTCTCGACCGGGTCTCCTCCGTAAGCATGGGGAGGTCTACAGAGTCAAGGTAGGACCGGAGTTCAGTTACGGTGTAGTCGGCCTTGGAAGAATAAAGATCAGCATAGTAGGAAGCGAAACACAAGTTAATCTCAGTCGGATCCGTTAGAAGGCTCCCCGTCACGTCTCTAACATTAGCCACCGGAGTGGATACCGCCTGCTCTCTAGAGAGCCAAGCCAGCATGCGTCCGGTCTTCTCTCCCTGCTCAAAGATTCTCTGGGACTTATACAACAGTTGTTTTTTTGCAGCCGAAACCCTAAGCAACTGAACCTCGCGGAGCGCCGCAGAGAGGGCCAAACTGAGGCTCTCCCCTCCAGTCTCCGCATACCTAGCCTCCTGTGCCTGGGCGTGAGATTCCGCCTGCAGCAAAGAGTCTCGGGAGGACCTGCGGGCAGAGCCAATGAGATCCTGATATTGCCCCCTAACATAAGTTTTAAAGCACTCCCAACTAGTGGGGGATTTACGCGGGGGGGTCAGAAGACCAGAAAGACACTATGGCCGAATCTACCTGTGGCTCTACCCGTTCATCCGTAACCCAGTATCTGGAAAGCCGCCAGAGGCAATTAGCCGGAGTTGTATTTGTCTGGAGCCGCAAGAGAACAGGGGTATGGTCTGAGATACCTCTGGGAAGGGTAGTCACCTCCCGTACCTTGGTCAGGACTGGGCCGCTGACATAAATGAGATCAATACGGGACATTGCTAAGTACGTGGCAGAGTTGCACGTGTATCCCCAGGCCTCCTGGTTTAGTACCTCACCCCAGGCTGAAGGTGCCTGGGATGGACTCCAACTCCATTCCGGTCAGGCCTAGGGCACCTGAGCCGGAATTCAGAACCGCCCGCACCCAGGCCTAAGGTGCCTGAGTGCGTGATGAAGAACCTCCAGAAGAGCAAGACCCCGTGACCAGGGCGTCTCCCCCTTTTATCCCCTCCAATGACGCCACGGCAGGTTCCCCGCCCTCGCCGTACCATCTCCGAGAAGGGACAAAAAGGACAGCACTATGGCAGTGAATCTACCCTGAGCCTGCGGGCACCTGCCACCCACAGGCCAAGGAGATTATTACACCGCCCAATCCTCCACGAATACAAATGGTCCATTACTCCCATATTTACACACCTAAATTTAGAGACCCCGCTACATTTAAAAATACTTTTACTTTGTACCTGCTGCTAAACCCCCCCCCCCCCCACCCCCCAGAACAAAAAATTATCTACGGCCCTGGCGGCTGTGTCTCTGTGTGGAGAGAGCAGCTACAGGCTCTTCTTTCCCCCTCCCTCTCCTCCTCTCACCATTGTTCTTGGGAGCTGCGCTGGCTAGGTTTCTTCCCCCTCCTTATTGGGCAGGGGACAAAAACACTCAAAATGAAGCAGAGGAGGATTGTGGGACAAGTAGTCCCAAGGGCTGGACATTGCAACCCTAAGGTAAGAAACTGCAGCCCCCAGCATGCCCAGCTGAAGAGGAGGGAGAGCAAACCAGGAGCTTAGGAGAGCTTTTGGGGAAGTGTAACCAGGACTTCAGAGGGAGAGGATTGTGCTGATAGGACTCCATCATAGAGAGAGAGAACCCCGCTGCCCTGCGCCACCAGAGAGAAAGCGACACAGCCTAGCACCATCCCTTGTGAAAAAATGCATGAAGTTATTTCCAGAATACAGATCTGGGTGCTACCCAGCAGAGTCGTCACAGGCAACCCAGAATGAGCTAACTCCTGATCAGAGGAACCGTTGTTGCTGTATCCCCGGGTCTGGTAAGAGGGCCGGTCGGCCATTATCCGCTGCCATCCATAGTAACTGCCCACCCTGTTATTCTTTTGCCCTAATACTGCCTGCAGGCCCTATTCACAGCTGCAACGTGCACCAGCGATTAGAGATGAAGATTTAGGACTTAGGGCTGGTTCACACTGCAGCGATGTCCGACATAGGATGTGATTTGCACCACACTGCAAATCACATGCGATGTCTGTGCGATGCACTTTTAGCCATACAGATAGTATGGCTGAATTCGCATTGCATTTGGACCAAACTCGCAGAGGACCCTTTTTTCATCCAAAGCAGAATTGGATTGCATGGGTGTTCACACCCATGCGATACGATTCATGTCCGAATTTGCAGTTCGCACTGGGATATGCAAACAAATTTGAGGGTGTCAGTAACTTTTAATTGACACTCCCAGCAGTTCGCATAGGGCAGTGTGAACTGCCACCGGGAGACATGCAATGCGGGAACCCGCAGTGGCTTCGCAGGGTTCCCGCATCGCTGCAGTGTGAACCAGCACTTAGGCTTGGTTCACACTGGTGCGATGCGAGAACCCTGCGAATTCACCGCATCGCACCTGACTCGTAGGCGGTTCACACTGCGTTATGCGAATCACTGGGAGTGTCAATACAAAGTTAATGACACCCCCAGATTGGTTCACATATTGCAGTATGAACTGTCAATTCAGGTCCAAATGTGATGAAATTTGAGCCGTACTATCTGTATGGCTGAAATCGCATAGCACAGACTTCACATGTGATTTGCACTGCAGTGCGGTGCAAATCACATGTGAGGTCGCACAGCACACTGGTTTGAACCGAGCCTAAATACTGCCCTATAACTGTAGCAGCCCCAGGGCTATGGTCGGCACTACCATAAGGCGGCTTAAGCAGCCACCTCAGGGCGCCAGGATAGGGGGGTGGTAAAATCCTAATCCCCAGCCACTTGCTGGGATTCAGATTTTTACAGTGCTGAATATTTTATTTATTTTTTTACACACTCCCAGCCCCTATAGCAGCTGGGAGTGTGCGTACTTTAGTAAAGCCAACTGTTCCCTTTCATGTGGAAATATTTCAAGTGGCTGTGAAGCCACCTATCACTTCCACCACTGCCGCAATGTGCAACCCCCTTCACCATGTTTACCAGGCATCACTGTCCCACCTACGGGCCCGGTGCTGTCATGGTGGGTGGCACTGGGAAGGGCGGCAGGAGCTCAGCAGACCTTCGTCCACTCAGCCACCCTCCTGTACACTGACTGGGAAGTGTCATGTATGACGTCAGGGGCGAGCTGGGCCGGGGCAGAGTAGCAATTGCCCCCTAGGCCACCCTAACCTATGTTGAAAACAGCCGGCAGCCGCTGCCTTTATTTTTTTTCTTCTGTAGGAAGTTGGGCCGGCAGCCCAGCCGGCCGCTATTGCATTCCGGGAGTTGTAGTCCGCACTCAAGCTCCCGAGCAGCGCAGAGGAAACTACAACTTTGGTGAGCCTGCATTTATGGACACTGGTGAAGCTGCATTGATGGGCACTGATGAGGCGGCACTGGTGAGGCTGCATTGAAAAACGAGGTGGGCATGGATGAACTGATTCGGTGGTTCAATGGGCCACTTGACTGGACAGGCTGCCAGCCCTCCCCTGTATGTCGTCACTTCTTGGACCAGGGATAAGTAAATAAAAATCCTTGCAACGGCCCTTACGTAGTTTGTTGTTGCCATTTAAAGGGGAACCCCACCTTCTCTCATTTCTTCGAATGCACACGAAAACCACTAGAAAACTGCTATTCCTTTAGACACGTTTAGAGTACAGTTGTGTTGATAAATATTGATTTACCTATTCTAGTATTGATATAGAGCTGCTTTTATAGATATATTTGTTTACCTTTATTACCTGAGGGCAGTTCTACTCTGCTTAGTGAGCTGCACTTTGTCATTTATACAAGTTCCTAATTATAGACAAATGGTGTCTATCACTAGGCACGTGTGTAATCATTTATTGCCTATATCCTACAGTAAGGTGAAAGGTACTATACGCTACGGGTGTCTGTAGTGATTCAATCAACCTGATTCAATCAACCAGGTGTGTCAGAGGGGCTAAGGGTGTTCTTGGAGTTAAGGCGTAGAATAGGGAACCCAAAATTACCAAGCGGCTCCTTTAGGGGTAGTGCTACACACACATTACCCCAGTTTTGAGGGACAGGGGACCTTAATGTTGCTGTGCTCAGGCAGCGTTAAGAGCCCTCTCTCACGTAAGCGTGCCAAACATCTGATTTGCAGCAGTTTAGTTTAAAGGTGACAAGACATCTTAATGCCGCTGTGTGCAGGCAACGTTAAGAGCCCTGTTAAGCCCCATACACACGGTCAGACTTTTTGACAACAAACTTCTAAATTCCCAGGTTTTTTTAAAAATCCGACCGTGTGTACGCTCCATCGGACAAACTTTTTCGGTTTTCATCGGACAAATGTTCGCTCTGCAAACGAACAAACTTTTCGGCAACCAGAGTCCTACGGTGCAAAATCCTATTGTGTGTACAGAAGTCCATCGGACTTTAGTCCAAAGTACAAATGCGCATGCTCAGAACCAATGTTAAAATCGACCAACAATAGCAAAAGTTGACCAAAGGGTGGCGGTAAAGAGCAGAAAAACCACGTGATTTGGGGAAAGTTGGCTGAAAAAGTCCTGCCGTGTGTATGCATACCAAGTTCACGGGCAACGCTCTGTGAACAAAAATCCACGGAAAAGTTTGTTTGAAGTCCGACCTTGTGTATGAGGCGTTACACTCACCTCTCGCGTAACCTAAGACTCCTCAAGTTCCGCCTACCGGCCAATGAGGAGTGATGTTGCGTACACGCACGTCACCCCTCCCATCCACTGCACAAGGATCTCAATCTGGGAAGGCCTGCTGCAAAGCTCAAGGGCATCAGTGGGGCCTCATGTCTAAGTTTTGCCTAAGGCCTCACAAAGCTTAGAGCCGCCTCTGGGTGGGGGGGGGGTTGCATTGTTAAGGGGAGGGGCGCCAAAAAGCACCTTCGCCAGTGTAGATAAAAATCCTTGCACCGACCCTGCCCAAAGGGTGTTCATTTTTATCCAGACATGATTTGTAGATGATGAGAACCTCAAGTTTGCACAAACTACAAAAAGCTAAGAAAGCGTCAAGGAGGATCCTCTTAGGGTCCCACAATGGCAATGCCAGGAAAATGCACAAGGGTACATGTAACGGGAAGGCCCGGGGAACTCAGAATCGCTTAGGAAGTATGAAATACCCTTGCGCCAGCTTCCCCAATGGCTCTTATGTGTCAATCACCCTGTGTCTCTATTAGGGGCACAGGGTGAATGAAAAACCCCAATATGGTCTATGATGGCCATATTCAATGCTGTACATACATTTTATCTAGATTGGGTCTGTAATATTCATCCACCATATTCCCCAGGATACCTGCAAAGAACTCTCTACTGTTTGATTATGACCTCAACAGGTTAATTGGAAAGTGACGCCTTCATGATGTTTAGACACATACTCTTAGATGCTAATATCATCACCGACAGCCCTGACTTTGTGTAATCATGGCTGTGAGGAATTAAGGTAATTTGCATTCTATTGTTCAGTATGACTTGGGAAAGTCTGGTGTGAATAGAAGTAATTAACCCTATACTTGTGTGTATTGTAAAGGCAGACTGGGATTTACAATACAAAGGGATTTAAGATGTAAAGGTTTAGAACCTGTTGTCGCCAGACAGACTGGCTGCCAACCCTTTGTGGGAAGATGTGTATTGGAGTTCGTATATTCTATTGTGTTGGGATCTTTTGAAGCCTAGCAGACGTCAGGATGAGGTGTTGAGTTTTGGGATGTGTGGGTGGAGCTGGGCCCTTGTTCATGTTAAATCATGTGCCCTGAATTGTGTATAAAGTTACAATGTTGGTCAATAATAAAGTCATTCCTACTACAGAAGAGACAGAGTGCGTCTCGTCTTCTTCCAGAGGGGTCGGCTCCTATAGGAAAGGGTCGTTTAGCTGTGGATATCGGTAGCGAGTGGATGTGTGTCTAGGAGAGGGAACATCGTAAACGGCGTTAATACCCCTTGAGATTGGGGTGCCGTTACATTGGTTGGCAGCAGCGGGATTTTCCCTCCAGTTCCTGGGACACTCCAAGCCACCACAGTGAATGACCAAGCTATGCAGCCTGCAGAAAAGTCACGCTGAAAGACTTACTTGAGAGCCGAGATGAACCAGAGGAATGGTGATGCAGGACCCCGGTCAGTTGAAGATTTGTTTCAGCAACGAGTTCGAGAGCGCTTGGCATTATATGGTGCTAACCCATCAGAGACCGCCATACAGGAAGCCATTAGAGAAATCGAGCGGCAGGATGAGCGACAACATGAGCAGAGAATGGCGGAAATACGGCAATCAGAGACAACACCTAAAAAAGCAGCACCAACTGAAAGCAGAGGAGAGATACAGATACCAGCCGACATGGAAAAGGAATTCAGAAGGAGGTTGCGAGAGATGCAGATACAGCATAGAGGACCAGTATCAGAGGAGGTCCTGCTGGGATGGTCGGGTCGATCCGCTGCGAACTCTGGAAGAAAGTGCTAGCCCTCGAGCAGCAACACCAGGGAAAAGTTCTCCCCTCCATCCATGTAAGGTACTGGTCGCAGTATGAAGTACGAATGCTGTTATTGGGGGAACAACCGAAGCAGGAGTGGACAGCTGAGTTAAGCAGGCTGATCCGGGCAGAGATGCGGTTGGACGAGAGCTACAGAGCCCTCCGGTGGTATGTAGCCCAAGAGTGCCCATGGTCAGCGGATGACAGCCCCACGGAAGGCTTTGACTATAATGGCCTGGGATTGTTGTATTGGAGGCTGTCCGAGGACCCTGACTTTGGGAGTGATCAGGAGTGGCGTTTGGAGGACATAATGGAGCACAGAGAACAAAGACTGAATGTCTCGGAAGGGCACTGGGCACGGGAAGATTTGGAGTTTCTGGCCGTTCAGGAATGGGAGCTGGAGATCGCCTACAAACAGCTGCTAGACTCCGCTCAGCAGCAGGGTGGGGCTCCCTTTGCCTGGGACTATCAGGAAATACCAGTTGACAACTATGAAATCCTGGCCGAAGAATCAGCAGTGGAAAATCTGAAGATTGCCCTCCCTAAAGCCGAAGTGAATGATACAGAGTTCCAGGGAGCTAACCTGGCTGAAGAATCGGCAGTGGAAAAGATGAAGATTGCCCTCCCTAAAGCCGAAGTGGATAATATGGAGTTCCAGGGAGCTAGGGCAGTTGGCTCATCTCCCCAGCCACAGATTACAGAAGGTATGGACTTAATGGACTGTGCAGAGGATGTTATGAATTATGCATCGCCCGCTCAAGTACTGGCAGCAGGACAAAGTACTGCAGACCCCTGCTCTACACCCATGGCAGTGTTGGAGGCCCGAATTGAGAAGGTGATGGTTCCTCTTTCTGAGTGGATTTCAGAGATGCAGGGAGGAGAAGCAGCCATTTTCCCTCCCCAACAGGTAGCCAGAGCAGATGGTGTGGAGTCCCCAGCAGGAGTACACACCCCCTCCCACCATATGCCTTTATAACCAATACTGTGCCATATTGTCACATATATATAATTTTTCATCTTAGGTACATTGTTACACGCATCCACCCCTGAAGAGCGAGCTGGATCTCGCGAAACTAGTCGGGTAGTATGATGCCCGTGTACTTTGACTGTTACTACATCCATGTACCAATATTCCCTGTTCATTTTATTTTAATTGGCAACTGTTGGTGTTATCCATGCATGTAAACAATTTTACTTGAATAAACTATATACTGTATTTACTACTGTTTATATTTACTGGCGGAAACGTTACACACTTCATTTAAAGTCCCAAAGGGCGAATTCTTTGTTTTATCCCCAGCAGGAGTACTGGCAACAGGGCAGAGTGATAGCAACCTGTGCTGCCCAGCACCGGAAACAACTGTGGAGTTTCAGGGGGCCGGGGCAGTTGGCCCCTCTCTCCAGCAACAAGCTGGGGTGGTAAAGCTTCTACCCCCAGCTGAATCACTGGCAGCAGGGCAGAATGCTACTGGCCGCTGCACACAACTGCCACTTGAGCGGATATCGGTGGATGGGACTGCGGTCTCCACTCACAGCAACCCAGCAGAAGAGCTGGCAACAGAGCCGAGTGCCACGGGCCTCGGCTCTCAACTAACAGAAGAGGGAGTTCCTGTGGTATTGGATGGGACTTCAGTCCTCACTGACACAACCCCAGAAAATAGTGTGACACTGAGACAGGAGGATGTCAGCCTTGCTTTGCAAGCACTGGGAGATTTTCACCTACCACAAGTGGATGGGACTTCAGTCTCCACTTGTATACCACAGGGATGCTGGGCAGTCGACCCAGATCCCCAACAGCATGACGGACTGAGCCCAGTCACCCTGTCTTCTCTCCAGCAGCAGAAAGGACTCCAGGGAGGAGGGCCAGTCCAGGCCTCTCCCCAGCGGCGGGTGTGTTCTCTGAGAGAGGCAGAGGTTGGCTGGGTAAGCGATTCTCTGTTTGGAGAAATTTATTTGGGGTACTGTGTGGATACCGGCATTAGAAGAAGGGACCTATGGACTAATTTCGGAGTCAACCCGTCTGGGGTTCCCCCCTCTGTTAGTCTCCTGCCGAAAGGGGAGAGATGTAACGGGAAGGCCCGGGGAACTCAGAATCGCTTAGGAAGTATGAAATACCCTTGCGCCAGCTTCCCCAATGGCTCTTATGTGTCAATCACCCTGTGTCTCTATTAGGGGCACAGGGTGAATGAAAACCCCAATATGGTCTATGATGGCCATATTCAATGCTGTACATACATTTTATCTAGATTGGGTCTGTAATATTCATCCACCATATTCCCCAGGATACCTGCAAAGAACTCTCTACTGTTTGATTATGACCTCAACAGGTTAATTGGAAAGTGACGCCTTCATGATGTTTAGACACATACTCTTAGATGCTAATATCATCACCGACAGCCCTGACTTTGTGTAATCATGGCTGTGAGGAATTAAGGTAATTTGCATTCTATTGTTCAGTATGACTTGGGAAGGTCTGGTGTGAATAGAAGTAATTAACCCTATACTTGTGTGTATTGTAAAGGCAGACTGGGATTTACAATACAAAGGGATTTAAGATGTAAAGGGTTTAGAACCTGTTGTCGCCAGACAGACTGGCTGCCAACCCTTTGTGGGAAGATGTGTATTGGAGATCGTATATTCTATTGTGTTGGGATCTTTTGAAGCCTAGCAGACGTCAGGATGAGGTGTTGAGTTTTGGGATGTGTGGGTGGAGCTGGGCCCTTGTTCATGTTAAATCATGTGCCCTGAATTGTGTATAAAGTTACAATGTTGGTCAATAATAAAGTCATTCCTACTACAGAAGAGACAGAGTGCGTCTCGTCTTCTTCCAGAGGGGTCGGCCCCTATAGGAAAGGGTCGTTTAGCTGTGGATATCGGTAGCGAGTGGATGTGTGTCTAGGAGAGGGAACATAGTAAACGGCGTTAATACTCCTTGAGATT
This sequence comes from Rana muscosa, assembly GCA_029206835.1. NCBI lineage: Eukaryota > Metazoa > Chordata > Amphibia > Anura > Ranidae > Rana > Rana muscosa. Next base: position 23,950,705 of record JARGYO010000162.1, read on the forward strand.
GGGGTGCCGTTACAGTACAATACTGTAAGGAGGGACCAGAGCTGCCGCAGGACACTGGAAAGTCAGGTTCTTACCATAATAGGGAGCAGTGGGGATTAATTCTTGTAGGTCAAGCAGTCCTTCGGAAGGAGACAGTGCAAGGAGTGCAATCTTGGTAGGAAATGACTCAACAGGAAGGTGTGTGTTTTTGATTGGTAAGAGTCTATCCTTTGAAATTGTATCCCAAAGTAAGAATTGGAGATCCCACGCACTGGGATCCCAAACAAACCTAGAAAAAATGGTTAATAGTGATGCTGAAGGTCTTTAAAGGGTAATGTTCATCTTTGGAACTTTACATATTCCAGCTGCTGCCCCCTCCCCCCTTGATCTCCCCCTCCCTGTGACAACAGTGGATTATTTTCCCCACACCCACTGTAAATTTTTAAAAACAGTGTGGCTGTTTAGGGCTCCACTCCATACTTCCTGTGCATGAATAAACTACAAGTACCATCTGTCACTGGCAGACACTTGTAGTTTCAATGGGCTGCAGGGGGGGATATATAGGGGGGGCGCTGATAAGCACTCTCATAGACCACGGATATGGCCTCCAGCTTTCAAACAGAAAGTTTGTACAGAGGTATGAAAACATATTCTTAGCCCCCAAGCGTCAAACGCTTTTGCAAAATCGACGTATACTACATCAGTCACTCCTCTATCCAAAGTTTTAATTACCTCCTCATAAAAAGAAATCAGGTTTGTTTGACAAAGTCTGTCTTTCATGAATCCCTGCTGTCTGTTGCTTAACCACTTGCCCACTGGGCACTTAAACTCCCGTCCTAACCAGACCAATTTTCAGTATTCGGTGCTCTCACATTTTGAATTACAGTTACTCAGTCATGAAACATTGTACCCAGATGAAATATTTGTCCTTTTTTTCACACAATTAGAGCTCTTTTGGTGGTATTTGATCACCACTGGATTTTTTTTTTTTTTGCGGTATGAATTTTTTTTTTTTATTACTGGTAGTCTCAGTTATAAAATTTTGCAAATGAGTAATTTTTCTTCATAAATTTTGGCCAAAATTTATACTGCTACATATCTTTGGTAAAAAAATAACCAAAATAAGTGTATATTAAGCCTCGTACACACGGTCGGACTTCAAACAAACTTTTCTGTGGATTTTTGTCCCAAGGGAGTTGGCCGGGAACACCCATAGCATACACACGGCAGGACTTTTCTGCAAACTTTCCCAACATCACGTGGTTTTTCTGCTCTTTTCTGCTCTTTACTTGCCACCCTTTTGGTCAACTTCTGCTATTGTTGGTTGATTTTAACATTGGTTCTGGGCATGCGTGTTTGTATTTCGGACAAAAGTCCGATGGATTTCTGTACACACGATAGGACTTTGCACCGTAGGACTTTTGTTGCCGAAAAGTTTGTCCGTTTGCAGAGCGAACTTTTGTCTGATGAAAACCGAAAAAGTTTGTCCGATGGAGGTAGGATTTTTTAGAAAACTTGCTCATTTTGAAGTTTGTTGTCAAAAAGTCCTACCGTGTGTATGGGGCTTTATTTGATCTTTGTGAAAGTTAGAGTCTACAAGCTATGGTGCCAATCTCTAAAATTTGATCACACCTGATGTACTGATGGCTGATCTAATTTCTTGAGACACTAACAGGCCAGGAATGTACAAATAGCTCCCAAAAGACCCCTTATTGAAAAGAAGACAGTCCAAGGTATTTAGTAAGAGGCATGGTGAGTTTTTTGAAGTTGTCATGTTTTCCCCACAATTCTTTGCAAAATTAAGATTTTTTATTTTTTTTTCCCCAAATTGTTATAATAACAAGTTATTTCTCACAAACAGTTATTTGACCGTCCTGTAGCCATCATTCGGCTATGACCCGGTCGGCAACTGGTTAAAGTATTTTTTTCCAGCAAGAACTTATCTATGTGGTCTTTTATTAACCACTTCAGCCCCGGAAGATTTGGCTGCCCAATGCCCGGGCAATTTTTTGCGATTCGGCACTGCGTCGCTTTAACTGACAATTGCGCGATCATGCGACGCTGTACCCAAACAAAATTGACATCCTTTTTATCCCACAAATAGAGATTTATTTTGGTAGTATTTGATCATCTCTGCGATTTTTATTTTTTTGTGCTATAAACAAAAAAAGAGCGACAATTTTGTACTTTCGCTATAATAAATATCCCCAAATTTTTTTTGTTAGTGATTTTTTTCTCAGTTTAGGCCGATATGTATTCTTCTACATATTTTTGGTAATACAAACCGCAATAAGCGTATATTGATTTGCGCAAAAGTTATAGCGTCAAAATAGGGAATAGATTTATAGCATTTTTATTATTATTTTTTTTTACTAGTAATGGTGGCGATCTGCGTTTTTTTTATTGGGACTGCGACATTAAGGCGGACACATCGGACTTTTTTGACACATTTTTGGGACCATTGCCATTTATACAGCGATCAGTGCTATAAAAATGCACTGATTACTGTAAAAAGGTCACTGGCAGGGAAGGGGTTAACACTAGGGGGCAATCAAGGGGTTAATTGTGTTCTCTAATGTGTGTTCTAACTGAAGGGGGATGGGACTGACCTAGAGGGATGGGACTGACCGTTCCTCAGCTCACAGAACAGGGATGTGTGTGTTTACGTGAAAAAAATTTGCTAATTACAGTCCAAAATATGGTATATGTAATTAATCCAGAATTTGCACAGATGGAAATTAGTTTGATATACACCCGGTGACTAAATAACAGGAAAATGCACCATCACCTTGTGGAAAACATGCTTACCAGATAGTAAGCCAAATAAGCAGATGGCTTTAACCCAGCCCAGGCCTTTTATTTTGCAAGAAGACACAGAACTGCAATGTAGTTGTTGCAAGCTTCCTATCACAGGTTGGCACATGGTGATGGTGCATTTTCCTGTGATTTAGTCACCGGGTATATATCGAACTCATTTCCATCTGTGCAAATACTGGATTAATTACATATACCATATTTTGGACTGTAATTAGCACATTCTTTTTCCTTTCATTTTTATTTGTGCTATATCTCACATTTAATTGCTGCTTTTGGACTGGTTCATCCATTTAATTTTATTGTATTCGATTAGCGCAGTTTTTTACCCTCTATGTGTGTGTTTACACACACACACGTCCCTGATCTGTCTCTCGTGCCTGGAGATCCCTCGCGGCCCCAGGTCACGAGCATCGGCACTCCCGCCATGCAGCGGGCGCGCGCCTGCTAGCCCGCTTACAGCGACCGACGTACAGCTACGACGGTTCGTCCAGCGGAGCCAACCTGCCGCAGTATAACTGTGGTGGCTGGTCCGCAATCGGTTAAAGCAGAACTCCGGACAAAATTACTTTTCCATGTCCTTGTTGCTGATCTCCTACCTTCACCCACTTTGCCATCCATGTTCTTCTGAGCTCTGTAATAGGCTGCTGAACTTGCTGAAAAACTGTTATTGCTTGCTGACATCCTGTTTGTAAGACAGCTGGCTGCTATCCCTCTCCTGAGCTCAGCCAGTGGTCTGGCACGCCTCCTTGTAATCCTCAGAAAGCCGAGCAGGAGGAAGCAGACATGTTGTGGGCGGAGGGGGGGGGTCTCACAGCCCCCGGTTGGTGCCGCCTATGCAGGAGGTGTCCTCCTTCTCCTCCCTCCTCCCTCCTCCCTCCTCCTCCTCTGCTCCTGCCAGTCACCGCCCCTCCACTCCGTCCCCCTCCACTCTATCCCCGCCGCACCGCACCCTGCCGCTGCCTGCTATCTCCATGCAGAGCGGGGATTATCATCAGTAATTACTTGTATGACACAGTGGGGATGTCCCGCTGTGTCAGGTATAGTATACGAGAACACCAATGCTGATGTACCACCCCCTGCCATTATAGGGACAGTGTGCTGTCAATCATAATAATGGCAGGGATCAGCATTTGACATTCTCATATAACAATACCGGACACCACGGGAGATCCCCGCTGTGTATATACAAGTAATTACTGATAATAATCGGCACTGGTGGCCCCCGACGAGCGGCACTGGTGGTCCCCGACGAGCGGCACTGGTGGTCCCCGACGAGCGGCACTGGTGGTCCCCGACATGTTGGTCCCTGACAAGTGGCACTGGTGATCCCTGGAAATTATATAATAAAAACCCGCGCCAAATAATAATTAAGAAAGTATGCTGCTCCTCAAATAATCAGTGATAACTGAAAACAAAGTGAAAAATAGTAAAAAGCGAGGGTGCTAATTACGAGTCCCAAATTAAATAAAGGCACCCCTATGTATGTTAAACATAAAAATAAATAAATAATAATATACCATATAGGTAAACAATATATTGGTGAAGTGATAAATACAATCGTACCAAACAAATGAGTGCAAACGATCAAGTAACCACACTTAAGAATTTTTTTTATTTTTTTTTACAATAGACAATGTGCAAAAAAAAGTCCAAATATGAACACAAAAGTCCCCACAGCAACAGTGCACAATCTTAGTCAAAAGAACTCTCTGCATGTGTTATGAATCCTCCAATTGCTCTATGTTCCAAGTGATAATCAAATAAATCTTGTGACTTTGCAATCCACCTTCACCGTAATCAATATGACCCGATAGTGCTATGATAAAGATGGCAGCTTACCCCAAAACGTTGACCCTTTTAACTAAAAAAGAGGTCAAATACGCTTTCTGCAAGTATCCACTTGCTGAGTAGTTTGGAAGGTGGTGTCAGCTGAACAGGCGATAGTATGCTCTGAGATATGGATAACTCCGGTGGTATGCAAATTAGAAGAAAGAAGCCGAAAATAGTGTAATCCTATTTATTGAACAATTAAAATGTACAGAAGCAAAAAACGCGCTTACTTTAAAAGTGCCCCGAACCCGGCACTGAGGCTGTAATAGCGTGAATCAAGTGGATGGAAGTCCCGGACCTGTAGGAGCTGGCGTGCGTTCCACCTCCAGGAACAGACAACCAAGCGGGACCGGAAGTGACGTCAGTTGCGTGACCTGTAGTGCGCCTCGACGTACGTTTCGTATTCCGTCATCAGGAAGCGTACCAAGTCACGCTGGATATGCAATATATATATAGGTCACTCAATTTGCATATAGGAGGGGATGAATTGGCAAACGGCCTCTGTCCCGGCAAGGCGGCACAGCGTATTATGGACACCAATACAATGACATATGCAATTCATACAAACTAATAAAATGTTGATTTAATATTACGATAAGATAAAAAGTAATTCATTAATAAAGAAAAACTAATTAAAATAATGGAAAACACACAATCATGGTCAAGGTGTATTAAAATATATTAAAATATATTAAAATATGCTAAAATGTGTAAAGTTACTTATATGACCCCTATAAAATATTTATTCGTTGGTGAGGAAACAATTCAGATCCAGATCAATATTTAAACCCAATGGCTGCATCGATCTAAGACAATACAAACACTGAGTTTCATTCTGGGAAATGGCCTTTTTGAGATCTGTTCCTCTCCAATGGCCAACAGCCCTATCAATCCCATAAAAAGTCAGTTCCCCAGGATCCTGGTCATGGTATTGAGCAAAATGGCATGAGACACTATGGTTAGGAAATCCTTTAAGGATATTTGTCACGTGCTCATTGATCCTAACCTTCAGTTCCCTTGTGGTTCTGCCCACATATTGAAGGGAGCATGGACACTCCAAGACATATGTAACATGCCTGGAGTCACAAGTTATAAAAGGTTTAATTGAAAATTCCTGCTGTGTGACATTAGACTTAAATTTGTTGATTTTTCTTGTATGTCTTTTAGTTCTCCGGCAAGATTTACAACGGGTGCAGTAATAGAAACCCGAACCATCCAAGAAGGTGGGGGGTCTCTTGGGGGGATCAGGTATATTGGGTGCAATAATGTTTCGCAACACAGGCGCCCTCGTATAAATAAATTTCGGTTTGGGAGGTAAAATTTTGGCCAAATCATCATCCTTAAGAAGTATAGGCCAAAATTTCTTGAATTTTTTTTCCACATCTCTGTATTGTCTGTGAAAGCCCGAAAGGAAGGCAAGATCACCTGAGAATGGAGGCTTTTTCTTGGAAACCAGGAGAGATTCCCTATCCATCACAAGCACTTCATTTTTTGTCTTCACAAGTGTGTGTTGAGGGTAACCTTTTTCCCTAAACCTCTCAGCGAGAGTGGCAGCCTGAGATTCAAAATCTGAGATTTGATCACAGTTGCTCCTAATGCGCATATATTGCCCCTTAGGGACCGCACCCAACCATTGAGGGTGGTGACAGCTCGAGGTCGGCACAAATCCATTCCTATTCGTAACTTTGAAGTATGTCTTTGTACCTACCCTCCCCTCTTTTTTAATTAATGTTAGATCTAAATAATTGATGGAGGTAAGACTACTTTCTGCTGTGAACTTAAGGCCATAATGGTTAACATTCATGGCCTCTAAAAAAGTTTCAAACAAGGATAATGACCCCTCCCACAGCAGGATGATATCGTCAATGTACCTTTTGTAATAGATCAGACACCTGGAAATGTTATAATAAATTGACTCATTCTCCCATTCTCCCAGGGTCACGGAGGGAGCTGATAGAAATATATTGAACACTAAGGAAGCTCAATACCTCATACCCCGAGTGCCCCGTATGCCAGTACTATGTATATTACCAAAAATCCACAAGAACAAAGATAATCCCCCTGGCCGTCCAATTATTAGTGGGATCGGTTCACTTTATTCCCGGGTAGGAGAATATTTGGACATATATTTACATCCCCTTGGTCATACAAGGGAAGTCTTATCTTAAAAACAGTAGAGAACTCATCAAATCACTGTATTCCATAGAAGTCACGCAAGAGACTTTGATGGTCACCATAGATGTAGAGTCTCTTTACACTAATATTAAGCAAGGAGATGCTTCCGTGGCGGTTGAATTGGCTCTTATAGAACATTCACATTTATCTATGGAACAAATCCATTTTTTGGTGGATGGATTGAAACAAGCTATGGGTAATAATTATTTTTGGGCACAGGGTAAGTTCTACAATCAGATCAAAGGCGTGGCGATGGGGGCTCGGTACGCCCCCAGTGTAGCCAACCTGGTCCTTAACAAATGGTAGAATGAGTCAATTTATTATAACATTTCCAGGTGTCTGATCTATTACAAAAGGTACATTGACGATATCATCCTGCTGTGGGAGGGGTCATTATCCTTGTTTGAAACTTTTTTTAGAGGCCATTGTGGCCTTAAGTTCACAGCAGAAAGTAGTCTCACCTCCATCAATTATTTAGATCTAACATTAATTAAAAAAGAGGGGAGGGTAGGTACAAAGACATACTTCAACGTTACGGATAGGAATGGATTTGTGCCGACCTCGAGCTGTCACCACCCTCAATGGTTAGGTGCGGTCCCTAAGGGGCAATATATGCGCATTAGGCACAACTGTGATCAAATCTCAGATTTTGAATCTCAGGCTGCCACTCTCACTGAGAGGTTTAGGGAAAAATGTTACCCTCAACACACACTTGTGAAGACAAAAAATGAAGTGCTTGTGATGGATAGGGAATCTCTCCTGGTTTCCAAGAAAAAGCCTCCATTCTCAGGTGATCTTGCCTGCCTTTCGGGCTTTCACAGACAATACAGAGATGTGGAAAAAACATTCAAGAAATTTTGGCCTATACTTCTTAAGGATGATGATTTGGCCAAAATGTTACCTCCCAAACTGAAATTTATTTATAGGAGGGCGCCTGTGTTGCGAAACATTATTGCACCCAATATACCTGATCCCCCCCAAGAGACCCCCCACCTTCTTGGATGGTTCGGGTTTCTATTACTGCACCCGTTGTAAATCTTCCTGGAGAACTAAAAGACATACAAGAAAAGTCAGCAAATTTAAGTCTAATGTCACACAGCAGGAATTTTCAATTAAACCTTTTATAACCTGTGACTCCAGGCATGTTACATATGTCTTGGAGTGTCCATGCTCCCTTCAATATGTGAGCAGAACCACAAGGGAACTGAAGGTTAGGATCAACGAGCATGTGACAAATATCCTTAAAGGATTTCCTAACCATAGTGTCTCACGCCATTTTGTTCAATACCATGACCAGGATCCTGGGAAACTGACTTTTTATGGAATTGATAGAGATAAATGATGATTAATGTTCAGATAATATTTACATACATTTCTATACAAGCTCTATATGACAAGGTATATTCACAGTTCAATACTTAAATGATACTTGTACATTTAAAACTTGGTAACTCTTGTGAAATGTCTCTCGGTTACTTCACGGAAGGTGTAAACACTCAATTGTTGAATTTAACACTATGTTATCTTTCTCTAAACAAACAGATCTCCTGATTACACTTCTTAAACGTGTCTAGACCAAGTGTCATATAAGGAACACGGCTTGACAAAAACAATCAAGGCTTATGTTAAATTTAGAGAGAATCTATTTTACACATATATCATAATAAAACCATTGTACCAACTCAGCTCTAGCTTTATCAAGACAACCAAATTAGGGTATGTGTCTTAATATTTGGATTATCATTATTTTATACTGCAGTTAAAAATATAGATAATTCCAAATTGCTTTGCCATATATATTTAAATGGTTTTAGTTATGTGTATGCAAAAACAACTCCATTACCAAAGGTATAAATAAAAGATTTATACGTTACCAGTAGTTAAGAATTCTGTCTGCTTGAGAATCAAAGTCCCAAGAGGGACTTCTTTCACCATTGCTACATATTGGCGTTCAAGATCTCCTTCCAGCTTCCTTCAGAGAGAGAGAGAGTTCCCTCAGAGATCTCCTCAGCGAGAGTCTTCAAGAGAGATCTCTTCTTGCTATCTCAGCTGCTACTTTTATCTTACTCCAAAAAGTGGGTGTGTGTGTTACATTACTACGTAATTGACGAGTCAAATGACGATGTTTTTGGAAGGTTGTCTTAGCAACTAAGTATGCGGCCATCTTGAACAATGTCATTTTTAACCTGTAGGGGCAGTGGTGTATAAGGAATAATTCCTAATGTTAGGGTCACCGAGGCCTAATAAAATTTATGACCCCCTTTGACCTAGGCTTAGAAAAACATACTTACTTGTCTAAGGGTGTCAAACACATGTCAAGTATCCCAGCCATCAATGGCTCAGAGTAATGTCTTGGGAAAATCTTCCCCCATCTCAGCTAATGGGTTGTTAACATTCCTCGAAGCTAAAGTCATTCAAAACACAACCCTTAACTTACATTTTACAAATACAGCTCCTAATGTCCTCCACAGTTAGGATCTCACCTCATAAGATATTATATTTGTAACTTCCTAATATATAAACCCATTTATGCATATATATGGATTACTAGAACAGATACTTTGTGAAGATACTTAAGAAATATATATTTAAGATATACAATACCACAGCTTTTTTGTGAATAAACCCTTTGTTTCGTAGCTTATTCAGAAATACTAATTTAGGTTTTCAGGCTCCCTTGAAACAAGAGCTCTTTATCTTGTTTATTTTACTAAGTGTCCAAACCTTTGAGTTACAACCTGGGGAGACTGGTACAGCCAGACCCCTTAGGGAGACATAATAACAAGGCCTATTCATGCCTATGAATCTAATTTAAACTTTTAAAGATAGTGAATTTGGGTTTAACCTCTTAAAGAGAAAGTAGAAACCAAAATGGCTATAGTATTGTTCACAGCACATCATGAGCTATGAGCTTAACTTTAGAGACAAAATGTCTGTCCTCTCGTTCACAACATACATGAATATGAACCACATGAAAAATACGTAATATGCATAATCTAAAGGCCTATATGTAATTCTTTTAACCCCAAATGTTCTGACAAATCCCCCCCACGTTTCTTGTATTCTGGCGAATAGCCATGGACATACTAAGAAACGGATCCAAAGAGATATCACAGTTGTTTAAAAGATATGGCCATATTATCATTTTTCTTTATACTTGAAGAACGTTCCTCTCTTCATCCATATGATAAAGAATGTTCTTGCATGACTTGGATCTTTGTTGATGAGTTCAAGTCTTTATAAAAACAAAATGAACTGTTGCAGTGGTGGTGTCACCCCCCCATTTCAAATGTGATAAAAACAAGGCTGTTAAGCCAGCAATTAAAGAAACACTTCAGTAAATCCGCTCTTGTAGTGTTACAAGCTGTAAATGGGATTCAATATCCCATCTTTCAATGGATATTCTAGGATTCAAGCAAACAAGGGACTTCTGCAACAGATCTTTCTTTCCGGCAATACGAATCCTGGAGTGCCTTGCTTCATGACTCCTAATGAAGGATTCGATGTGGTGAAGGGTTCCATACGGAACTGGGCATCACGGATTAACATCATCCAAACGATCGCTGTGTCTTTTGGTGGTCAACTTTGTCTTTACCAATCAACGATCTGGTCTGGAGTGTGGTTTGGTGACAGGTTCCCTCCGGAACTGGACGCCAAGGATTAAAATCATCCAAACGATCGCTGTGTCTTTTGGTGGTCAACTTCGTCTTTACCAATCAACGATCTGGTCTGGAGTGTGGTTTGGTGACAGGTTCCCTCCGGAACTGGACGCCAAGGATTAACATCATCCAAACGATCGCTGTGTCTGTTGGCAGTTCATTTCGCCTTTACCAATCAACGATCTGGTCTGGATTGTCAATCTTTTTCTATTTGAGTAAATAGACATTATGAATACATATTCTTATTAATTAATATTTACATTTTCTAACTATGCTATATATATGATATAGCAATTAGTTAACTATATTTTAATTAACTAAAATCATCAATGATCTAATGATATTATTCTGCCATGATTGGCAGGATCAACATTAATGCTGAAGTATAAGATTTGAAGATCTGTAAATTAGGAGAGAAATATCACAATGTCATATTATTACATTTACATTCTCTTGATCCTTATAAGTCTCTTCTTATACTGTACATTACCTTCCAGCGTTCTCAATTGGAACCTAGGATGACAAGCATACAATTGAATATTTTATACCATACCCAGACATGTCCTCAATTCACTGATATTGGCAGATATTTTTGACCTCATCACAGTCTCCATTTTCTTCTTGTGGTGGGACTTAGGCTGCAAACCTTAGGCCTCAGGAGATGAACCTTGGAGCGACACCAGTGGTCTTTCTGAAATGACATTTTAAACACCCGCCTCCCTCAACTGGTTAAGAACATATCTGAACTGGTATACACTTTTCAAACATTATGCCATTCAACAAAAAAATCATCCACATATGTTAGACTTTCTCTTGAAGGTACATCAGGCAATGGCCTTATGTAAAATAACAAACAGAAACAACATCAAATTCAAAACTTAATTTATCTGACCAAATTAACATTCTGTTCCAGTTGTAGTATTTCTTACCACCTTTACCACTTAACGACCGCTCACTGTATATATATACACGTCGGCAAAATGGCACGGACAGGCACAATCACGTACCTGTACGTGCCTGCCTTCGTATGGGTGGGGGGTCCAATCGGACCCCCCTCCGGTACAGTGAGCGGTCGGTATCGCTCCGGGAGTGATCCGTGATGAGGGGCGGCCATTGGTTTCTGGCCACCCTCTCGCGATCGCTCCCGGCGAATCAAATGCTTCCTCTGCCTGTGTAATGTATACACAGGCAGGAGGAAGTGATGTAATCTCTCCTGCGGCGCTCACATAGACCGAAGCGCCGTGGAGAGAAGACATCAGGTTAGTGCACCAACAGCCCACTGACACATAGGCACACGGTCGCACCCCCAGATCACCCCCCAGCCCCCAGTCACAGTGTCGCTGATTGCAGAGATCATTTATTTACTTATCACTGCAAACAGTGACATTTATAACTGTAAAAGTGTAAGGGCAATTAGTTTTAGGTCCAGGGTAGCCCCCTAACCCCCCCTAATAAAGGTTTAACCCCTTGATCACCCCCCATGTAACCCTTTCACCCCCTAGCACCTCTGTCACTAAGCGATCGTTTTTCTGATTGCTGTATTAGTGTCGGTGGTGCCGCTAGGTAGTCAGTTATTTTTTTTAGGTTCGCCGCCAGGTTTTTATAGCGTCAGGTACCCCCATATATATTACCTAATAAAGGTTTAACCCCTTGATCGCCCCCCAGGTAACCCTTTCACCCCCTTTTGCCAGTGTCACTAAGCGATCGTTTTTCTGATTGCTGTATTCATTATGCTGGTGCCGCTAGGTAGTCAGTTATTTTTTTAGGTTCGCCGCCAGGTTTTTATAGCGTCAGGTATCCCCATATATTATCTAATAAAGGTTTTAACCCCCTGATTGCCCCTAGAGTTAGCCCTTTCACCAGTGATCACTGTATAACTGTCACTGGTGACACTGGTAAAGCCAGTTAGTCATTTCGTTATTTAGGTTCCCCCGTCAGGTTTTTATATAGCATCAGGTACCCCCATATATTACCTAATAAAGGTTTTAACCACCTGATTGCCCCTAGTTAACCCTTTCACCAGTGATCACTGTATAAGTGTTACGGGTGACGCTGGTTAGTTAGTTTGCTTTTTATAGTGTCAGGGCACCCGCCGTATATAACCCAATAAAGGTTTAACCCCCTGATCGCCCGGTGGGTGATATCAATTAGGTTTTAGTGTCAGAGAGGGTCTGTGTCACACCCCAGGCAGCGTCAGGTTTAGGGCCAGTAGCGCTAACACCCACGCGTGAAGCATACACCCAGGGCCGATCCATCCTATACGCGGACTACGCAAGCTGCGTAGGGCCCCGAGTAATACTCGGGGCCCCGCCTCTGCCACTAGAGGTCCGCGGCCGGCGGAGATAATGTCTCCGCCGGACGCCATTTTCCTAAAGACCAGAACTAGAAGGGAGCCTGCGTGAGGTGCCCGCCTGCCTGTGTGGTTTTGTTTCTTCCGCCGCAGGGAGGGGGGCTTTTGCCCGCTGAGGTGAGAGAGAAGGCAGAGGCAGCGCAGCGTTGAGAGACTGTGTGTACCGCCCCGCTCCCGCCTCCAGAGACAGAGAGAATGTAGGGAGGCGGGGCGGACACTGAAAAACACCAATTGAGTGAAGGTGTGGGAGGAGCTCTCCCCTCTGCGTCTGCTTCGAGTACCTGTCCCGTCTAAGTACCCATGAGGCAAGGCATTCCTGGAGGAGGCACAGTGACGGATTTCTGAGGGGGAATCGATTGATTGCTGGTAAGTCCTGTCAAGTGACATTTTGCACTGCAATCGACCCCATCCCCCCACCACCGCAGATCTCATCCCTAACCCCCCATCATCACCTCTGTTGTAGTGGGGGGGTGGGGATGAAATCAGTGGTGGTGGGGGGATGGGATCAGCAAGAGGTGGGGGTGGGAGAGGATGGCACCACCACTTCCACCCCCCCTCGTGTATCACCGCTACCACCACCGCTGCCCCTCACAACACCACCGCTGCCACCCCCTCAATACCACCGCTGTCATCCACAACACTACCGCTGCCATCCCCCCTCAATACCACCGCTGCCATCCCCCCTTAACACCACCGCTGCCATCCACAACACTACCGCTGCAACCCCCTCAACACCACCGCTGCCATCCACAACACTACCGCTGCCATCCCCCCTCAATACCACCGCTGCCATCCACAACACTACCGCTACCATCCCCCCTCAATACCACCGCTGCCTTCCCCCCCTCAATACCACCGCTGCCATCCACAACACTACCGCTGCCATCCCCCCTCAATACCACCGCTGCCATCCCCCCTCAATACCACCGCTGCCATCCACAACACTACCGCTGCCATCCCCCCTCAATACCACTGCTGCCATCCCCCCTCAACACCACCGCTGCCATCCACAACACTACCGCTGCAACCCCCTCAACACCACCGCTGCCACCCCCCTCAATACCACCGCTGCCACCCCCCCTCAACACCACCGCTGCTATCCACAACACTACCACTGCCACCCCCCCTCAACACCACCGCTGCCACCCCCCTCAACACCACCGCTGCCACCCTCCCCTCAACACTACCGCTGCCATGCCCCCTCAACACCACCGCTGCCACTAATGGGGGGGCCCTTCATGATTTCTTGCACCGGGGCCCTGAAGTTTCTAGTTACGCCTCTGGACACCTGAGATGTAAGGAGGCACTCCGCTGGGGACACCTGAGATGTAAGGAAGCACTCCGCTGGGGACACCTGAGATGTAAGGAAGCACTCCGTGGGGACACCTGAGATGTAAGGAGGCACTCCGCTGGGGACACCTGAGATGTAAGGAAGCACTCCGCTGGGGACACCTGAGATGTAAGGAAGCACTCCGTGGGGACACCTGAGATGTAAGGAAACACTCCACTGGGGACACCTGAGATGTAAGGAGGCACTCCGCTGGCTGGGGACACCTGAGATGTAAGGAGGCACTCCGCTGGCTGGGGACACCTGAGATGTAAGGAGGCACTCCGCTGGCTGGGGACACCTGAGATGTAAAGAGGCACTCCGCTGGCTGGGGACACCTGAGATGTAAGGAAGCACTCCGCTGGGGACACCTGAGATGTGAGGAAGCACTCCGTGGGGACACCTGAGATGTAAGGAAACACTCCGCTGGGGACACCTGAGATGTGAGGCACTCCACTGGGGACACCTGAGATGTAAGGAGGCACTCCGCTGGCTGGGGATACCTGAGATGTAAGGAGGCACTCCGCTGGCTGGGGACACCTGAGATGTAAGGAAGCACTCCGCTGGGGACACCTGAGATGTAAGGAGGCACTCCGCTGGGGACACCTGAGATGTAAGGAGGCACTCCGCTGGGGACACCTGAGATGTAAGGAGGCACTCCGCTGGGGACACCTGAGATGTAAGGAGGCACTCCGCTGGCTGGGGACACCTGAGATGTAAGGAGGCACTCCGCTGGCTGGGGACAGTGACATCAGGGCTCCCACTGATTCTGATTCTGCATTATGGTGAGTTGAATGATTTCATTTTATATTACAATGTAATAATAGAAATAATGTGCTTCAATCATCCTGACACCATAACAACCATGGAGCCGGGATGATTGAATTGCTAACACCAGGTGTCTTTATCTGCTGAGGCCTCGTACACACGACCGATTTTCTCGGCAAGAACCAGCAAGAAACTTGCTGGCAGAGAGGTCTTGCCGAGTAAATCGGTCGTGTGTACGCTGCTATCGGGTTTCTCGTCGAGAAAACCGACAAGAAACCTCGACGAGAAAATAGAGAACCTGCTCTCTATTTTCTCGTCGAGATTCTCGTTGGCATGTTTCTCGACGAGAAAAGTGAGTGTGTGTACACTTACCTGTCCGCCGGGAAGCCCGCGCATGTTCGAAATGAATTCGATGCATGCGCGGTAGCTTCCTAGGCATACGTAGGGTATACCAAGATGGCGGCGACGGCATCGAATGTGACGAGCGCATGCTCGACGTAGTCGATGACGTCACCGCGTACACTCCTTTCAAAGAACCGCGGGTTCTTTGAAACGAGCGTGTGTACACTCGGCCGGGACAAGTTTCTTGTCCAAGAATCTCGTCGAAAAAAACGACATGTTTTTTTCAACGAGAATCTCGGCCGTGTGTACGAGGCCTGATTGTTAAACTTTCTGGAACACACATTTCTATTGTGGTGTAGGATCTGGGCCTGCTGTCCCTCCATCCCTCTTTTTTTTACTTCCTCTCTCTCTCTCTTTCTTTCTTTGTTTCTCCCTTCATCCCTCGTTCATCTCAGACTCTAACCACACCCCTTTGAGTCATGCCCCTTTAAGCCACGCCCAATATTACGCTTAAACCACGCCCATTATTCACGGGTCAGGTAGAGGGCCCCTTAGCAGAATTTTGCTTAGGGCCCCAGGGAGGTCAGGATCGGCACTGCATACACCTCCCTTAGTGGTATAGTATCTGAACAGATCAATATCTGATCTGATCAGATCTATACTAGCGTCCCCAGCAGTTTAGGGTTCCCAAAAACGCAGTGTTAGCGGGATCAGCCCAGATACCTGCTAGCATCTGCGTTTTGCCCCTCCGTCCAGCCCAGGCCACCCAAGTGCAGTATCGATCGATCACTGTCACTTACAAAACACAACACACATAACTGTAGCGTTCGCAGAGACAGGCCTGATCCCTGCGACTCCAGTGCTGTAGGAGGTGATTTCACCACCACAGTTAAAAAAAAAAAGCATATATGCCGAAGCATTGGGGCAGCAGGGGCGGAGGAGCGATTTTGCAACTAATGCCGCGTACATACGGTCGAAATTCCGCCGGAGGCTTGCCCGTGGAAAAGTCAGACCGTGTGTACGCGGCATAACTTTTGCGGGAGGATGCCCCCATGCTTCGGCATATATAAATGGTGCATGTATGCCCATCATTAGAAGTGGGTGAATGAAGGGAGGTATTCTAATGGTGGGCATACCCACCGATCAATCTCTTTTTTTCATGCAGCCAATAGGCTGCATGAAAAAAAAAGATTAAAATACATGTCCAACAAGGACCAGCAACGTAATGGTATGTTGCTGGACTTTGAATGGTTATACCAGAATGATGCCTGCGGGTTTAGGTATCATCTTGGTATCATTCTTTTCAGCCAGCGGCCGGCTTTCATGTAAAAGCAATCCTAGCAGCTTATTCACCTTTGGACTGCTTTTACAAGCAGTGGGAAGGAATGTCGTCCCCCCCCCCCGGATATAAAAAGCGCCATTGGGAAAGCATTTTATCACACCGATCTTGGTGTGGTCAGATGCTTTGAGGGCAGAGGAAAGATCTAGGGTCTAATAGACCCCAGTTTTTTTCAAAAAAAGAGTACCTGTCACTACCTATTGCTATCATAGGGGATATTTACATTCCCTGAGATAACAATACAAATGATAAAAAAAAAATATGGAAGGAACAGTTTAAAAATAAAATAAAAAAGCAAAATTAATAATAAAAAAAAAAGCACCCTGTCCTGCCCTGCTCTTGCGCAAAGGCGAACGCAAGCGTCGGTCTGGCGTCATATGTAAACAGCAATTGCATCATGCATGTGAGGTATCACCGCGAAGGTCAGACCGAGGGCAGTAATTTTAACAGTAGACCTCCTCTGTAAATCTAACGTGGAAACCTGTAAAGGCTTTTAAAGGCTTTTAAAAATGAATGTAGTTTGTCGCCGCTGCGCGTTTGTGCGCAATTTTAAAGCATGTCGTGTTTGGTATCCATGTACTCGGCCTAAGATCATCTTTTTTATTTCATCAAACATTTGGGCAATATAGTGTGTTTTAGTGCATTAAAAATAAAAAAAAGTGTGTTTTTTCCCCAAAAATTGCGTTTGAAAAATCGCTGCGCAAATACTGTGTGGAAAAAAAAATGCAACCCCAACTATTTTAATCTGTAGGGCCTTTGCTTTAAAAAAATATATAATGTTTGGGGGTTCAACATAATTTTTTTGCAAAAAAAACATTTTTTTTCATGTAAACAAAAAGTGTCAGAAAGGGATTTGTCTTCAAGTGGTTAGAAGAGTGGATGATGTGTGACATAAGCTTCCTAATGTTGTGTATAAAATGCCAGGACAGTTCAAAACCCCCCCAAATGACCCCATTTTGGAAAGTAGATACCCCAAGCTAGTTGCTGAGAGGCATGTCGAGTCCATGGAATATTTTATATGTTGACACAAGTTGCGGAAAAAAGTTCTATTTTTTTTATTTCTTTTTTTTTTTGCACAAAGTTGTCACTAAATTATATATTGCTCAAACATGCCATGGGCATATGTGGAATTACACCCCAAAATACATTCTGATATGTGATAGGTAGTGAGGAGTGAAATCAAAAATTTGCGCCCTTAGAAATCCTGAAGTCGGTGCTTGGTTTTCGGGGCCCCGTACGCGGCTAGGCTCCTAAAAAGTCCCACACATGTGGTATCCCCGTACTCAGGAGAAGCAGCAAAATGTATTTTGGGGTGCAATTCCACATATAACCATGGCATGTGTGAGCAATATATCATTTAGTGACAACTTTTTGTAATTTTTTTTTTTTCATTATTCAATCACTTGGGACAAAAAAAAATATTCAATGGGCTCAACATGCCTCTCAGCAATTTCCTTGGGGTGTCTACTTTCCAAAATGGGGTCATTTTGGGGGGTTTTGTGCTATTTTGGCATTTTATGGCCTTCGAAACTGTGATAGGTAGTGAGGAGTTGTAACGGCACCAATGTAACGGCACCCCAAATACGAAAGGGGTTAACGCCGTTTAGAATATTCCCTCTCTGAACACACAACCACTATCGACCCTCCACAGCCAGGCGACCACTTCCCATAGGATTAATCCTTCCAGAGATACGAGACAACGCTCTGTATTTCAAGTTCCAAAACAGGGCAATTACTTTGAGAAAAACATTGTAACTTTTATAACCATCCAATACTGCATTAACCTAAAATGAACAATGGTCCAGCTCCACCCACAACATAACAGACCCAATACACACAAGTATGCAGATGATTCATCAACATCTCTTCAATTAACCCGTCTGCTGCTAGTTCCACCACCTATAATTATAGGCTTAATTCCCCCAAACCACAATGGACAATAGAATGTAAATCACCACAAACAATGAACAGGTCTTTTAGAAGCTGGGATTAGCATTACAATAGGCAGACAGGTGATTGAGGCTGAACACCTCAGTATCTCTCAATTAACCTGTTGAGTTCAGAAACAGTAAATAGTCCTTTACAGAAATCCTTGGGGATATGGTGGATAAATATTACAGACCCATTTTAGGTAGCCCAAGATATATTTCTTAATGTCCATTATTTCCTGCCTCACCCTGTGTCCAAAGTGACCCTCCTGTCACACATCTCCCCTTTCGGCAGGAGACTAACAAAGGAGGTGACCCCAGACGGGTTGACTCCGAAGTTAGTCCATAGGTCCATTCTTCTAATGCCGGTATCCACACAGTACCCCAAATAAATTGCTCCAAACAGAGCATTACTTACCCAGCCAACCTCTGCCTCTCTCAGAGAACATACCCGCCGCTGGGGAGAAGACAGGGTGACTGGGCTCAGTCCGTCATGCTGTTGGGGATCTGAGCCGACTGCCCAGCATCCCTGAGGTATACAAGTGGAGACTGAAGTACCATCCACTTGTGGTAGGTGAAAATCCCCCAGTGTTTGCAAAGCAAGGCTGACATCCTCCTGTCCCAGTGTCACACCATTTTCTGGGGTTGTGTCAGTGAGGACCGAAGTCCCATCCAGTACCACAGGAACTCCCTCTTCTGTTAGTTGAGAGCAGAGGCCCGCGGCACTCTGCTCTGTTGCCAGCTCTTCCGCTGGGTTGCTGTGAGTGGAGACCGTAGTCCCATCCACCGATATCCGCTCAAGTGGCAGTTGTGTGCAGCGGCCAGTAGCATTCTGCCCTGCTGCCAGTGATTCAGCTGGGGGTAAAAGCTTTACCACCTCAGCTTGTTGCTGGAGAGATGGGCCAACTGCCCCGGCTCCCTGAAACTCCACAGTTGTTTCCAGTGCTGGGCAGAGGTTGCTAGCACTCTGCCCTGTTGCCAGCACTTCTGCTGGGGACTCCACCCCATCTGCTCTGGCTAACTGTTGGGGAGGGAAAAGGGCTGCTTCTCCCCCCTGCATCTCTGAAATCCCCTGGAAAAGAGGAATCATCATCTTCTCATCTCGGGCCTCCAAAACTGCCACGGGTGTAGAGCAGGGGTCTGCAGTACTCTGTCCTGCTGCCAGTACTTGGGCAGGCGATGCATAATCCATAACATCCTCTGAACAGTCCCTTAAGTCCATACCTTCTGTAATCTGTAGCTGGGAAGATGAGCCAACTGCCCTAGCTCCCTGGAACTCCATATCATCCACTTCAGCTTTAGGGATGGCAATCTTCAGATTTTCCACTGCCGATTCTTCAGCCAGGCTAGCTCCCTGGAACTCCATATCATCCACTTCGGCTTTAGGGGTGGCAATCTTCAGATTTTCCACTGCCGATTCTTCAGCCAGGCTAGCTCCCTGGAACTCCATATCATCCACTTCGGCTTTAGGGATGGCAATCTTCAGATTTTCCACTGCCGATTCTTCAGCCAGGCTAGCTCCCTGGAACTCCATATCATCCACTTCGGCTTTAGGGATGGCAATCTTCAGATTTTCCACTGCCGATTCTTCAGCCAGGATTTCATAGTTGTCAACTGGTATTTCCTGATAGTCCCAGGCAAAGGGAGCCCCACCCTGCTGCTGAGCAGAGTCTAGCAGCTGTTTGTAGGCAATCTCCAGCTCCCATTCCTGAACGGCCAGAAACGCCAAATCTTCCTGTGCCCAGTGCCCTTCCGAGACATTGAAGCCTCGTACACACGGCCGAGATTCTCGTCGAAGAAAACATGTCGTTTTTTTCGACGAGATTCTTGGACAAGAAACTTGTCCCGGCCGAGTGTACAGACGCTCGATTCAAAGAACCCGCGGTTCTTTGAATGGAGCGTACGCGGTGACGTCATCGACTACGACGAGGATGCGCTCGTCACATTCGATGCCGCCATCTTGGTATACCCTACCTATGCCTAGGAAGCTAACGCGCATGCGTCTAATTCATTTCGAACATGCGCGGGCTTCCCGGAGGACAGGTAAGTGTACACACACTCACTTTTCTCGTCGAGAAACATGCCGACGAGAATCTCGACGAGAAAATAGAGAGCAGGTTCTCTATTTTCTCGTCGAGATTACTTGTCGGTTTTCTTGACGAGAAGCCATACACACGAACGAGTTTCTCGGCAAGACATCTCTGCCAGCAAGTTTCTTGCTGGTTCTTGCCGAGAAACTCGGTCGTGTGTACGAGGCCTCAGTCTTTGCTCTCTGTGCTCCATTATTTCCTCCAAACGCCACTCCCGATCACTCCCAAAGTCAGGGTCCTCGGACAGCCTCCAATACAACAATCCCAGGCCATTATAGTCAAAGCCTTCCGTGGGGCTGTCATCCGCTGACTACTGGCACTCTTGGGCTACATACCACCGGAGGGCTCTGTAGCTCTCGTCCAACCGCATCTCTGCCCGGATCAGCCTGCTTAACTCAGCTGTCCACTCCTGCTTCGGTTGTTCCCCCAATAACAGCATTCGTACTTCATACTGCGACCAGTACCTTACATGGATGGAGGGGAGAACTTTTCCCTGGTGTTGCTGCTCGAGAGCTAGCGCTTTCTTCCAGAGTTCGCAGCGGATTGAATCAGACCATCCCAGCAGGACCTCCTCTGATACTGGTCCTCTATGCTGTATCTGCATCTCTCGCAACCTCCTTCTGAATTCCTTTTCCATGTCGGCTGGTATCTGTATCTCTCCTCTCCTTTCAGTTGGTGCTGCTTCTTTAGGTGTTGTCTCCGATTGCCGTATTTCCGCCATTCTCTGCTCATGTTGCCACTCATCCTGCCGCTCGATTTCTCTAATGGCTTCCTGTATGGCGGTCTCTGATGGGCTAGCACCGTACAATGCCAACCGCTGTCGCACTCGTTGCTGAAACAAATCTTCAACTGACCGGGGTCCTGCATCACCATCTCTCTGGTCCATCTCGGCTCTCAAGTAAGTCTTTCAGCGTGGCTTTCCTGCAGGCTGCATAGCTTGGTCATTCACTGTGGTGGCTTGGAGTGTCCCAGGAACTGGAGGGAAAATCCCGCTGCTGCCAACCAATGTAACGGCACCCCAAATACGAAAGGGGTTAACGCCGTTTAGAATATTCCCTCTCTGAACACACAACCACTATCGACCCTCCACAGCCAGGCGACCACTTCCCATAGGATTAATCCTTCCAGAGATACGAGACAACGCTCTGTATTTCAAGTTCCAAAACAGGGAAATTACTTTATTGAGAAAAACATTGTAACTTTTATAACCATCCAATACTGCATTAACCTAAAATGAACAATGGTCCAGCTCCACCCACAACATAACAGACCCAATACACACAAGTATGCAGGTGATTCATCAACATCTCTTCAATTAACCTGTCTGCTGCTAGTTCCACAACCTATAATTATAGGCTTAATTCCCCCAAACCACAATGGACAATAGAATGTAAATCACCACAAACAATGAACAGGTCTTTTAGAAGCTGGGATTAGCATTACAATAGGCAGACAGGTGATTGAGGCTGAACACCTCAGTATCTCTCAATTAACCTGTTGAGTTCAGAAACAGTAAATAGTCCTTTACAGAAATCCTTGGGGATATGGTGGATAAATATTACAGACCCATTTTAGGTAGCCCAAGATATATTTCTTAATGTCCATTATTTCCTGGCTCACCCTGTGTCCAAAGTGTCACAGGAGTGAAATCAAAAATTTGCGCCCTTAGAAATCCTGAAGGCGGTGCTTGGTTTTCGGGGTCCCGTATGCAGGTAGGCTCCTAAAAAGTCCCACACATGTGGTATCCCCATACTCAGCAGAAGCAGCTAAATGTATTTTGGGGTGCAATTCCACATATAACCATGGCATGTGTAAGCAATATATCATTTAGTGACAACTTTTTGTATTTTTTTTTTTCGTCATTATTCAATCACTTGAGACAAAAAAAAATATTCAATGGGCTCAACATGCCTCTCAGCAATTTCCTTGGGGTGTCTACTTTCCAAAACTGGGTCATTTTGGGGGGTTTTGTACTGCCCTGCCATTTTAGCACCTCAAGAAATGAGATAGGCAGTCATAAATTAAAAGCTGTGTAAATTCCAGAAAATGTACCCTAGTTTGTAGACGCTATAACTTTTGCGCAAACCAATAAATATACGCTTATTGACATTTTTTGTTTACTAAAAACATGTGGCTGAATACATTTTGGCCTAAATGTAGGACTAAAATTGAGTTTATTCGATTTTTCTTATAACAAAAAGTAGAAAATATCATTTTTTTTCAAAATTTTCGGTCTTTTTCCGTTTAAATCGCCAAAAAATAAATCGCAGAGGCAATCAAATACCATTAAAAGAAAACTCTATTTGTGGGAAGAAAAGGACGCAAATTTCGTTTGGGTACAGCATTGCATGTCCGCACAATTTTCAGTTAAAGCAGCGCAGTGCCAAATTGTAAAATCAGCTCTGGTCTTTATGCTGCGTATTGGTCCGGGGCTTAAGTGGTTAAATGCCAGCTTGTATGGGTCTTCAGGACTTTCCTGAATGTTCCACCATCATTGGGCATCATTTAGTGTAGTGAAGTACTTAGCGCTTTGTATTTTTTATATCAAGCATCGGTCAATATATGGCACAGCTTACCCATACGTATATACTCGTTTATTTAGCTGTCTTAGACCAGCATATAAACACAATGACCATTTGGTTTAATAATATCAAGTATAGGCAGTGCCATCTTAAGAGCATTATAGGCCCCCGGGCAATACAGTGCACTGGGGCCCTGTCTACACAATCACTCACAAGAATAAAAATTCAAATTATCAATAAGGCTATATTTATTGGTACCTGATTCCTATACTGACCTCTACACTGACCTACGTGATTCCTACACTGATCCTTACACAATAGTACTTACCAGCCTGATTCCTACCATAGGTGTGCGCAGCCTATTGCATTAGGGTGTGCACCCCAAAACTCAAACACACATGCGGGTATGAGTGTGTGTGTGTGTGTGTATATATATATACACACACACACAGCCACACAATCTTTTAAATAATTGTGAACAAACATTTTGAAATGTATTAAAACATTTTTTAACAGTTTCAACACATTTTACATATTATGGCAGAGCCGGTCAGAGGGAGAAAGTGGGGGTGAGAGAGAGGAAAGGGGGGTGAGAGAGAAAGTGAGTTGAGAGGGGTAGGGGGAAGAGAGGGGCTGGAACTGGGGGGGGGGAGAGAGAGATGGGTAAGAGGGAGAGAGGAGGGGTTGAGAAGAGGGAAAGAGAGATAAGGGGGGTGAGAGAGAATGTGGGTTGAAAGAGAGAGGGTGGCAAGAAACAGAGGGAGGGGGCGAAACACAGGGGGGGAGAGAGGGGGGATGAGAGGAAGGTGAGAGAAAGAGGGCTAAGAGAGACGGGCGGTGTGAGAGAGAGAGAGAGGAAGGGTGAGAGAGAGGGGGTTACAGAGAGAGAGGGGGAGAAGGGGGCAAGAGAGAGACAGAGGGGGTGAGAGAGAGGGAGTGAGGATTTAGTGCGTAACAAGGCACTGTGTCCCCCTTGTCTCATGGCTTATGTGCCCCCCTACACTTCTGAACACTTCTGAACACTGAATGACACTGGCTCCTGCAATGATTAGGGTGTGCCCAGGCACATCCGGCACCCCCCCTGCGCACGCCTATGATTCCTACACTGACCACTACACTAAGCTACCCGATTCCTACACTGATCTACCTAACCACTATACTAACCTACCTGATTCCTATACTGACCACTACACTGACCTACATGATTCCTACACTGACCACGACTACACTGATCCTTACACTGACCTACAGTACATGATTCCTAGACTGATCACTACACTTACCTACCTGTCCACTACACTGACTGACCTGATTCCTATACTGACCAGTACATTGACCTACCTGTCCATTACATTGACCATTACACTGAACTGTCCACTACAACACACACTACACTGACCACTACAAAACACACACTACACTGACCACTGCAATACACACTACGCTGACCACTGCAATACACACTACACTGACCACTGCAACACACACTACACTGACCATTGCAACACACACAAACTACACTGACCACTACAACACACACACCTACACACTACACTACACTGAACACTACAACACACACACTACACTGGCCACTACAACACACACACTACACTGACCACTACAACACACACACACTACACTGACCACTACAACAAACACACACACACACACTACACCGATCACTGCAATACACACTACACTGTAACACACACTACACTGACCACTACAACACACACACTACACTGACCACTACAACACACACACCTACACACTACACTACACTGAACACTACAACACACACACTACACTGGCCACTACAACACACACACTACACTGACCACTACAACACACACACACTACACTGACCACTACAACAAACACACACACACACACACACACACTACACCGATCACTGCAATACACACTACACTGTAACACACACTACACTGACCACTACAACACACACACTACACTGACCACTACAACACACACACTACACTGACCACTACAACACACACACTACACCACACACTACAACACACTAAACTACACTGACCACTGCAACACACCCTACACTGACCACTGCAACACACCCTACACTGACCACTACAACACACACTACAACACACTACACTGACCACTGCAACACACACACTACACTGACCACTACAACACACACACACTACAACACACTACACTGACCACTACAACACACACACACTACACTGACCACTACAACACACACACTACACTGACCACTACAACACACACACTACACTGACCACTACAACACACACACTACACTGACCACTACAACACACACACTACACTGACCACTACAACACACACACTACACTGATCACTGCAATACACACTACACTACACTGACCACTACAACACACACTACACTGACCACTACAACACACACTACACTGACCACTGCAATACACACTACGCTGACCACTGCAATACACACTACACTGACCATTGCAACACACACAAACTACACTGACCACTACAACACACACACCTACACACTACACTACACTGAACACTACAACACACACACTACACTGACCACTACAACACACACATTACACTGACCACTACAACACACACTACACTGAACACTACAACACACACACTACACTGACCACTACAACACACACACACTACACTGACCACTACAACAAACACACACACTACACCGATCACTGCAATACACACTACACTGCAACACACACTACACTACACTGACCACTACAACACACACACTACACTGACCACTACAACACACACACTACACCACACACTACAACACACTAAACTACACTGACCACTGCAACACACACACTACACTGATCACTGCAATACACACTACACTGACAACTACAACACACACTACACTGACCACTACAACACACACTACACTGACCACTGCAACACACACACTACACTGACCACTACAACACACACACTACACTGACCACTACAACACACACACACTACACTGATCACTGCAATACACACTACACTGACCACTGCAACACACACACTACACTGACCACTGCAACACACACTACACTGACCACTGCAACACACACTACACTGATCACTGCAATACACACTACACTGACCACTACAACACACACACACACTACACTGACCACTACAACACACACTACACTGACCACTGCAACACACACACTACACTGACCACTACAACACACACACTACACTGACCACTGCAACACACCCTACACTGACCACTACAACACACACTACAACACACTACACTGACCACTGCAACACACACACTACACTGACCACTACAACACACTACACTGACCACTACAACACACACACACTACACTGACCACTACAACACACACACTACACTGACCACTACAACACACACACTACACTGACCACTACAACACACACACTACACTGACCACTACAACACACACACTACACTGATCACTGCAATACACACTACACTACACTGACCACTACAACACACACTACACTGACCACTACAACACACACTACACTGACCACTGCAACACACACACTACACTGACCACTACAACACACACACTACACTGACCACTACAACACACACACACTACACTGATCACTGCAATACACACTACACTGACCACTGCAACACACACACACTACACTGACCACTACAACACACACTACACTGACCACTGCAACACACACACTACACTGATCACTGCAATACACACTACACTGACCACTACAACACACACACACTACACTGACCACTACAACACACACTACACTGACCACTGCAACACACACACTACACTGACCACTACAACACACACACTACACTGACCACTACAACACACACACACACACCACACTGACCACTACAACACACACACACACACACACACACACTACACTGCAACACACACTACACTGACCACTGCAACACACACACTACACTGACCACTACAACACACACACACACTAAACTGATCACTGCAATACACACTACACTGCAACACACACTACACTACACTGACCACTACAACACACACTACACTGACCACTGCAACACACACACACTACACTGACCACTACAACACACACACACTACACTGACCACTACAACACACACACACACTACACTGATCACTGCAATACACACTACACTACACTGACCACTACAACACACACTACACTGACCACTGCAACACACACACTACACTGACCACTACAACACACACACACACACACACCACACTGACCACTACAACACACACTACACTGACCACTGCAACACACACACTACACTGACCACTACAACACACACACTACACTGACCACTACAACACACACACACACTAAACTGATCACTGCAATACACTGACCACTACAACACACACACTACACCACACACTACACTGACCACTACAACACACTAAACTACACTGACCACTACAACACACTAAACTACACTGACCACTGCAAAACACCCTACACTGACCACTGCAACACACACACTACACTGACCACTACAACACACACACTACACTGAGCTCTACAACACACACACACTACACTGACCACTACAACACACACACTACACTGACCACTACAACACACACTACACTGACCACTACAACACACACACTACACTGACCACTGCAACACACACTACACAACACACTACACTGACCACTACAACACAAACACACTACACTGACCACTACAACACACACACTACACTGACCACTACAACACACACACTACACTGACCACTACAACACACACACTACACTGACCACTACAACACACACACTACACTGATCACTGCAATACACACTACACTGACCACTACAACACACACTACACTGACCACTACAACACACACTACACTGACCACTGCAACACACACACTACACTGACCACTACAACACACACACTACACTGACCACTACAACACACACACACTACACTGATCACTGCAATACACACTACACTGACCACTGCAACACACACACTACACTGACCACTACAACACACACTACACTGACCACTGCAACACACACTACACTGATCACTGCAATACACACTACACTGACCACTACAACACACACACACTACACTGACCACTACAACACACACTACACTGACCACTGCAACACACACACTACACTTACCACTACAACACACACACTACACTGACCACTACAACACACACACACACACACACACCACACTGACCACTACAACACACACACTACACTGAGCTCTACAACACACACACACTACACTGACCACTACAACACACACACTACACTGACCACTACAACACACACACTACACTGACCACTACAACACACACACTACACTGACCACTGCAACACACCCTACACTGACCACTGCAACACACCCTACACTGACCACTGCAACACACCCTACACTGACCACTGCAACACACCCTACACTGACCACTGCAACACACCCTACACTGACCACTGCAACACACCCTACACTGACCACTGCAACACACACACCCTACACTGACCACTGCAACACACCCTACACTGACCACTACAACACACACACTACACTGAGCACTACAACACACACACACACTACACTGAGCACTACAACACACACACACACTACACTGAGCACTACAACACACACACTACACTGAGCACTACAACACACACACTACACTGAGCACTACAACACACACACTACACTGACCACTACAACACACACACTACACTGATCACTGCAGCACACACTACACTGACCACTACAACACACTACACTACACTGACCACTGCAATACACACTACACTGACAACTGGAAGCCTACAGGCATGGAGAGGTAACCAACAGCCAGAAGGTTCGCTTGTGGATCATGGAAGAGCACCAGCGACCATGCTGGGGAGGATGGAATCCCTGTCTGGAAGTGTAGCGCCCGATGGCTGCAGGCTATGGGCAGAGACGCGGCTGTGTCTAATAGATGGTGGTACCTGCGGTGCGGGAGGATGTGAGGCCGGCCTAGGCCAAGCTGGGGTCCGAGGGGTCTACCAAATGGAGCCATGTCTTTTGAAAGCAGAGAGCCAAGGACCAGGGGTGCCGAGCTGAGTCGAAGGTGTCTGGTGCGCGACAATGACGTCAGCGCCGAGCGGTAGGTGGAAGAGGAAAGCCGCACATGACTCCATTCGCCCAATCACAGGGGCAGCCAGAAACGAAACATGGCGGCTGGAGCGCAGGCCGCGGGGACACATGAAATTTAAAGTTTTGGGGACAGGGCCGGGATTTCAACGCCACTGGTCGCTGGGCAGGTGGGGCCCCCCAGGCAAGTGGGGCCCCCGGGCAACTGCCCAGTGTGCCCATGCGAAAAGACGGCCCTGAGTATAGGATTATTATAAGATCCGGTGCACTGATCCCACAACACTCTTCTCCATGAAATGCTTAATGGTCTCCACTAGCAAAACATAGCAAGCTAGGGAAAGCCTGCAATGTTTGATTTAAAACACAAGGTGCGTTTTCACTTGGATCAGATTGAATCCTGGCAATGCACTATTATACTACATCACAGGAATCTTTTTACAAACATATTTTTGAACTCCATGAAAACTTATTTTTCATGAGTGTGATTTACTGAAATCTTTTCTATATACATCCTGTCTGCGAAACATTTTAATGCAACAGGGTTCTTAAAATTTTGGCCTATTTATACATGGCCGGGTAATAATAAACATTTTAAATAATAAAAAAAATGTATTAGTACCTGTATGACTAATGACCTCATGTGGTACTAATATGTTTACTGCATATGGCAGTAACTAAGATTACCGTATTTTTCGGACTATAAGACGCACTTTTTCCCCCCAGAAATATGGGGGAAAATGTCCCTGCGTCTTATAGTGCGAATACACGACAAGCCCCGCCCCCCGCCGTTGCTGGCACCGCCCCTGCCATCCGCTCGCATCACTTCCTGTAGCCGCTGGAATCCCCTGACCGCCGCCACTGGCTCCGCCCCCCCCCCCGCTGCCACTGGCCTCACCCCCCGCCACCGCTGCGAATTCAAATAGATTCGCTCTCTCTTACTTTTCTCCCTTCGGCTTACAGAAAGGGAAGGGGGCGGCGGGGGATACAGACAGCCCGCAGCTCTCCTCTCCCTGTCACAGCGCCGCTGCCGAGTTCTCTGGCAAATAGAGCAGCGGCGCTGTGACAGGGAGAGGAGAGCTGCGGGCTGTCTGTATCCCCCGCCGCCCCCCTTCCCTTTCTGTAAACCGAAGGGAGAAAAGTAAGAGAGAGCGGATCTAATTGGATTCTCTGCGCTGCCACCCAGCTTCCTGCTCGTTGTTTCCCTCCCCATGATTGGCCACAGCAGAGGGCCAATCAGAAGACACTGGGGGCATCATGGGAAATTAAGTCACGGCAGAGTTCTGGCACCAGTTCCCCCGGCATGCAAGCACTCTGCTGGAGGGGAGGGAGGGGGTGTTAGAAGAGGAGCAAAAGAAAATACTCTGCTGGGGGACACCACCAGAGAGCCACGCTGTACCCTGCACGCACCACCAGAGAGCCACGCTGTACCCCGCACCGCCAGGGAGCCACGCTGTACCCCGCACCGCCAGGGAGCCACGCTGTACCCCGCACCACCAGAGAGGGAGCCACGCTGTACCCCGCACCACCAGAGAGGGAGCCACTCTGTTCCCGCACCACCAGAGAGGGAGCCACATTGTACCCGCACCACCAGAGAGGGAGAAAGACCGAGCCACTGCCAGGATACAGACATGCTACACTACTGACTAGAGTCACCCCAGGCAACCCAGAGTGAGCGAACGTCCAGCAAGAGGGATCACTGTTGCGATTTCGCTGGGTCTGGTAAGAGGGCCTGTTGGCCATTATCCATTACTATTCCCAGGGACTGAGCCATTAGGAAGTGCCTAGCCTGCTATTCTCTAGACCCTATTGACCGCCACAACATCCCTCTCTGTCCTCTTCCCACGGCGTCCCCTCTGTACTCTTCCCAGGGCGTTACTCTGTCCTCTTCCCAGGGTGTCCCTCTGTCCTTCACCCACAGCAACCCTCTGTCCTCTTCCCACAGTGTCCCCTCTGTCCTCTTCCCATGAAGATGACAGGGCGGGTCTTTAAAAGGAAGGGGTGGGTCATATTTTTAAATTAGGGGGTGCGCAAGTTTAGTCAGGCCTAGGGCAGCACAAAACCTAAATACACCACTGATGGCAATGGTCACTCTGCGTTTACTATGGCAATGGTCAGGCTGCATTTACTATGGCAATGGTCAGGCTGCATTTCATGGGCACTGGAAAATATTTTGGTACACCATTTGGTTCAGAATATTTTTTTTCTTGTTTTCCTCCTCTAAAACCTAGGTGCGTCTTATGGTCAGGTGCGTCTTATGGTGCGAAAAATACGGTATTTAAGGGCTTCATGTTCATTTATGAAACTACTTTGGTTTTATTTTAATCTGGACCACAGTGGTATTTACCAGATCCATGTGTATAGCAAAGCGATGTAATATATCGTTGCCAATGTACACATGATATTTTAGGTCATTGATTATCAGGAATAAATGATTGACTGATTATCTATTTATCCTGAGGGGTTTGAATACCTCAATATTTACTTTTAGGACTGGTCAATTACTTTAATAACTTTCTACTAATGTGATTATATTCCTGGCATAAATATGAACCTTATTAACATTCCCCAGGTGACTAACCTGTTAGGGAAAAGAACACCCTACAATCCCAGTAGGAATTACGTATAATTACTAAGCTCAATGGCATACACTGTATGGATGTGAACACTGAGAATATCACCTTTCAAGCATTCCTCTCAACTATTTTCCAGGGGACACACATATGGTATGAACCTCCTGTCTAACCCTTTCTGGGGGAAGTGGAGTTACCTGTACAAAGGTGCCATCTAGAATTTAATTATTCCTGACATGGATCTCAACTATACTCACTGATTGTGAGAGAACTGAGAAGGTTCATATGTATGGCCTTGTCACTTGAGACCATATAACATTTAAATAAAATCACAATAGGATTTAAATGTTTTTAAGGAGATCGATACCAATACGTAATTGATCGTTGGGCATATTAACTATAAATGCGGGAATGTAAATGACTTCATTCCCTCTTAAGTTGAAGTTCAACTGGGCTTTTCATTTTTATGATTTCAGGGCAGTGCCTAAAATATTTACAAACTCAAAAATAATTTTAGCTGATATATTTTTCAGAAAATAAATTCTTGAATTTATTGGAAATATTTCTGAAACTAAATAATTGCTTGAATATTATCCAATAACTTCTTATGGTATCCTGTTATTATAAAATACCTGTAAGGAAAACAATATAAAAACAAAAATATACTTGGAATGAATGACATGTAACAGTTTTGGTTTCACTTTGTCAGCTGTGTGTGTTTGTATAAGCAAGGAGCACGTGGCCCCAACCGTTGCATCTCACAGACAGACCTGCATTCCTGAAACCTGTCCGCTCTTTAACCATTTCCCGCCCAGTCAATAGGAGATTGACTTCCGGGAAGTGGTTCTGTTATCCACACTGGACATCTATTGACGTCCTGCAGGATAACAGCCGCCGCGCGCCCGGGGGGGCGCGCATCACGCCGATCGGTGGAGCGGTGTGTCAGTCTGACACACCGCTACACTGATCTCAGTAAAGAGCCTCCGGCGGAGGCTTTTTACCACGTGATCAGCCGTGTCCAATCACGGCTGATCACGATGTAAACAGGAAGAGCCGTTGATCTGACAGACACGAGTAGAGGAGAGCCGATCGGCGGCTCTCCTGACAGGGGGGGTTCGCGCTGATTGTTTATCAGCGCAGCCCCCCCTCGGATACCCACACTGGACCACCAGGGAAGCCCCCCAAGACCACCAGGGAAGCCCCAAGCATGTGGATGGCCAGGTAAGTCCCCCATGGCCATCCACATGCACAAATACATACACAACATATGCCAATCAGTGCCCACAAATGGGCACTGACTGGCACCATCATGGCACGACCAAAATGTATGATGCCCAGCAATGCCAGCCACCAGTGTCATCAGTGCCACCTACCAGTGTCCATCAGTGCCACCTATCAGTGCCCATCCATGCCCATCTGTGCCCACCTATCAGTGCCTGTCCATGCCACCTATCAGTGCCACCCATAAGTATCCATCAGTGCCGCCTATGAGTGCCCATCAGTGCCGCATACCAGTGCCCATCAGTGCCGCCTATCAGTGCCCATCATCAGTGCCACCTCATCGGTGCCCATCAGTGTCACCTTATCAGTGCCCGTTAGTGCCGCCTTATCAGTGCCCGTCATTGAAGTAGAAAAGGTACTTATTTACAAAAAAAATTAACAGAAACAAAGAAAAACATTTTTTTTCAAAATTTTCGCTCCTTTTTATTTGTTGTGCAAAAAATAAAAATCGCAGAGGCGATCAAATACCACCGAAAGAGAGCTCTATTTGTGGGAACAAAATGATAAAAAAAAATTGTTTGGGTACAGTGTTGCATGACCGCGCAATTGTCATTCAAATTGCGACAGCGCTGAAAGCTCAAAATTGGCTTGGGCAGGAAGGTGTATAAGTGCATGGTATTGAAGTGGTTAAACAGCAGTTTGGCTATGAAGATAAGCTCAGTCTCCTCACACTTTTGTAAAGGAGGGGCTGGAACAAATTTTTAGAGTAAAGAAAAAAAAAAACGTCTTTAAACATGTTACTCTGCTCATGTTTCTTTCTTTTGGTCAATTACAGACATTTAAATATATTAACACCAGCTAGATTTCACTTTTTTGTTTTTAAAACTGGGTGTAACTTTTGATTTTAACAATTCCAGCCTAATTATATTTGTAGCTTCAATTTGTCCCTGCTCCTTTTAAGCTATTATTTGAGCGGGCTATTTAAATTTATTCTTGAAGATTCTTTACTGTTCTGTAGAACAGCAAAAAGGATGGTGCTCTATCAGCCAATCCAATCCATTTTTGGGATAGTAATCCCAGTCCACAATAATTTTAATTTTATTTGCTAACGCCTCATCAAACAGTTGGAAAAATCCATGGCTTTCAAAATCTGTGTTTTTCTTAGCCAAGTAACGGGCTCTCTTGAGAACTTTTAAAAGTCCTCTGGTGCTGATTAATCAAAATTGAAATAGTACTGTGCCACAGTAACCAAAATAATGAAACTATTATAATATTAGCAACATTTGTGAAATCAAAATCTATGCTCAAAGTGTTCAATACACCGAAATATACATAAATGGATCCAATATCAGTGTACAAAAAAAATTATATATGAATAAAATCAGTGCAAAGAATAAATAGTCAATGCAAAAAATAATAAACAGTAATGTAGAAATAAAGATGCAGCCTTCTACTGCCAGATGCAATGTCACACAGCGTGCTTCTTGCTCCCAACTGGTGCTCAGAAAAATCAAACAAGTACTCCACCTCCCACTGGTGCTCAAAATTCAGTCAACATGACACTGCCAAGTGCCCCCCCCCCCCTCCAGGAATAATCTCAGCTGAGGGAGTGTTATCTCTACAATCAAGTGAGATCAATACAAGCCTTTTGACCTCCCCGGGCTTTGAAATTCTATGCCAGGGATATGCAATTAGCGGACCTCCAGCTGTTGCAAAACTACAATTCCCATCATGCCTCTGCCTCTGGGTGTCATGCTTGTGGCTGTCAGAGTCTTGCTATGCTTCATGGGACTTGTAGTTCTGCAACAGCTGGAGGTCCGCTAATTGCATATCCCCATTCTATGCTGTTGTCCTTGCAGAACGATCCGAATTGGATCGTTGTCTACGATGCTTGTGTCGAGAGAGTAATTTTAAACGCTTGTCATAGCCTGGTGCACTGGAAGCACCTCAGCATTGAGAGTAACCTGTACTTATTTAATAAATTGGAGTTTTTTTGGGAGGATATAAGCACTATCAGCTGTTTTTCTTTATATACCGGTATGCATTTTGAATATCATGAGCCATATCTGAAAGGACAACAACAAGGAATATTGCAAGTATATTTCGGTGTATGGAGCACTTTGAGCATAAATTTTTGATTTCACAAATGTTGCTAATATTATAATCGTTCCATTATTTTGGTTCCTGTGGCACGGTACTATTTCAATTTGCATTATTCCTGGCACATTTATGAGAGTGTGAACAATACCAGCAGCTTAGTTAGCTCACCTTTTGTTTATTATTCATTTAGTAGATTGCAGGATTCCCTGACGGCTCCATGTCAGCACAGCTGGGGTATAGGCTCCGCCCCCCATGCCTCCAAGGCAAGGTACAGAAAATGCTGAACTTAGGGGTGATAGAGGAGTCCCAAAGTGATTGGTCTAGTCCCATTGTGTTGGTGCCTAAACCGGATGGAAGCTGGCGATTTTGTAACGATTTTCGTCAGTTGAACAAAGTTACAAAATTTGACACCTACCCCATGCCACGTATAGATGAGTTGATCGACCGGCTGGGAACAGCCCGATACATGACGACTCTTGACCTCACAAAAGGGTATTGGCAAATCCCCCTGGCCAAATTGGCCAAAGAGAAAACCGCATTTGTAACCCCAGACGGGGCGTTCCAATATAAAAGAATGCCATTCGGGTTACAGAATGCGCCGGCCACATTCCAGCGGAAAATGGACCAGATGCTGAGGCCCCATCGGAAGTATGCTGCGGCTTACCTGGATGACGTAATTGTCCATAGCACAGATTGGGCCTCACATCTGCCAAAAGTGCAAGCAGTCCTGGACTCTGTTCGGGAAGCGGGGTTTACGGCTAACCCCAAGAAGTGTACCATTGGGCAGGAGGAGGCCAAATATCTTGGGTACACCATTGGGAGGGGAGTAATAAAACCCCAACTCAACAAAGTCGAGGCCATCCAGAGTTGGCCACGTCCCAACAGCAAGAAGCAGGTACGAGCCTTTCTGGGAATCGCTGGGTATTATCGGCGATTCATTCCCCACTTTGCTTCTAAGGCTGTGCCCCTAACCAACCTAACGAAGGGGAAAGGGTCGGTCATGATTAAATGGACCCCCGAGGCTGAGGCAGCATTCCAATTCTTGAAACAAGCCTTATGTAGCCAGCCAGTGTTGTACTCACCCGACTTCTCTAAAGACTTTGTCGTACAAAGTGATGCGTCAG
The DNA here is from genome assembly GCA_029206835.1 of Rana muscosa. NCBI lineage: Eukaryota > Metazoa > Chordata > Amphibia > Anura > Ranidae > Rana > Rana muscosa. The sequence continues at coordinate 23,987,023 of JARGYO010000162.1, forward strand.
ATGTGGGGTTAGGAGCAGTATTGTCCCAGGTCTGGAACGGGGAAGAGCACCCAGTCATTTACCTCAGCAGGAAGTTGAAGTCCCATGAGGTAAATTACGCCACCGTTGAAAAGGAGTGTTTAGCGGTGAAGTGGGCTCTAGATTCCCTTCGGTACTACCTGCTAGGTAGGCACTTTGACATGGTTACGGATCACGCTCCGTTAAAGTGGATGGCTCAAAACAAGGAAACAAATAGAAGAGTGAATAGGTGGTTCCTGGCCCTCCAGGAATTCAACTTCACAGTAAAGCATCGCCCTGGCGTTCAAATGGGGAATGTGGATGCTTTGTCTCGAGTACATGAATGCCTGATTGCTGGTGTTCCAACCCCGAGGTTAAAACAAGAGGGGGGGGTATGTGACAGCAGGAAGGTAAAGTCACCTTGGTTGCATCCAGGGGAGTAGATATATTTCGCCCAGATTCAGGCTTTACGCCGACTTATACAACTAGGTGGAGAGTTGTATAAGCCCAGCTGAGGCTAGTGGGCTCATGGATGACTCATACCTCTAGAGAGAGGGCTGGGCGTCGTGCAGGCAGGGAGTTGATGAGACCAGCTGAAGCTTGTCAGCTCATTTAAGGCCTCTATAAAAACTCCCAGATTCATTAGGTGTTTGCTCATGCCTGGACCCAGACCTGTGTGGACTGTCTAGGGAGAGTGAACCCCTGTGCGGTGAGACCAAGCCTGTGTGGCTATTTGCTTGGACATTTAAAACCAGGGACTTAGGGACTAGGACAGCACTAGGCTGATCCCAGTTGTTAGTTAGGAAACCTGTATGTTTAGTCAGAGGTCAAGTTGACCAGGATTTATTATGTTTATGTTTCTTTTGGCTTTGCTGTGTTTTGTCACTGTAAATAGAAAATAAACCGCACCTTTTTTTGATTTTGAAAACCACAACCTCCGTTTGCTGGGCCTGTTTTTGTGTGGGGAGCCCATCCCGGGGGTCACACACACCCGCTGCCGAGCTAACCCCCTCACAAATGTTTCATCAATAGCTTTCCGTACCTCATCATTTACTTGGAGATCTGTATAACATATGTGTGTTATTTGCTGTCCTTCAGCAGCTGCTTTTGCTGTCTTGTCTGCTAGTGCATTCCCTAGGGTAATTGGATCTGTTCCCTTTCTGTGTGCTGCACATTTACAAATAGCCACTTGTGCTGGTTTTTGTACATTTTCTAGAAGGGTGAGAATAAGATCTCTATGTGTGATCGGTTTACCTGTGGACGTAATCATACCCCTATATTTCCATTGCTGGGCAAATATGTGTATAGTAGTGAATCAGGAGGGGGTATGTCTAATGTAACAAACGGTCTGTAAGCCTTTACACTATTTTTCATTATATATGCTATTATTCCCCTGCAAATCTTTGTGTCCATCTTTTATTTTTCCTGTCCCCGTTCTCCTCCTTCCCAAGGGGAGGAGGGGAAGGGGTCTCAAAGCCAAGCTATCCTGACTAGGAGCTGCACAAATGACTTCCTATGGGCTAGGATATGGTTGAAAGATCTTTTACAGGTTTTGAGCTGTGACTCTGGGGTGGGGGGAGGGAGGGGAGAGGGGGGGGGGAGGTGTTAGTTAGTCGGTCTATGTTAGACAGATTGGCTATGTTGGTCGTGAATGGATAGTGTCTAGGACACGTCCAAATGTTGTATGTTTGATATGCATTCAAAAACAATAAAAATAATTTTCAAAAAAAAAAAATATGTGTATAGTAGAGAAAGCGTATTGGCTGTCAGTATAAATTTTTATTTATTTTCCTTCCCCTAGACTGCAGGCTCTAGACAGGGCTATAATTTCAGCTTGTTGTGCAGAATAGGAACTGGGAAGGGGTCTAGCTTCAATGACCAGGTCATGTGTTACTATAGCATAAGCCGTTTGATTTATCCCATTATCTTTTTTTCTACACGACCCATCAACAAAAAAGGTAATGTCAGCATCTAGAAAGGGAACATCAGTGAGATCCTTCCTAGGGAGTACCCGTTCATCAATTTGAGCTATGCAATCATGTGGATCCCCGTCACCAGGTATTGGCATTAGTGTAGCGGGATTCAATGTAGTGCACCTCTCGATTGTAAGGTGTGGCTGTCGCAGAAGTGTAGTCATGCATGATAAATGCCTGGCTGGAGATAAATAGGAGATTTTCTCTTGTAGTAAGATCACTGAGATGGCATGTGGGACCTTAAGTACAAGTGGGTGGAAGAGTACTATCAATGCAGAGGACCGTATGGCCAATGAGGCTGCTACTACAGCTTGTACACAGTGGGACAAACTCTGGGCTACTGGATCTAATTTAGTTGAGTAAAATGCAATTGGTTTGTGTTTGTCCCCATAAACCTGAGTGAGAACAGAAGCCATGTTACCCCTCTTTACAATCTACAGTCTGATAAAAGATTTTACTGTAATTGGGTAGGCTAAGCTCAGAGGAACCCACAATGAGGTGCTTCACTTTTGTAAATGCATCCACTGCTTGCACATTCCACTGGATAGAATCCTTTGCAGACATTTGTGTACCATAGATGAGATCAGAAAGAGGCGCCACCTCCGTAGCATAATTAGCTATCCATGCTCTACAAAAATTTGCCATGCCAAGAAATTACATCATTTCTTTTTTGGTACGTGGTTTGGGGACTTGAAGGATGGCCTCTTTTCGGATCTCATCCAGATGTCTGCCTTCTTGAGACAAAATATAACCCAAGTATGTCACCTTTTCTTTCCATAGTTGTAGTTTGTTTGCTGTGACCTTGTTCTGCGAGGAAATGCATCAGAGCCAAGGTGTCAAGTTTGCATTGTTGCTCCAAAGGAGCCGCTACCAGAATGTCATCCACATACAAGAGAATTTGACTCCCACAGGGAGGTATAAACCGAGACAAATTATTGGACATTTCTTGTGAGAAAATAGTTGGACTTACACATACACCAGGTTACCCCAGGGATATTGTGAATTTTTTCTTTTTATGTGTAAATGCAAACCAGAACTGACCAGCTTTGTGTAAGGCAATGGAAAAGAAAGCGTTACTGATATCGATGACAGAAAATACCTTGTTATCTGGGTGTAGGTTGTTCAGGAGTACATGCGGGTCTGGGACCACCGGGGCCCTCGGTAATACGGCCCTATTGACCGCCTGTAAATCCTGTACGAGTCTCCACCCACCTTCCCCTCCCTTCTGCTTTCTGACTGGGAACAGGGGCGTGTTACATGGTGAATCCGGACATTCAATGATGACACCGTTTTTTAGTAATTCCATTATCAAGTGGTCTGCTCCCTCTTCGGCATCTTTCCTCAGTGGATATTGTTTTTGATGAGGCCTCATTGTACTTTTAGGGATTATTTGGACTTCACTGGCTGTTTTATTTAGTCCTACGTCTGTCTTTCCTCTTGACCACAAGAAATCTGGGACGTCTTTTAGGGCATCCTCTTCCTCTTGGGTCAAAAGTGTCAGTCACTATCTTTTGTCACAAACTTCAATCATGTGGATTCTGGGTGTACATTCAATAAACTATGCTAATCTGCACCTCCGAATCCCTCTGGATTCTAGTTCCTCATCTGTTAGTAGAACCCAGTCTGTGATAAGTTCTCCTAGCTCATACCATGATACCTCGGAGTTCCGGGTGACCGAAATTTGAGGTACAGTATCCTGCCTGTATATTTGCAGAATTGGCTGTGGTAGGAGACAAGTAGCCATGCTATTTCCTTCCTTATCACGGCACAGGTATCTTGAGAGCACTTCAGTGTTAGTGAGACTCATTAACTGTTTGTCGTAAGACTTATCAGGCCCAGAGGTCTTTTTGTAGTACATAGTGCAATAGAGGCTCTTCTTCAACTATTTCTGTCAGGGTTTTAGGCATCTTTAATCCCTCAGTTTGCAAATCCAAGCTGTACCAGTATCGGGGGGTCATTATCCACGGCTGTGATTCGTTTTTTCACACAGCCGATGGCCTTTGAGGCCCCCCTCCACTGGTATGACAGAAATATCAAGAGCATGCAACGTGTCCCTACCCAACAAATTAACAGGACATTTAGTTGAAATTACAATTTTACACAGAGCCTTTTTACCTGTCTGTGGATCGTCCACAGTAAGGCCTTCAGACACGGCCTCCTGGTGCATTAACCCATTTGCAAATTTTACATACACTACTCCTTTTTTCTTTACCCCTGGTGGCATATACAGTGGGTGTATTAGGGTCCTACAAGCCCCAGTGTCACAGAGAAATGTTACCCAACTACAATTTACAACCAAGGTTATTTCTGGCTTGACTTCAGCATGCAAACAAGCTTCAACATTACACACATCCAAGATTTCAGACTCTTTCTCCTAATTTCCCTCTGTATCTCTCTCTGCGGACATACCAACATCTTTTAGTCATGCTTTTTCCTCTCTGTTTGACCCACATTCTCTCGCTAAGTGACCTCTTTTACCACACAGGAAACACTCCCCCCTCTTCTTTTTCCCCTCATAATCCTTAATGCAGGGCCTTGTTCGAGTGTTCCCCAATCTTTTGTTCCGATTCTCAACAACATACACATCATTACTTTCACCCATCATAAACACCTTCCCTTTTTTTACTTTCTTTTTTGATTGGAAGTGCCTTGCATACTCGATTAGCTCCTGAAGTCTGCAGATCCTATGGTTAATCATGTATTTGGTAACAAAACTTGATATAGGGCTAGCAGCCCCTTCAGGATTGCATTCTTTAGCTGTTGCTCATATGGGCTATCGTTCACTTGGTCTGCTGGGATTTCTATCCCAGAGTGGTTATTTAAAATCTCCCTCATCCTAACAATGAAATTATCCACCGTTTCCTCTTCTCCTTGCATACACTGATTTATAATGGACCAGTCGGCCCGACGTACCCATCTATTTTCTATCCTTGCTATAAGAGCATTTCTCCTGATTTCGAGTGCTGCCTCATCATGAGGCAACACCCCTCCCTGGTTGTTTAATCCACTCCAATCTCCCACTACATGATGCCAATCAGGTCCCAGTACCTGTCTGATGACCTGCTCTATTTACCTCCCATTGAGATGATATCTAGCAATCATTCCCATGATACCATCCCTGAATTAAGCTATGTTGACCTTGGGATGTGGTATCCCTTCAATCGCTTTCTTAACATCCTCGGGGGTCCAGGGGCGATAGACCATCATAGTGTTGGAGGCTGGTACACCTCCTACATCTTGTCCTGCCCTAAGGTTGGGAACTTCAATTAATGGGAACTCTCCCTCCCCAAATTCTGTTTGATCCCCAGCTGCGGGAGATAATAATTTGTTGATCAGGTGGCCGAAAGTTTTGTAACCGTTGCTGTAAGGGGGGTCCCTTGTGGACTTCTCTGGACAGCAAGGGTCATTTTGAGAGGGGGTTTAGCTGCAGCCATAGGAGAAATGGTTGCATCTGCGGGTGACCCAGGTGACCACGAAGGGACAACAAACAGTGGGGGGTCAGATTGCATGGAAAAAGGGTTATTTGCCGATAGTCGGGGGGTCAGTGGAGGTGGCATATTGCATGCCTCTGTCCCGTATGGTGGTGGGGACTGTAAGTCTGCAATAGGGTATAGAGATTTAGGAGTGAGTGGTGTAGTCAGAGGGGGAGCCGCAACTGTCGGTGGGGTTGGGGCGTCTTCTAAAGGGTGTGTAGGGGCTGTCGGGTGCATTTGATTTGTTGAGTTTTGTTCAGTCAATACTTGCTGAACTAAACTTCGGAGGACGGTCATATTATTGTCCTCCTCTTTGTCTAAAAACATAGTTTTTTTATGGTTTTTTGAATTTAACCTACGATTAGCCTCCTCAAGCTATTTCTTGGCCTGGGGAAGACCTAATTTCTTCTGTTTCCTTTTTTTTGGGCCGGCCTTATTTTTAAGCTTTCTACACAGCATTACACAACCATCCTTATTTAAGGAAGCATCAAAATCATACTTTGTTTCCCACATCTTAAGACATTTCACATTCTCTTTGTCTAGACTACACATATACTTAGCATCTTCATTCAAACCAACAGATTTTCCATGGATCACACCCATTTTAACATGTACACAGAGTTTTTTTTGTAAGGTCTTCTCACACTGACACAACACCTGCACACAGTATCTTATCACTTCTGCAGCTACTCACAAACTTTCTAGTCGTGACATATCACTTCTAGATTATTGATCCTGTGTGCTGCTAAAATACTGGTGTCTTGTCTTCTTACTTAATATTTCATTCATTTATAGGGAGAATGAACAGAATTACAACGTAATTTTCACCTGAGTGTTCACCTCACTCCTTATCAAAACATTAATATTTCAGTAAACTGTAGGGAGCATGAACAGAATTACAAAAGAGACTTTATTTCTCCCGACTGTTCCTCCCACACTTTATCGAAACATTAATATTTGTTGATTCAAAAGGTATTTATATTTGCCTGTACAGGGTTTTACAAAACACATGAGGCTGGTTGAGCACAAGGGCTCTTCAAATGACCTCTATTCGTTACCTAGACATCTATCAGGCCATACCTTTGTATCAACAGGGATTAATTTTTCTATTTTTGATGTAGGAATATTTATGTGTCCCCTACGGGAATTTCTGCAGTTTACAAGGCTGTCAGGACCTATGTCCTTTGTCGACAAATTTCCTTTATCTGCACCCGGGTATTAGAATGGGACCATACTCCTATATCAAAGGGAATTAAACTACGGACATATCTACTTATATTCCCTCAACTTGGATAAAGCAAAACAACAGATAAACATTCAATTAATCTCTATCTTCATTAAGTTTAAAATGCTAAGAAATATATGTTTTATATAACCCTATTATACTTGAATATGCTGAGTAGTTATATAACCCTCATAGTTAACATTAAATGTATAATTTCTAATTCCTCTAACAGGGACCAATATGCCACGATGGCAGATTCCATCACAGGCTCAACACGTTCATCCGAGAACCAATATCTTGAGAGACGCCATAGGCAATTATTAGGGGCCACCTTAGTGTGCAGTTTAAGAATGGGGGCATGATCTGAGACCCCCCTCAGCTAAGGTACAGGAGGTATCTGTACTCCCAAGACAGGGCTGCTGACATTCATGAGGTCAATGCGTGATATAGCTGCATGTGTGGCTGAGCTGCAAGTATAACCCCTAGTCCCCAGGTACTTTCATCTCCAAACATCCGTGAGGCCAAAAGTCGTTGCAAAATGGGAGAGCGGAGAGTCCATAGCCGGGTCAGGGGACAGTTTGTCCATATTTGGGCATGGTACCATATTGAAGTCCCCAGCCAAGATCACTGCAGCAGCCGAGTAAGTCGCTACTATCTGCGCTATCTTGTTGAGGAGTCCAATAGTGGAAGGAGGAGGGTTGTATAGGCCCACCAGTACCAAAGTATCAACAGTTGCATGGAGAACCACATAATTACCCTTAGGATGTACGCTGATGAGGCTGCACCAATGGGCACCGATAAGGCAGCAAGGGTGGGCACTGAGAGGTGGCACTGAAGGGCATTTATAGGTGGCACTGATGGGTGGCAGTGATGGTCACTGATGGGTGACAATTATGGGCACTGATCAGCACTGGTTGGTTACACTGATAGGTGGAACTGATGAGGCACCACTGGTGGGCATTAATAGGTGGCACTCGTGGGCATTGATAGGTGGCACTGTGAGCACTGGCAGGCGGTAATTGTGGGCACAGATGAGGCAGATGTTGCCTCCTTCCTCCTCAGGACCGATGTCCCTTGCACATAAGCTGGTGATCGCGTGATAGCGCGAGGAGAAAAAAAATGATTACTGAGCTTTGTTTACATCACGTGATTGGCTGATCACGTGGTAAGGGGCTCGGATCTGTGATCACCCGAGTCTCAGTGACTCTGTGATCACAGCGCGCGCCCTGCTTGCGAAGGGGAGGATGTCTATTGACGGCCTCCTGGAAATTCAGGTCAGCGCTGTAGCCGTCATTTGGCTATGGCACAGACGGCAAGTGGTTAAACCAACAGTTTCACGGCAGCATAAAAACACAACCGAAGGAAATATAAGTCTCACTGACTTGCTGAGTTCAGAACTGCCATTGCAGTAAAACAGTCCCCCATTTTTGCAGAGGGTAATTTCACTCGTTAGCAGGTTTCCAGGCAGGCCCCTGCCATGCACTTTCACAGCTGTACACAACTCCACAGTCTTCTCTATGCTCCTCCACCCACACCTACAACTTCCTGTCTTTTTTTTTTTTTAAGACCACTTCCTCTGACCAGTGAGTTAACCCTTTTGTTCCCTTAAAGGGACCAAAGTCCAAACAGAGGGGTAATATAGCATCCTCCCGGACCCAGACATGGCATCCTGTACACAGAGTAAAGGGGGCTGAATACAAATGCACGACACACTTTTCAGATATTTGTAAAAAATGTGAAAACCATTTATCATTTTCTTTCCACTTCACAATTATGTGCCACTTTGTGTTGGCCTATCACATAAAATCCCAATAAAATACATTTACGTTTTTGGTTGTAACATGACAAAATGTGGATAATTTCAAGGGGTATGAATACTTTTTCAAGGCAATGTAAAGGGGATAGAGTTGACAAAGCCCCATAAGAACTGCAATGGCTAAAAACTGATATGGTACAGAAACCTTTAGACAAAATAAAGGCGCGTAAAGCACCTTACACCCAGTGGGGGAGATTTACTAAAACCGGAGGACTAAGAATCTGCTGTATCTGTTCATGGTAGCCAATCAGCTTCTAACTTCAGCTTGTTCAATTAAGCTTTGACAATGAAACCTGGAAGATGGTTTGTTTCTGTTCTCAAGATTTTGCATTCTTCAGTTTTAGTAAGTCTCCCCCAATGTGTCCCGAGCTCTGTTATTTCAAAGCCATTGTTTCTAATATTTGGACACCCTTTAATGACTTGGCAAGGTACCACTGGTTTGGTGCAAGGCCAGTGTAGTGCCCATATTAAAAATGAACGCTTTACCAGTTAGTCTACCTGCTATGGTCAGGAAGATACATGAGAGTTTAATAAACTATCACATAGAAGAGTTCTCACTAGAAAACAATAATTGAAGCAATAGACAGTATGAATTAACAATAGTCCAAAGTTGCCAAACAAATCAGATTTTTTTTATAATAAAGTAAGTAAACATTTTGACAAAAGGAGTGGCTATGGATATAGTATACATGGACGTTGCGAAAGCATCTGACACAGTTCCACCCACATGGCTAATGTGCAAGTTATAGTCTACAAGCTTAGAAATTTCAGTTTGTAAATGAATAGCATTCAGAGATTAGTGATTGATACTCTGAATGGTCTAAGGTTATTAGCGGTGTACCCCAAGGTTCAATGTCCAGACCCTAGCAGAATACTTCCTAGTATTAAAAGAGGTATAGAGAACAGTGAGAGAGACATCATTTTGCCCCTGTAAAACAACATCTGGAATATGCAGTTCAGGCACTGGTTTGCAAAAAGGAGATTAGTGAAATAGAGAAAGTGCAGAGAAGGGCAACCATACTGATAGAGGCATGTAGGAGCTCAGCTATGAGCAAAGATTAGCTGAACTGAATTTATTCTCTCTTGAAGAGAGGAGATTAAGGGAGGATATGCTCAACATGTATACATAAGTGGTCCATATGGTGAACTTGGTGTTAAGCTATTCATGTATTGTCATTGCAGACAACAAAGTGGCACTCTCCACCTTGGAGGAAAGCAGATTTCCCATAGGTCCTACTCCTGTAGGTGGCACTATAAATCCTATGGTCAAGAATCAGAAGATCTGTGTCAGTAAATGAGCTCAGAGAAAGGGATTTTACAGTTACAACAGTCCTAGCTGGTATAAACCCCCTCTCTGCTATAGGCAAAGCCAGTTAGTTACATAAAAAGCAATGTCAGAAATACAAACTTCAAAAAATAGGGATAGGTGCTGTGTCCATCAATTAAACATATAGAAACAAGAAGAAAGAAAAAAAAAAGAAAAACGAGTTCTGTGGATTCAGCCAATCATCGATTTGATAATTCAAAATCGTGGTGCCACTTACCAAATATGGTACTGTCGCTATAGCCAAACACACTAAGCATACAAAATAAAGAAACCAAAGTATTGCTACTGAGGTAAAAAAGTGGCTACTATTAGGACAAAGGGTCTGAAAGTAGATTGGGATTCCAAGAAAATTACAAATTTATTAATATCAAAAAAGGGGCGCACATGAACTAAAATTAAAATTAGTGCAATAAAGTTATGGTGACAGCTTCAATCAAAAGTTATTGGCGATCTCCTTCGAGAAGGAAGGGACCCCAATAATAAATACAAAAACAGACAAGAGACGGAAAGGACTGACAAGACAATTACAACAATAACAAAAAACAAACAGCAGGAAGTCCGGACACCAGCATACAATTCGGAGTGAAGTTGTAAAGCGATACAATCCGCTTGTGGTTGGTTAAAATATTATTTATTAGATCAAAATGATATAGTTAAATACGTACAACTTCACTGAGAATGGCCCCGAGGATTGGGTTCAAGTATAAAATGTGTAAATTAATACATGTAGATGTTGCTAGCCCTGAATCTATTGCTACACAAGATTGCTTGTAAAGAGGTGGTTCCGAATATCAGGTCAAATGAATTGATTCCTATAGTTTAAAGTCTATCATTGATTGATGGAAAAGATGATCAGAAAGTAATATTCGCGTTGGTTCATGGGTATTTCACCTCCATGAATGTCAGTGCATTAGCTGCTGTGTAATCACTTATCAACTCAGCACAGGATATTTAGTGTGTTTGGCTATAGCGGCAGTACCATATTTGAATTATCAAACCGATCATTGGCTGAATCCACAGGACTCGTTTTTCTTTTTTTCTTTCTTCTTGTTTCTATATGCTTTTTACCTGGATCTCACAAAGATCCATTCTTAAACGAGTTTCTATTTTATTCATTTCACAGCTTCTTAGTATTTAAAGATTTTTTTTTCCCACACGATATTAGTTGGGGAATATAAATATGGCATTCGTTCTAGGAGAAGAGATTGATGAAGAGATTAACAGTGCTTTCCAGAGGGACTCGTCCCAATTGTCTAGTCAAGATGATGAAATTAAAGATAAATTTAAAGAGTTAAAAAAAATTACTTATAAAACACTTGAATAGAAAGTGGGACGTCTCCTTCTTGGAAACATATATCTACCGGAAAATAGTACCCCGTGGACTAAGGGACCGGACGGTCCCCGCTGAACATCTGCATAACGAGAGATTTCTTCCGAAGTGGAAGGAGCTCCGTATAAACCACGGGATAGCTGTTATGAGCCTAATAGTGTAGGAGGAAAAAATTCAACTAGATGAGTTAAAAGGAAAAATAGGGGAGAGTGCACAGGGGTTAGATTCTCTGAAAGAATTGGAGGAATTTACAAAGCAAAATGATCTCCTTAAAAAGGAAATTGAAAAGGCACAACTTAATTTAAAAACCACTAAACAGTCCAAACTTAGAAGGGACCTTATGGACTTTGAAAAAGATCAAGTATTCGATCTCACAATAAGGAGAGGAAGAAGTAGGTCCAATAAGAGGTGACCACGCTCACAGTCAAGATTCAGACAAGATAACACTCCAAATGATTATGATAGTGATGGTGCCCCGAAGGTGGTGACATTTTTTAGAGAAAGTGGGAGGGCGGTAGAAATAGAAGATCGCCCCCTGCCTCAAAGAATTCCACAAAACTCCAAAGTAAACATCAAAAATCAGGAGAAAACCCCGGAAACCCAAATGGAACACTGCACACGCAGTCAACGGAGGTAATTTTGGAAGGCCATAAACATCAGAGATAGGACACTAAAGTCATTAATCTCTCAGCATTCCCCTTAGCTCCGAAACATGTTGAACTATTGCAAAAAGGAATGTCCTTTTCGCCTGTTAACAACATGGATCAATTTATGGTTTACAAAGACGTGGCATTATTCCTGCGTAAGGTATTCTTTTTTTTTTTTTTTTTATTATGTTTATTAAAGCATTTTTTATAAGACATACAAACCAGGAAAAGGGTGGCCTTGGCAAGCCGCCAGGCCCCACTATGACCAACATGGTCAACAAACCACATATAGTACATTCTACCTAACATAGGCAACTGACTACGTGCATTAACTAAGAAAAACACCCCCACTACCAACTAACCCCACCCCCCAACCACCCAAAACCTCAGTTTACCACATTTCTCAGGAGACAATTACCTAATATTAGGGGGATACACAGTTCCACCAACCACGGGTCTTCATTCAAGAGTTATAAAATAAAATAGCAGATACATGACAATACACTCCCATCATCAGCAGGATTATACCGTTACCATAGGACTGACCAACATGCTCAAATACCACCCCTCAGTGTATCAGGGCAGTATCAGCGAACCCTCAATATCCGGTCCAGGGGTCCGACTACTCAAAGCAGGAAAAACAACTATCCCGACTAGCCAACAGTAGTGTCAGAATTGAACCATGCCTGCCAAACTTTGTCAAACTTTTCCCCACACCCCCTGGAGAGATACGTTGCCTTGTAATATGGCAGCATGGAGTTCACCAGCCCCTTCCAGAAAACAATCTCCGGGGGGCAGGCGATCTCCATTTGAGCAAAATGGCCTTTCTCCCATAAAAAAATAAAATGTTCAGTAACGTCCTGAGGGCTCTGGAGGGGACCACCTCCTCTACCAGACCCAAAAGACATACCCGGACCGACAAAGGGACAGGCACTCTCAAAATGTCCTCTATGCAGGAAACCACCCCCTCCCAGAATACCTTAATCTGAGGGCAGCCCCAGAAGATGTGCGTAGCATCAGCCGGGGAAAAGGAGCATCTCCAGCACTCCGAGGAGACAGATGGGTATATTACTGAGAGCCTAGCAGGGGTAAAGTAAATCCGGTGCAGAAATTTAAAGTGGATCAGTCTATCACTTGCAGAAACCAAGTGCTTAAAGGGGTGTTCCCACATATCATCCCAATCCTCACCATCTATCCCAGGGACGTCCCTCTCCCACCGCTCCCTACATTTAGTCAAGGCCAGTGGACGCTTCTTAAATAACTCCTTATAAGTAACAGACAAAGTCTTAGGCAGGTCCTCCACCATAAGCAGATCCTCCAGGGTCGACGGGAAGGATTCAACCGTCCTATCCCTGAATTGAGCCTGAAAAGCGTGGCGGAGCTGCAGGTACCTAAAGAAGTATGAGTTGGGGAGATCATGTCTGGCCCTAAATTGGTCAAAAGTAAGAAGAACCCCGTTCATGGTGATATCTTTAGGGAGTTTAATTCCCCTGACTGCCCACACCTCAGGATCCGGGAATGAGTAGAATTCTGGTAACTTAGGATTCCCCCACAGCGGTGTCTGTGGCGAGAAACCGAAGTAACTTGGACAAGCCAACCCAACCGCCTCCTCCCATGCTTTAATAGTCGCTTTCATAGACAACGTCAGTTGCAGTTCAGACTTCACCCCTCTGTGTATAGCCAAACGAAGGGTCTCATATGACCCCAGATGAGCCGCCTCCACCACTGTGGCAGAGTCCCCCGCCTCAGAGGTCAACCATCTATGGGCAAATACCAGTTGACTGGCAAGATAATATTTCCGCCAATGAGGCAAAGCCAGTCCCCCCTGTCCCCAGGGTTCCTGAAGTACTTTAAGGCCTATGCGTGGCATTTTGGGGGCCCAAAGGAACGAACTCGTGATGCCATCTAGTTGCTTAAAAAAAGGATTTAGAGACCCGAACCGAGGCATGCCGAAGGAAGTATAGAATAACTGGAAGGATTTTCATCTTTAGCAGACTTATTCTCCCTATGAGTGACAGCGGAAGCCTTTGCCAAGCCAGGGCCTGCTGTTTAAACGAGGCTAACAGAGGCAACAGGTTAAGCGTTACATATTCAGTACTGTCCGCCGTAATTTTGACTTCTAAATATGTGATGGAAGAAACCCATTGTAATGGCATATTGGGATCAGCCCTCTCCCTGGCCCTCGCGTCCAAAGGCAGAACGGAGGATTTGCTCCAATTTACCTTCAAGCCTGAGAATGTGGTGAAATCGTTGAGTATCCTCAAGGCCGCCTGAAGCGAGGACCCAGGATCCTCAAGGAATAAAAGCATGTTATCAGCATATAATGCCAGACATTCCTTTATAGACCCCACTTTGATAGCCTTAACTTCACTAGACGATCGGAGTGCCACAGCAAGAGGTTCTATCATGAGTGCAAATATAAACGGGGATAAAGGGCACCCCTGTCTAGTACCCCGACCCACGGAAAAGAAAGAAGAAGTGGCCCTACCAAGCCTAATTGCCACCCTGGGATTACTATATAACAGCGTTATCTATTGCCTGAAGACCCGTCCAAACCCCATCCTCTCCAGCACCCGGAGCATGTACTGCCAGTCAATTGAGTCAAAAGCCTTCTCAATGTCAATTGACACAACAATTCTGGCACTCGCGTCAGTTCCCGAGAGCTGGAGATGAGTAAATAGCCTCCGCAGATTAGTGTCTGTAGACATCCCGGGCATGAATCCTGTTGATTTTTAAATATTAATATTTAATATTTAATATTCAATTAATATTTAATGATTATTCATGCATATTCAAATAAGAGGACAGGTAATTAGATTGTCCTCAAGCCCAGCTTGTCAGCCCAGTTTAACCCTTTGCAGACCCACATATTTCCTACTCTAAATTATATATATACATATATGTTACAGATATTCCCAGTTTACAAGGAAATTATACATAAAAATTCCTCATAAGGCAACAGATGACCCCTTGTGGCCCGTTGAGACAGAAAAGACGAGGCCACACTTACGTGAGTAATTGTTTATGTCTAATTTCCATTAAATTGTTAAGTTTCTCCCTCTGCCATCTTAGAAGTCGGCAAAGATATATCACCATGCCCGTCATGAAAATCAGTACCCCACATTGCAATATGAGAAGACCTTTTATTCCCATTTCCACCCAGGTCCTAGTTGTGACTAAGCTGAAATCCCCATCATGTAAAAGTTCATTCAACCCTTTCCCTGTTTTCACCATATCATTACTAATTTGAATTATATGGGTATCCTTCCTTGCAAGCAGATTGTGAAGATTTACTGACAGAGTATCAATTTGTACATCAAAATGGGGTATGTATGTGATAGGATCTGGGACATCGGGGGTACTCTCAATGATATAATCTTCTGTTAACACGGGTATGGGGGTTACTACAGTTTCCCCAATAGTAGTGTACTCATGTGGAATGAAGCAAAAATTTGGATAGGGTATTGGACACGACTGACCCCCATAGAGAAATGTCTGGTGATTGGTAACAACGCAGTACAGTCCATCCATGTGGTAGGTGACCCTTGTGCTTGGTGTTCTCCATTTTGACAACTTTACTGGGCAGTTAGCTTCCAACTCACTTGGACTGGTTTCTTGAGGTGGTTGGCGTAGACTTTCCAGTTGGGGGTCCCTTGCTACTTTGGCTGTGGGAACCGGGTCATTGCTTAGACCACAGACTGGAGTGTCAATTTCGAACACATCACAGCGGCATAAGTATCTATTGTCTTTGACAGTGCAGCAGGCAGTGTGTGGTGCTTCCCATCGCCTCTGAACTTGAATGAGCATTTCGGGGAGGTGCAACCTTTCCTTGTACACGTCATTTTCGAGGTATCCGAGGGAGTGTATGGACGCCATTGTGTGGAAGTAGTCATCTTGTGGATGGAACACGGGCAGCGACATTGTGAAGGACACGTACAGTAGGTCACGGTAAGTGCACAGTGACTGGCTCTTCTTGCAAGCAAATGGCCCTCTATTTGGGTGTGGTGTCACTATCCCTATATTTCGAATTGTGGAAACCGGCAAAGGTTTGCACTTGCCTCCAGACTGTACATTCATTCCACCACTAGTATTAGTGTGAGTACAATACCACTGGGTAAGGTCTGTATCTTTTAATATATCAGGGATTTTACCGGCTTGAATATCTCGGATGACATTGGTGACCTTTGTTAAAATAAAATTTCCATATGCAGTACATATTACCTCTTTGCCCATACCATCCTCTCTAGCTTTCTGATTATTTATATTTATGATTTCGTTTATTTTCTGTTGTGTCTTTTCAAACAACTGCGCAATGTCTTTCATGTTATAAACCGTAAACCTTTCCTCCTCTGCAAGCCCCTCAACACCCTGCAGAACTGGTTTCAGCACTTGCCGACCCTCTTTCTGTTCGAAATTTCCGATATGCCTGCGAATCGCTGACAAATCGGCTCTGTTCCAAATTGACATGCCAGATCCAAAAAGTCCTGGGATGGATGCAAGTATGCTGTCCACGCCCTTTAACTTTCTGGATCTGAAAATGCCCCTGTGGGGAGGGAAGTTTGGTTCTGCTAATGGATCTTGAGTTCGGCTTGCATGGGAGGCAATCAAATCTACTAGCAAGGAAGAGTAGAACAGAGAAACATTTGTCCGGGCACATGAGCCAAATTCGGCCATGTTCCACTGGGACAAATTAAGTACCACCGGCACATGAATGAATTTAACGTTATTAAACAATATTCCAGGGATTGAGGTTGCCGTTAGGCCACTAGGAGGTCCCTCTTGCAGTGATGGGCATTCCAAGGATGTTGGTTCGTAATAGGGGATTGCAACTGTATTTTTGGGCAAAGTTGTAGGAGCAGGGGTGTTAGCCTTCGGGGACACATGCAGTGTAATTTTTCCTGGGACGTACTGAAGAGTGGATGCATGAGTGTTGCTGGACAAGGGGATGGGGATAACAAAAGAATATTTCCACTCTCCGGCATCACTCAACCGTGTCTCTCTAATCAATAAAGATCCGTTCTGAAAACTCAGGACTCTATCCTGGTAGTCCGTGCCATTCCCAGCAACGCCATTATTCCAGACTAGATGATTATGGATGGGACTCCACCAATAAACTTGCTTCCCCACAGTTCCTACAATGGCCACCGGCAATAAGATGGATTCCCCCTCTAGGCAGTAGACCGGATTCTGGTCAACAATCACGCTGATGAGTGGTCCAGTCTCCTCTCCCTTGGTATGTCTGATCAGATGGAGCAGGATAACAATCCATATTGACTTCATGGCTCTAAGAGGACAGAAAGCAGAACATGTTAGTTGATTTCTTTGGCTCCATGGAACTGTTTCAGTTGGTTCGCATGAACCCATTTATCTTGTGTCTTTTTGCCCATCCCTATTCTGATCTTATATACAGAAGGACTTAGTTTGTCAATAATGGAGAATGGGCCTCTCCATTTTTGACTTAAACTGTTATCCAGGGGACGTAGCTCCAAGAACATAACTCGGTCTCCTATGGTCCAAGTGCATTCTCGAACCCCTTTGTCAACCTGACCTGAAGATTCTGGGTGATATGGAATGTGAAATTTTTGCTCTACCCCTAACATCTCTAGGCATGTTTTTACAATTTTTCCCGTAAAATGGGTCCCCTGATCTGACTCTATTGATGATGGGAGCCCCCATCTACTGAACACCTGTTCAACCAAAATCTTAGCAGTACTCTGTGCGGTGTTACTTTTGGTTGGGAAGATCTCTACCCATTTAGAAAACAGATCTGTGACTACCAAGATGTATCTGTTGTTTCTAGAAGTGACTGGCAAGGGTCCCATGTAATCCATTTGTAAGGCATTCCATGGCCCTTCTTTCAGTCGTATTCTTAAAGGGGCATTGATCTTCCTTGGTGCGGGGTTAACTTGTGCACAGACAATACAATTATCACAATACTGCTTTACATCTGTCATCATGGAAGGCCACCAACCTACGTTCTTGAGCCGCTCACCTGTTTTCTCTGACCCTTGATGACCCCCAGTAGGCAGGTCATGCACTAAGTAAATCATTTCATTTTGGTATTTTTCAGGAACCACCCACGTTACTTCATCTCCATGATGCAACAATACCTTTTTATCTTCTGATACTGTGAGGTGTTTTATGTACTTTGCCAGAGTATTCTCCCTCCGAGAGTTCTCCAATCTCATTTTGCAGTTTTTGCATGATTTCCTTAATGTTGTCATCCTGCCTTTGTATGTCCGAAATATCCGGAACTTCTATGCAGGATTTTGTGAGGGCACAAACGATGGGGCACAAGACAAGGTCTGGTAAATTCAAAGGAATTTCCCAGATCTGCCCCCCTTGTGCTCCTTGTTTGGCCAAGCAATCCGCTACCTCATTTTGTTCCCAGTATGGGGCAGTGCCTGAATGACCTTTTACTTTGCACACCCATGGTTTGACTGGCAACTTTTGCACCAATGTTACGATATATTTTAACAGGGATACATGTTTAAGTGGAGACCCATCTGAGGACACGTACTGGTGGGTGTGCCAGAAGGACAAAAATTCTGTAAGAGCATTACAGACCCATGCAGAATCTGAGTATAAAATAATTTCTTGGTCCCTTTTCATCAGTTCTAGGGCATGCGCAATCGCAGCCATCTCAGCGAATTGTGCTGATTTGACTTGACATGACCGAAAGATTGATGTTTGGGTCTTTGCCTGTGGATTGATAATGTATATTCCAAATCCTGCATGTGGGGAACCCTCCACGTAAAAACATGATCCATCTGTGAAAATTTGGACTGCATTTTCAGGGACATTTTCGTTTGCTGACAAAGGTCTAAAGAATTGTTGCGCAACTGATTGTGGGGTGATATCACATTCATGTGGTATTCCTTGGTAAAGGAGGCCATGGGCCCTAGTGGAAGGATTATTTGTGTGTTTGACTTTAATGTCTCGATCTTGGAGCAACAGAGCCCAATGGGCCAGTCTGGCATTGGAGACATGGCCATCCTTCACTCTGTCTGTGAGTAAAAATTTAGTTGGAGTATGTGTTGTGTGGAGGATGACTGGGTTAAGTCCTATGATGTATGTGTAGTATTTCACTGCCCAAAACGTGACAAGAAGGTGTTTTTCACATAGAGTGTACTTCATTTCCACAGGAGATAATAGTTTAGAAGTATATGATATGGGTCTTTGTTGCCCATGGATCTCCTGTGACAGTACAGCTGACATGGCTGTCTCTGATATGGCAGTCTCAATGTGAAAGGGCAGTTGGTACTCTGTGTTGGCCAACGCTGGTGCTTGCGCTAAAGCTTCTTTAAGCTCCTGCACTGCATTGGTGTGTTGCTCAGTCCAGTGCCATTGGGTGTCCTTTTTCAATAAATCATACAGTGGTGCAGATTTTTGGGCAAAATCAGGGACGAACGCCCGTGAATAATTTACCAATCCTAGGAAAGATCTCAGAGTAGGAATACTCACTGGCAGAGGTAATTGTAGAATGGTTTTTACCTTCTCCGTTTCTATCTTCCGACCATTTGCTGTCACTGTAATCCCAAGGAAAGACACAGATTCCTGCAAGAATTGTGCCTTAATGGGATTACACTTCAGTCCTGCCTCTCCTAGGATCCGTAGGAGTTCCTCCAATAGCCGCAAATGCTCGTCTTTGTCGTCCGTGGCTATAAGCAGATCGTCTACGTACTGAAAAAGATTCTTTGGGGAAGAAAAATCAGTTAGAATATCTCTCATGGTTGCATGAAATAATGTAGGAGAGTTATGAAATCCTTGAGGGACAGAATTGAAGGTATACTGTTTTCCCAGAAACGTAAATGCAAATTTGTATTGACATTCCTCTGACAGGGGTAAAGACCAAAAGCCGTTACTTATATCCAGCACCATGAAGTATTTGTGGTTGGGGTTCAACATGCTCAAGACATCCGGGACTGAAGCAACTGTGGGGGCGCAATTGTTTGTAACACTGTTCAATTTGCGGTAATCAATTGTTAATCTCCGCGAATTGTCAGTATTTTTGCGAATCGCCCATATTGGCGCATTTGTTGTGGATACACATGGCCTGATGACCTTTTGGTCAAGCAATGACTCTATGGTTTCCTGTATGTAACTGATAGCTTCCTTTGGGAAGGGGTATTGTTTTTGCGGAACTGGGTCTGGGCCACTGATGTGTATTACCGTATTTACCTTTCCACAATCATGTTTATGTGTTGCAAAGGATCCCTGATGTCTTTCTATCACAGGCTGCAGAAGCTGATGTTCTGGGTGATCTTTAATGATCTCCAGTATGTCATATTTTGAATCATTGCGTTGGATGGCTGCAATTGTGTGAGAATCAGGTATCACTATGGTGCTAGCCTGATCATTTGGAACCCCTTGCCATAGTAAAAGGTTGGCCAGATCTAACATGCATCCATTGGGAATTATGAAGTCTGAACCCAGCAGGCTGGTTTCATTTGGCAAACACATTAATGCTAATGGCTGTTTTAGGGATAACTCCCCAATTTGGATTGTCAGTGGCTTGGATAAGGCAGACTCAACATTATGCCCAGCAAAGCTCTGTAGATTCAACGGCTTTCCTGAAGATAGTGATGAGTTTAAAGGATCTTTGTCATGCAGAATTGAAATTGCCGCCCCCGTGTCTAGGAGCATAGTGCATTGACGGCCCCTAATCAATGCTGACACTATAGGGCGCCCACATTGCAATATGAGAAGACCTTTTATTCCCATTTCCACCCAGGTCCTAGTTGTGACTAAGCTGAAACCCCCCATCCAGTAGAGAGAGAGAGATGAGAGAACCTGGGCCCAGGATTCATTATAGGTAATTATTAAGACCATCTCCCAGCACTTACCCCTTATGCTTGCATTTTTCCTATGTTTGTCTGTCTATTTGTAATGTAAGGTATATACGTTGTGTTTGAAACTAATACTCCCTTGCCAAAGACTGTAAAGGTTTGCGGTGTATTAGATAGACTAATAACCTTAATTCTTTAATAAATGCTTGTTATATTGAAGTTATCAAATCTTGTCAAAAAGAACTCTTATTTAAACCATATCAATAATCATAATCATATTAATTGATTAAATATTAAATATTAATATTTAAAAATCAACAACGCTGTGCAATCAGAGCCTGAAGCGAGGCATAAACGTTCTCAACCTGAGCACAACCTGCATGACCAGGCATCTAAGTGCAAAGCACGAGCTGCAGTGGAGTAGACACCTCAAAAACAAAGAAAGGTCTCTGGCTCCTCCTGCTTCCTCTTCTGCTGCAGTCTCGGCCTCTTCGACCACCTCTGTAGTGACAGTAGCACCTGCCAACCCGCAAACAGAGCATCTGCCAGCAACACTACCACCTGGGTCACCAACCATCTCCACAATATCCCATGGAAGCGTTCAGCTCTCTATCTCCCAAACAATGGAGCGGAAGAGGAAGTACCCCCCAAGCCACCCGCGATCCCTGGCCCTGAATGCCAGCATTACAAAACTCCTTGCCTTTGAAATGCTGTCATTCCGTCTGGTGGGACGCAGAGTTTTTATAGCCTGATGGTATTGGCTGTCTCACAGTACGTCGTGCCCAGCCGCTAGTTTTCCAGGCGAGCCATCCCTTCCCTGCACAACCAAGTGGGGGACAATATCAGGTGTGCACTGTGCAACGCCATCTGTGGCAAGGTCCACCTAACTACGGATGCGTGGACCAGTAAGCATGGTCAGGGACGTTATATCTCCCTAACAGCACACTGGGTAAATGCAGTGGCGGCTGGGCCTGAGGCAGATAGCAGTTTGGCGCATGTCCTTCCACCATTGAGGATTGCAGGGCACTTCAGTTTGCCTCCTGTTGCTAACTCCTCCTACTCCGCTTCCTCATCCTCTACCGCCTCCTCATCCGGTCAGCGTAACACCTTCACCACCAACTTCAGCACAGCCAGGGGTAAACGACAGCAGGCAGTTTTAAAACTTTCCTGTTTGGGGAAAAACCCCACACCACGCAGGAGTTGTGGAGGGACATGGAACAACAGACCGATGAGTGGTTGGTGGCAGTGAGCCTCAAGCCCGGCCTGGTGGTGTGCTATAATGGGCGAAAAATCTCGTAGCAGCTCTGGGCCTAGCCGGTTTGACGCACATCCCTTGCCTAGCGAATGTGCTGAACTTGGTGGTCCAGAGGTTCCTGAAAAATTACCCCAATATGCCAGAGCTGCTGCAGAAAGTGCGGGCCGTCTGTGCGCACTTTTGGAGTTCTCACCCTGCTGCTGCTTGCCTGTCAGCGCTGCAGCGTAACTTCGGCCTTCCCGCTCACCGCCTCATATGTGACGTGCCCACAAGGTGGAACTCCACCTTGCACATGCTGGCCAGACTGTGCGAGCAGCAGCAGGCGATAGTCGGGTTTCAGCTGCAGCAATCACGTGTGAGTCGCTCTGTGGAACAGCACCACTTCACCACCAATAACTGGGCCTCCATGCGAGACCTGTGTGCCTTGTTGCGCTGTTTCGAGTACTCCACCAACATGGCCAGTGCCGATGACGCCGTTCTCAGCGTTACTATCCCAGTTCTATGCCTCCTTGAAAAAATGCTTCGGGCGATGATGGAAGAGGATGTGGCACAGGAGGAGGAGGAGGATGTGGCACAGGAGGATGGAGGAGGGAGGATGGAGGAGATGGATGAGGATGGAGGAGGATGGAGGGAGATGGGGGATGGAGGAGGATGGAGATGGAGGATGGAGGAGGAGGGAGGATGGAGGAGGAGGGGGATAGAGGAGGTGGAGGGAGGATGGAGGAGGTGGAGGAGGCTGGAGGATGAGGAGGAGGAGGAACCAAGATCATTTCAAAGGCTTTCAGGGCAGTCTTTCACAAGTGGCTACGAGGGTGGGTTCCTGCACCAACAAACGCCAGGTACACAATTGTCCGGCAGCAAGGGCACAGTTCTGGAGGATGACGAGATGGAGGAGGAAGAACCATGTTCACAGCAGGGTGGCACCCAGATCAGGTCATGGCCATCACTGGTGCGTGGCTGGGGGGATACAGAGGACACAGACGATACACCTCCCACAGAGGACAGCTTTTCGTTGCCTCTGGGCAGCCTGGCACACATGAGCGATTACATGCTGCAGTGTCTCTGCAACGACCACCGAGTTGCCCACATTCTAACTGGTGCTGATTACTGGCCACCCTGCTGGATCCCCGTTACAAGGACAATGTACCGTCCTTAATTCCCTCACTGGAGCGCTGCTGGTGGCATTCCCACCTGACAGCGGGGGTACGGTGGAAGCACAAGGCGAAGGCAGAGGAGAAGGAAGAGGTCGCCAACGCAGCCGGGGCGCCGCCAGCACCTCAGAAGGCAGGGTTAGCATGGCTGAAATGTGGAAAAGCTTTGTCAACACACCACAACCAGCACCACCAGCTGAGATGGAACGTCTTAGCAGGAGGCAGCATTTCACCAACGTGCACACGCCTACACGTACTGAAATGACGGGTCTGCCCCCTTCAACTTCTGGGTCTCCAAATTGGCCTGAGCTTGCCCTTTATGCCTGCAGCCAGTGTATTATCTGAACGTGTATTTAGCACGGCAGGGGGCGTTATCACAGACAAGCGCAGCCACCTGTCCAGAGCCAATGTGGACAAGCTCACGTTCATTAAAATGAACCAGGCATGGATCCCACAGGACTTGTCCGTACCTTGTGCAGAATAGACATGTATACCGGTGTTCTGACAAAAGCTGTCCAGCCATCGGATAGTGTCCGGCCCGTACTGCGCAGGCGCAGCGCTTGCGCAGTACGGAGGACAAGGAGATGCACAAAATCTCCTAAGATGAACGGCGCCTGCGCCGTGAATGCAGGTTCAACCTCCACCATCCAAATTGGACATACGGTAGAACATAGTAACAGGGCCCTGCACGGGCTCGCTTCGCTCGCCACGCTTCAGGCACGACCTCGCTTGGCTCGGATGGTGTGGCTTGAACCTGGACTCACCGCGCAGGCGCCGTTCGTCTTCGGAGATTTTCAAAATCCCCTTGTCCTACGTACTGAGCAAGCGCAGTACAGGGCGGACACTATCCGACGGGGGACAGAATTCGACACATCACCGGCCTTACCCAGCCATTGTTGTATTTTTGAACCAGTGTTGGCTACCTCGTCCTCCTCCACCGCCGCTTCCACCTACACAGCCACATCCACCGCCACCTCAACCTCCTACTCCATATGAACCTCGTCCCCCTAGGTCAAGATTATAATTTTTTTTTTTTTTTTTATTTCAAAGTATTTTATTTTCCCACTAGCTTATCCATTAAATTGAAAAATATTTTTTAAAGAAAGGGCGTATTCTGAGGCATTCCCACCATATGTGTGGCATCATGCCGTTGAGTTTCTGAGGTTCTTAATGACTTCCTGTACCTCTTCTGCTGAGAAGGGGGCCTTCAGCATATTATTTTTTTTTAATGTTATTTTAAATTATTTCCCTATCCACATTTGTTTGCAGAGCACTTGTCATGCTCTTAACAATATTTGGCTGCCATTTGCAGCCCTCTAGCCCTTTCCATTACTTTTTTAGAGCCATTTTAGTCCTCAGAAGTTCGGGTCCCCATTGACTTCAATGGGGTTCGGGTTCGGGGTTAAGTTCGGTCCCGAACTCGAACTTTTTTCCGAAGTTCGGGCCAACCTGTCGAACCCGAACATCCAGGTGTCCGCTCAACTCTATTGAAGACAGAAGGAGAGGAGGATGATACTGGCCCCAGGAAGCCCGGAGAGTCCGTGGAAGACCAGTGGACAGAGAAGTGTGAAGAGGCCTTCGAAATGTTAAAGAAAAGTCTGACCACTGCTCCGGTCTTGGCCTATGCTGACACTAAGAGACCATATGAACTGCATGTGGACGCCAGCCATGACGGTCTGGGAGGTGTACTGTACCAGGAGTATGAAGGACAACTCAAGCCAGTCGCCTATGTAAGTAGGAGTCTAACACCAGCGGAGAAGAATTACCCCACCCACAAATTGGAGTTCCTGGCCCTGAAGTGGGCAGTGGTGGATAAACTCAGACTACCTGTATGGAGCGGACTTTACAGTAAAGACAGATAATAACCCACTCACCTACCTTTTCACCACAGCCAAGCTGAATGCCACTGGCCACCGTTGGTTGGCTGCCCTCTCTGGATTCAACTTTAGCCTCAAGTATAGGCCGGGAACTGAAAACAGGGATGCGGATGCATTATCCAGGAGGTCTCATGCTCCCACTTACCATACAGAAGACTGGACCCAGGTAACCCCAGATGGGGTGCGGGCTTTGTGTCAAGGAGCCCAACTTCAAGCTAGTGGCGGATCCAGGGCAGAAGAAATTGGAGTCTCGGTAGTGGGGGTGCCCAAATGCTATTGTGACGTTACCCAGGTTGGCGCAGACGACTTGCCAAAATTATCCAAGAAGGACATAAGAAGGAGATCAGTTGGAAGACCCCTGGGGAAGATTGGCTTTGGAAGCTCTAGAAGACCAGGATCCGGACAGGCTCTTGCAAAATCCCTCAAAGGAGGCTCGATTAATTCACAAGGAATGGGACAAGTTGCAGGTGCATCAAGGGGTGGTCTACCGAAGGGGCCCCTCTGATGACCTGGAAGAGAAGTGGCAACTATTTCTGTCGGAAAAATACAGAAGAACTGTCCTGGCTGCCCTACATGATAACCATGGCCACTTAGGGGCCGAACGAACCTTCCAGCTTGTAAGGAATAGATTCTATTGGCCGTGTATGCGAGCTGAAGTGGAGGAGTACTGTCACTCGTGCTCGCTGAATACAGAGGAAAACATTGCCACATCACGGGTTACCGCAACGCCTTCACTCAGTTCAAGGGAGAGACTTTGAGAGCCGACCGAATCGGAAGTTGCTGGACTCTTTAGGCATAAAAAAAACCTGTACTACCCCTTATCACCCTCAAGGTGATGCCCAACCTGAAAGATTTAGCAGGACTCTGTTAAATATGTTGGGGACTCTGAACAGTGAGGAGAAGCAACATTGGGGCAAGCACATAGCTGCCATAGTGCATGCCTATAACAGTACAGCCAGCGATGTCACAGGATATTCCCCTTACAGACTTCTGTTTGGGAGAGAGGCCAGACTACCAGTGGACTTGGCCTTTGGTACCTCCATGGACCATACATCTGTCACCTCACACAAAGGATACGTGGACAGATTGCGGAAGAGCTTGAAACTGGACTATGAGAAGGCCCAATCAATTTCTGAGCAGAGAGGAGCCCGGAACAAACGGAACTTTGACCTTAGAGTCCATATTCAAGACCTACAACCTGGAGACAGAGTGTTGCTGAGGAATTTAGGAGTCCCAGGGAAGCACAAGCTGGCAGACAGATGGAGATCAGAACCTTATGTGATTTGTAAGAAGCTGCCTGGTCTACCCGTGTACCAGCTGAAGCCTGAAGGAAGAGTGGGACCGCTGAAGATCTGGCACCGAAACCATCTGCTACCCCTTTCTGAAGCAGTCAGGATGCCTCCTACCTCAGATTCCCCCGAGCTACCTTCAAGCTCAAATACTCCCAGACCCAACACTAGGTCTCAGACAACTCAGTCAGGAGAAACAGATATCGCCACTCAGAGTGAAGATGAGGAACTGGAAGTTGAATGGCTGTGGCCGTCCCAGGTACCTGAACCTCTGTCCATAGACCTCCCCCCCGCTGAGGATGCCCCTGATGATTCTTTTTTTTTTAGAATTGTAATTTTTATTAGTTCAAAAGGTAAAAGAATATTACAGTACGAATTCAACATATACATCTCGTGAACTTTAGCCGTAAGAGATTCCATTTTCCTAACCTCTGCAATTAGTTGTAGGAACTGCAGATGGGAGGGGGGGGGGGTAGTGGACAGCCAGCATAGTGGTATAGCCCTCTTAGCGGCCAAAAGTATATATGAGGTCAATCGTTTAACAGACTTTGGGACACCCGGAAACGGGAGTCCAAGTAAATAATTGATAGGATCTAGAGGGAGAGGGAGGCTTGTTATAGTCTGAAGGGTTTGCATAACTTCCGTCCAGAATGGCTGTATAAGTGAACAAGTCCAAAAAATATGAAAGTGTGAGCCGATCTCAGCTTTGCATCTCCAACATGTAGGAGAAAGGGCAGGGTTTACTTGGTGGAGTCTATCAGGGGTTTTATACCAAAACATTAAAATCTTCACTGCCGTTTCCCTCTGAGCTACACATTTAGAAGACTTAAAAGTTGAGGACCATATAGTAGTCCATAATTGCAAAGGAATAGGGCGTGCCAATAGCAAACTCCATTTTCTCATGTATAGGTGTGTTTCAGCCGATAAATCTATAGATTCATGTAGAATGTGATATATGGATGATATGAGATGTAATTGATGAGGACCTTCCGCACATACACGTTCAAAGGGAGTAGGTCTTTCTAGGGTGAGAGTAACGGACAGGGATTGAAAAAAATGTCTAACCTGAAGATAAAAATAAAATAACTTATGAGGAATAGAATATTTTTTTGGGAGTTGCAAAATCAATAAATTTGCGAGTGACTGGATTGACCAGATTTCACAATTGGAACAGTGGAGACTGCATCCATGGTAACAGACGACCATAGACCAAACTATCAGGTAATACTGGATTTAATAGTACGTTAGTCAGAGGAGGACACAATGATGCAAGCGGAAATTTAGATCTACATTTATTCCATATGGATCTGGTGAATACCATAGATGCAAGGCACATGTTTTTCAGTATGGGGTCACTGTGTAGGGATCCAGACCATACTAGAGAGCACAGATGTAACGGGTATATAGCACCTTTTTCTATCTCCGTCCACCTATTTGGGCTACTCTGACATGACCAGGATACCACCGCCCGCAAATGAGAGGCAAAATAATACTTAATGATGTCAGGTGCCCCCATACCCCCTTGCGACCTTAAGGAAAAAACCACTGAGCTGGCTATCCGATGTGTTTTATTATTCCATATAAACTTCAAAAACCCTCTGTGAAGAGCCTTGAGCTGGCTGGTAGGAATGGCTACAGGGAGCGTATCAAAGAGCTAGAGAAGCCTAGGCAGCACAGACATTTTCAGCACATTAATTCTACCCAGCATGGTAATAGGATAGGCAGCCCACTGGTGGAGATTTTTATAAATGTTCCGGAACAGGGGGGGGGGGGGAAATTTGCAGCGTATAAAGTATTGTATGAGGAGGTAATCTTTAAGCCCAGATATGTCAGAGCTTGTGAACACCGCTTATAAGGGTATGTGCTTTGCAATTGTACCAACAAGTCTGGCGGGACATGTATAGGGAGTACTTCAGTTTTAGTTGTATTCATTTTGTAGCCCGATATAGATCCAAAAGTCTGAAGAAGTGCATGCAGGGAAGGGAGTGACGTGATAGGACTCGTTAATGTAAGGAGGATGTCATCCGCAAATAGGGATAGCTTATATTCTCTATGTCTCATCAAGACCCCCTTAATATCAGGATGACATCTAATAGCCTCTGCTAGCGGCTCTAAACAAAGAATAAAGAGAAGGGGGGACAACGGACATCCCTGTTTGGTACCATTGGACATGGGAAGAGATGGGGACAAAAAAAAGAGGCCATTTGTACCTGAGCAGACGTGCCTGTGTACAAGGCCTGTATAGCTTTAAAGAAAGGACCGTCAAACCCAAACCTCCGCAGTACGGAAAACATATAAGGCCAACTTAAGCGGTCAAATGCCTTTTGGGCATCTAAGCTCAAAATAAGTGTTGGTCGTGGGAATTTGTTTATCAGGTCAATCAAGTCTATGGTACGTCTTGTGTTGTCTCCGGCATGTCGGGAGGGAACGAAACCTACTTGATCTTTGTTTATTAATTTGGGTATGAGCTGGGACAATCTAGATGAGAGAATTTTCGTGAAAATTTTATAGTCCAAGTTTAATAGGGCTATAGGCCTATAGTTATCCGGTAAGGAGTGATCTTTCCCTGGCTTTGGAATTACTGAGATATAGGAGTGCATAAACTGGCTATGTGGAATCTCCCCCCGTAACAGTGATGTATACAAGTTTATCATATGTGGCATTAGAATGGGCAACAAAGTTTTGTAATATAGGTAGGTGAGGCCATCAGGTCCCGGAGATTTATGCCTGGGTAGGTCTTTAACAGTTTTCGTAAGCTCCTCAGGGGAGATGGGGGCATTAAGCTTTTCCAGATCCGAGGAACTCAACTTCGGCAGGGAAAGTCTGGATAAATTGGTCAAACTTATCCTGTGTAAAATGAAAGTTGTTTTCGGGGGCAAGACAGTTATATAATTCTTTATAGAAGTTACCAAAAACTTTAGTCATGGTTTGGGGACAATGAGTGGGGGTGCCATCTTTTTGGATCAATAATTCAGGGAAGGAGTGAAATGGACGTGGTCTAAGTTTTGTTTACTAGCATTCTATGTGGCTTGTTGGAAAATTCATAACATTTTTGTTTCACCCACATGAGAGATTTTGTTGCCTTACTATATGCTAGCGATTTCAGTTGATTGCGTAGAGCTACAACCCTACGGAGAGCTTCAACCGTTGGGGAGCCCAGAAGGCTCTGCTCCGCCCGCTTTAAGTCAGCTATTAAAGAAATCCGACGACTCTCACTATCTCTCTTCAGGCGAGAGCCCTCGGCAATACAAGTACCACGGAAACAGGCCTTGTGAGCCTCCCAAAGGGTAGAAACCTTTTGTACTGAACCCACATTTAGTTCGAAATATTCATTCAGGCTTCTGGTCAGTCTATCCCTGATAGGGGGTGAACTGAGTAGCTATTCATTAAGTCTCCAATGGCAAGTCCTAGAGGGCGAGTTGTGCAGCAAAAGCTCCAATGAAATGGGGGCATGGTCCGACCACGTTGTAGGAGAAATGTTAGAATCTACTATGAGGAGGAGTAATGGGGATGTAATTAAAAAATGGTCTAGTCTTGAGTACATCTTATGTGCCAAGGAATAAAAGGTATGCTGCCTTTTGAGTCGGATGCTTGATTCTCCATGCATCAAGCAGGCAATGAGATCTGACCAGTTTCCTAAAAGAAGCAGCTTGAGACAGCACTCGTTGGGAAGGAGTGTCCCCAAAGAGTGTGTGACGATCACGCCTATGGGACATAATCAAATTAAAATCTCCCCCTAATATCATGAATGGCTGAGAAAATATCGCTGCAG
Organism: Rana muscosa; assembly: GCA_029206835.1. Lineage (NCBI taxonomy): Eukaryota > Metazoa > Chordata > Amphibia > Anura > Ranidae > Rana > Rana muscosa. The sequence continues at coordinate 24,016,944 of JARGYO010000162.1, forward strand.
GTTTACAAAAAAAATTATCTAGAAAGACCATTTGGCCTGAATTGGGTGCATAAACATTAACCAACGTAAATGTAGACGACATGTAATCACAAATCAGGATGACAAACCTCCCGTGGGGATCGATGTACTTCTCTCTGACCTTTACAGGGCAGGATTTTTTAATCAAAATAGCCACTCCAGCTTTGCCAGAAGGAGCAGACGCCACGTAGGAAGTGGGGAAAAAATTTAGATGTAAATTTCATCGAACCCCCAGCACGGAAGTGAGTCTCCTCCTGATGATTCTTTAAATCCGGAAGCCACTGAGTTTATTCCATCCTATGCTCAGACGGAGGGGTGAGAAGATGCTATAGAATCCTTCCCTGTTGACGATCCAAGGGACTCCATGTATCCTTTCTGCATCTGATTCGGGTGCCTCAGAAACAGAAGAAACTCCTACACCTGTCCCAGTGGAAGAACCTGTGGTATCTGAAGCATTGACCAGCAGAGAACAAAGAGCTAAAAGAACCATACGTCCTCCCCGGAAGTTGACATGTACACAGATGGGAGAAAGCTCTGAGGACACTGTAACTACCACAAGAAGGACAATACAAAAGACTGATCCCTCCACTGTGCATTTGGTGGAGGGCAACCCCAGCTCGCTTTCTGGCACAGTTAGGCAGGCCACCATCACTGACGTGACCTGTGGGCAGGGCAAATCCCCCTCCACGATTTTGGTGGGAGCTTCCCCTGCCGACCTCCCTTGCAGCCCTTAATGACTTTGTCTGTACACATTGTTAATCTTGTCTTTGGGGACCAAAGATTCTAAGTGGGGGGAGTGTGTAGCGGGGTATTGCCTTTTAAATCCCTCAGACTACATTACCCAGTACACTTTTAGGCACCCAGGGTGCCTTGCCCCGCGCAAGGACTGCTGGGGTGGACTTTATAAGGGAGAGGCGGGGCCCAGTTCTTTCTCTTTGGACACCGCCCGCTCAGTAAGCTGAACTGCTGTCTGAGCTCCAGTGACTTTAGGCCAGAAGCCTGGCCGTTTTCTCCAAAGAGCCTTCTGCGCGTACCGGGTAACCTGAGGGACGTCTCTCCTTGATACTGCACCTTTGCCAGGAGGACCGAAGACCCGGATGTTGATGGATCGGTGTGCTTAGGCACCGCGGCAGAGAAACGGACGTGGACTGGTCCGGTTGGGTGAGAGAGCACCTGCTCATAAATAGACACAGTACCTTTGTTACCTTGGTGGATTGCAATTCTGTTCTTCAAGTGCACCATCATTGCTAGCGAAGATTTCCCTACAGGACTTCCAGCGTAGACATTCTTGGGCGCCATATTGCCCACGAGGGGAAGTAGCTGCAAAGGGGAGTGTTAGAGTTGCATAACATTGAATACTTGTTTGCTTGTTAACACTGTTTATTGCAGGGCTCTGCTTATGACATGTACCCACCTGTTTTACTGCTTACCCATTAATCTAAGTAAACATACTAGGGTCAAGCATATTGGTGTCTGTGTTCTTTACTTTACAGAAGAAATAGGTAAAAGTTTTAAAACATTACTGTGTATTCTTGTCATAGGATTGTGCCGCTGTGAGTCACAGGACTCACCATCCTATCACCCCCCACTAACTGTGCCAAGGGAGGTTAGAGCCAATTGCCAGGGGTTGACAGCGGTGCACTACAGGGCCCAAAAATCATACAGGCAGCCCTCTTAACTGGGGGTATCGCGCTATATATATATATATATATATATATATATATATATATATATATACATACACACATACATACCTGCAGAGGGTCAGTCTGGGGCGGGTTAAGAAGGGGTTAATTGAAGAGGGTAGGAACTTCCCCTTCAGACCTGCTTGTCAGCTGAGCTGAACATGTCAGAGATGAGTTGTGTGTTGGGAGAGAGAGACAGCAGCATGCTGTGTGAGAGGATCCATTGCTGGATTGTGTACCTGCTGGGGTAAGCAAAACCAGATCAGAGACTGTAGCTCTGGCTATAGCCGTGTACTTGTCTATATATCAGCCTGTTGGCTAAAGAGACTGAACCTTTCCTATCTCTGCACCTGTGTTAGAAGACGAGCCTGTAGTTTCTTCTGTTTGTTTTGCTGAATAAAGGCATTTTATTTTACTGAACTGTCTGAGCCGGCCTTTCACCCCTCTGATCCCCTACAATACCTACATGTATACACATACACCCACACATCCAATATTTTTTTCGTTTAACGTGTATATATAAAGTATACACACACACATACCAATAATATATATATATATATATATATATATATATACACACACATACACACACACACACACCACCTGCAGAGGACAGCAGTAAATAAGAAAGGTAATGAAAGACAAAAGAGGGAGACATAGGTTAAAGGTACAGGCGACCCTCTATGGCACAAGGGGCCAAGAGATAAAGCATAGCTGGCCCCTCCATATTCCACAAGCGCTGCAGTTACCAATTTTAAAAGCAGATTTCATTCCTAAAGAGGAAACACTGAATAAGACCCACAGAAGGGCCTCCCAGACTATATCGCTTTTAGCAGCCTGAGCGCTGGGACTTCGTACTGGGAGAGGCTCAACCCAGACGGCTACTGCACTGAGGCAGAGGGGGGACACAGTACTGCTTACTCTTCACTGGTGCGTTGAGGTATGAGGAAAAAAAGAATGGGGTGGCGGCTAACCATGCCTTTAATTTATACTATTCACTGGTCCTGAGGGAGTGGTCAAGAGGTGGAGCTCTATCACCAGAATGCTGCCATGTTGGCGTCAGGAAAGTAAGATACCTGGTCTCTTTCACAGTAAAAGGCAGGATGGGGATGAGAGGATGAAGGTCAAAGTACAATGAAAACTAAACAAAAAACTGCATCCTTCCCCTCTGATCACCACCTCACACCTTATTTCCCTATGTCTGATCATGGGACGACGCTATCCCATGACCCTACCAATTTGACTACTGTCTCCCCATATTCCACCCCCCCCTCTTATTTTTAATCCATTTCCATTCCTTTCCCCCTCCCCCCAGACCCAAAAAAAATAAAAAGGAAACCCCACCCCCTCCCCCCCTAGAGCATCCCCACCTCTCTCTCCCTCCGCCCCCACTAATCTCCATCCATCCACCTCCTCCCCTCCTCTAAGGAGATAAAACCACTCCATGGCGACCATGTTTTTAAATAGATTTCTCTTTTTTTTTCTGCTTGTCCATACTAGGCCTTCCATCCTGTTCACTTCTTCTACCTTTTTAAGCCACATACTTACAGTAGGCAGTTGTATCTGTTTCCATTTAAGCGGTATACATGCTTTAGCAGCATTCACCAAATGACATAGGATGGAATTCCTGTATGTTTCCCACGGAATCTCTGATAGATGCAGAAGAAAAAATGCTGGATCCTCAGGTATTTCTGCCTCACAAAATTTTTGAATGATCGCCCGAACTTTCTTCCAAAATTCCTTAAGGCCCCTTTCACACGGACGGATAGAATTGTGCTTTTAGCTGCGTTTTCTACTGCAGCTAAACGCACACAACGCTTTCCTATGGCCCCATTCACACACTGCGTTTAGTTGCGTTTTCATTACATGCGGTTTGGTGCGGATAGAAAAAATAGAATTGACTGCGTCCAGGAGCGATTTAGCACAGCTATCTGCACATAACCGCAGTGCACTGTGTCAGCTGCGGATAGCAGTGCCGAGCTGGCTCGCTCATCGGGAAAGGACATTTTTTTTTAACTTTCCCAGTGAGCGACAAGCACGGGGATCCGACTTGGATTCCCGCCAATGCCAGGCACTGTTTGGTATGAATCTTGAGGGGGAATTCCACGCCAAATTTTAAATAAAAAACCGGCATGGGTTCCCCTCCAAGAGCATACCAGGCCATTCGGTCTGGTATGGATTTTAATGGGAACCCCTAAGCTGAAAAAACGGCGTGGGGGTGCCCCTCAAAATCCATACCAGACCCTTATCCGAGCACGCAGCCCGCTCGGTCGGGAAAGGGGGTGGGGACGAGCGAGCAATCCCCCCCCCCTCCTGAACAGTACCAGGACGCATGCCCTCAACATGGGGGGGTTAGTACATCATACCCCTACCCATTCACCTGGGGGGAAAAAAGGGTCAATAAAAAAAAACACAGTAGACAGGTATTAGGCAGCTCCGGGGGTCTTCTGACTTCATTGGTCTTCTTCCGACTTCGGGGGTCTCTCAGGCCTCTTCTCCCCCTCTCCGGTGTCTCCGCGCTCTCTGGTTCTTCTGCGGTGCCTTTTTCCTTCTGCCGGGCTCCTCTGCTATCTTCTGCTCTTTTGACGCTCTTTTGCTAGCGGAGGAGCTCGGTCTTCTGCGACGCCTTCTTCCCTCTTCTCTTCCTGAGATGTTGACACAATGCTCCCTCCCGCTGTAATGTCGTGAGCGAGGTCCGCAACAAATAATTTTAGGCATGGGGCGTTGCCACCGGTAGATGTCACCCGGTGACCCCGCCCCTTATGTCGTCACAGTCCCATCATGCCGCCGGAACTGTTACGTCATAAGGGGGCGGGGTCACCGGGTGACATCACTCGGTGGCCACGCCCCATGCCTATATAATTCGTTGCGGACCTCGCTCACGGCATTACAGCGGGAGGGAGCGTTGTGTCAACATCTGCTTTACTGGTGTCAGTAGGGCAGTGGACGGTGTCAGTAGGGCCGTGTACAGTGTCAGTAATTTTTTATTTATTTTATTTTTGCAATTTTTTATTTTTAGGAGCCCCGTTCGGGGGCATTGGTGCCATATCAGCAGGGGGAATCTGCGCCTCACTGGGTAATTAGGGTGTGCCCAGACACACCCCCTGCGCACGCCTATATACAAGGAACATACGATCAGTTCTCCTCTCCCCTGACAGGACGTGGATCTGCGTGTTTACACATACAGATCCACGTCCCTGCTCTGTGATGAGCAATCGCAGGTGCCCGGCGGACACGCGCATCGGGTGCCCAGTGATGTGGCGAGCGCGCACGCGCTCTCCGCAAGTCCTCCGGGAGGGTTCCTGCCGCCGTCATTCTACAATATGGAGGTAGGGAACTAGTTAATGACCATTCCGCTTCCCTTACTTCCCTTCTGGTGAGAAGGTGTGCTAGGGTGTTTTCCGTGCCTTTTCAGATGGACTGCAGACAGCGAAGCCAAATTGTCCTCTGCCCAGCTCAGGATTTGATGAGCTAGTTCCATCAGGGTCTTGCTCCTTGTGCCCCCCTGCTTTGTTAGGTATAATACTGCTGTCATGCTGTCCGACAACACCTGAACCTGCTGTTCTTTTAGGGCAGCCTTTCTCAACCTTTTACCCCAAAGGAACCCTTGCAATCATTTTCAGGTCTCAGGGAACCCCTGTTAAAAGTAGTCCATTGGTGGTCTTTGGGAAATTGCCCCCTCCGTTGGTGGTGGACTGGACAGTGGGAAGTGTGCTCCCTTTACAGACATGGCTCTGGCTCTTTCAAGTGGTGTTGGACCTGGAACTAAGCAGGCACCATCACATGATAGGTCAGTTAGCCACAGCTCAAGGAACCCTTAGCCACCTCTGGAGGAACCCTGGTTGAGAATGGCTGTTTTAGGGCCTGCTGGAAGAATAGGAGGCTTAGATGGATAGCCTTTAATTCCTTCCAATTTGAGGACCTTCTTGCCTCTGGCTTGGACCATATGCCGCGTGTTTGCTCCTCGAGGTGAGCCCCCCACCCCCATGTGCTCGCATCTGTCGTCACTCTCATGTTAATTTTTGTCTCTCCACCACCAAAGTGACCCTTTTTCCCTTGTTCCCATTTTCAGTAGAATGTCTGCCTACAGATGTCGAGCATGTAGGGTGACCACATTTCCAAACTACCATTCAGGGATGCCCTCCCTTATGATTTCTCCAATCACAAGCAGGGGGCAGGGATTGTGCTCCTCCAGGCATTCCCAGCCAGGACAAGTACTGTCAGTGAGTAAAGCGGTGATGTGGCAGCCTTTTTTGGGGGCATCAGATTGGCCCGGGGGGTGGCTGTTTCAGTTTCATTCCGGGACAATGTATTGTCCTGGAATGAAGGTGCCCGGGACAGACCTGCAAAATGCGGGACTGTCCCGGGCGATCCGGGACATGTGGTCACCCTATGAGCATGTAGCCTGGCCCACTGCACTGAAGGGATTGCTGCTGGTAACAGGCCTTAAACTGACATGGCTTCCCTTACTGAAACCTCTGTGTTGATTTGAAGTGTTCTTGGAGCCATCTGCATTTCCTTCCTGTGGAAGAAGATTCTTTGTTCTACTGAATTTATTTTGTATCCTAGAAACCTCGTTTGAGTTGGTACCAGATTTAATTTCTGGAGAATCAGAAGCCAACCTAAACTGTTTAGATGTCCCTGGGTTACTTGCAGATTGACCACTACCTGATCTTTTGATGAAAACCGTAGTAGATCGTCCAGATAAGGCACTATGGAGATCCCTTTCAGTCTCAGGGACTCCAGAGTCTCTGCCATCACTTTCGTAAACACACTCTGGGTGAGGAGGAAAGGCCGAAGGACAGTGCCCTAAACTGAAGGTGCCAAATCTCCACCCTCCAAAAATTAACTGCTGGTCACAGGAATTTCTGTGATGAAGCTGCAACTGGTATATGGAGATAAGCATCCCTTAGGTCCAGTGGTATATTTAGGTTTTGTGCTGCCCTAGGCCTGAATAAACTCACGTACCCCCTAACTTAAATATGACCCTTCGTGTCAAGGCCACACCCCTTCCTTTTTAAGACCCCACCCTGTCATCTTCATGGGAGGAAGACAGAGGGGGGCGCCGTGGGAAGAGGACAGAGGGGGGCGCCGTGGGAAGAGGACAGAGGGGGGGCACCGTGGGAAGATGACAGAGGGGGGCGCCGTGGGAAGAGGACAGAGGGGGGCGCCGTGGGAAGAGGACAGAGGGGGGCGCCGTGGGAAGAGGACAGAGGGGGGCGCCGTGGGAAGAGGACAGAGGGGGCGCCGTGGGAAGAGGACAGAGGGGGGCGCCGTGGGAAGAGGACAGAGGGGGGCGCCGTGGGAAGAGGACAGAGGGGGGCGCCGTGGGAAGAGGACAGAGGGGGGCGCCGTGGGAAGAGGACAGAAAGGGACGCCGTGGGAAGGAGAACAGAAAGGGACGTTGTGGCGGTCAATAAGGCCTAGAGGATATCAGGTTAGACACGTCCTAATGGCTCAGTCCCTAGGAACAGTAATGGATAATGGCGAACAGACCCTCTTACCAGACCCAGCGAAACCGCAACAGTGATGCCTCTGGCTGGCTGGACGTTCGCTCACTCTGGGTTGCCCGGGGTGACTCTAGTCAGTAGTGTAGCATGTCTGTACCCTGGCAGTGGCTCGGTCTTTCTCCCTCTCTGGTGGTGCGGGTTACAGCGTGGCTCCCTCTCTGGTGGTGCGGGTACAGCGTGACTCCCTCTCTGGTGGTGCGGGTACAGCGTGGCTCCCTCTCTGGTGGTGCGGGTACAGCGTGGCTCCCTCTCTGGTGGTGCGGGTACAGCGTGGCTCCCTCTCTGGTGGTGCGGGTACAGCGTGGCTCCCTCTCTGGTGGTGCGGGTACAGCGTGGCTCCCTCTCTGGTGGTGCCGACACTCTTTAGGGACTACATTTCCCATGATGCCCCCAGTCTTCTGATTGTCCCTCTGCTCTGACCAATCATGGGGAGGGAAACAGCGGGCAGGAAGCGGATCGGCGGCGCGGCGAATCCAATTCGAGCTGCTCTCTCTCTCCCTCGCTCTCTCTTCTAGCTTCAGCTGACAGAAAGGGGAGGGGGGCGATCGAGACAGCCCGCAGCTCTCCTCTCCCTGTCACAGCGCCGCTGCTCCATTTACCAGAGAACTCGGCAGCGGCGCTGTGAAAGTAAGAGGAGCGCTGCGGGCTGTCTGTATATCTCCCCTCCCCTTTTCTGTCAGCCAAAGAGAGAGAGAGCACGGCTAATTGAATTTGCTGCGCCGCCGCCCGCTTCCTGCCTGCTGTTTTCCTCCCCGTGATTGGCCAATCAGAGAATCACAGCTGTAGGGGGGAGCAGCTTGACGGCTCATACTTAAACTGCTTCCTGGCCCCCTCCGCATCCGCAAACCACTGCACTGCTAAGCTTTACTCCCCTGATGGAGGCTCTGTGTGCGGGAGGCGGGAGAAGGGCGTGGGTGCCGTTTTCGTGGGGGGCGGCTTTTTTTGCCGCCCCCCACAAAGTGCCGCCCTAGGCCTGGGCCTTGTTGGCCTAGGCCAAAACACAGCACTGCTTAGGTCGATGGATGCCATGTAACAGCTGGGGCTGAGTAAATTCTTCACAGAGAAAATTGTGTCCATCCAGAACCTTTTGTACTTAATAGATTGATTCTCAACTTGAAGATTCTGAGCCAGACGAAATTTCCCTGATGGCTTCTTGACAAAAAAATGTGGGAGTAAAAACCCCTCCCTTCCTGGTCATTTGGGACTTGGGAAATAACACCCTGTTGCATCAGTTCTCTCAGAAGAGACATCATAGCCAGGGCTTTCTCCTGATCCCTCGGAAGGTTTGTAAGGCAAAATCGGTTTGGGGGTGTCTAGCTGATAGCCTTGACTGATTAGATTCACAACAAACAGGCTTTTTGTTGCTTTTTCCCAACCTGGCAGCCTCCCGCCTACTGGGAGATGGTCGTCCTTGCTTTTTTGAGGTTTGCTCGGGGGGGTCTAAAGAGCACCCCTCCTTTGCCTCTGCCGCTTTGAGGGTTCCAGGGTCTTTTCTGGGTCTGATCTTTTTCTTTATGGGCTTGCTGAAAAGGACGAAAATTCTTCCTTTGCTGCACCACTTTCTTTTTCTGCGGAAAAGCTTTCTTCTTGTCTGCCGTTCTATCGAGGACGGTCTCTAATTCTGGCCCAAACATCAGATCTCCTGTAAAGGGAATTCTGCACAACTTCACCTTTAATGCGGAGTCCCCTGACTAGGTTTTAAGCCAAAGAGCCCTCATCACTGAATTAACTAGGGCTGAAGATCTGGCCGACATCCTGATGGATTCCACCAAGGCATCTGCCATGTATTTGACCGCTCTTAAAAGCATAGGGAAGGACTCTAGCAAATCTTTCCTAGAGGTGCCTGCTACCACATGTCCTTTAAGCTAGTCCAGACAATATTCCATGTTTCTGGCTACTACTGTAGTGGCCATTGCCGCCTTTAGGTTAGATAAGGACGAGTCCCAGGCTTTCCTTAATAATGCGTCTTCTCTTTTGTCCATGGCGTCCTTAAGTACGCCCATGTCCTCAAATGCCAGATCGGTCCGTCTATACACTTGGTAAAACGCGGCATCAATTTTTGGTCTTATTTCAAACCAACGCTTCATCCTCCTCAAAAGGAAACCTCCTTTTGAGGGCTCTAGAAAAAAAACTTTCCTTTTTTCTGGATCCTTCCATTCCTTCCTAATTGTAGCGGTCAGAACTTTTATGGACAGGAAAAACTCTGTTTAGTCTCTTCTAGCCCCTGATACATTTTGTCGTGTAATGATAGCTGGGCTTTTTCTTCTTGAATTTCCAAAGTGGTATAGACTGCTTTTAGTAAGTCATCCACCTCTTTTAGCGTTAGTTTGTATCTAGACGTTCTCGTCTTATCTTCCTCAGTCGATTGTTGAGGGTGGAATACTTTCTCTTCCTCTGACTCACTTTCAATTGGTCTTGAAGTGTTAGGAGGAAGACTGGACTGGGAGCTCTGTTCCTGGCTGAAACTCTGGCCCTGTTTCTTCATAAGGAAGCTCACTGTCCCTAGGGTCTCTGCTAATTCCTTTCTCACTGAGGAAAAGAGCTCCTTACAATCTGATGTGGACTCTTCTCTTACTAGACCTGTAATGCAGGATCAGCAAAGCGGTTTGGCCCATGAGTCCCTTAATTGTTTTTTGCATGAAGGGCATTTTCTTCCTGTAGTTCTCTGTTTTGGCGGGGGCTTTCTATTAGACAGAAAAATAAACATACCCCTTATTAGGGCGAAATACTACTGGAACAGAGAGATAAAACACAGTGCCCAAAGCAGACACCCCAACGTGCCCCAGAGTCTTCCTCCATGCTGAGCTGCTAATGGAATGTGTCATCATAGCAGACAGCTGCAGGCTCTAACCATCACGCCAAACAAAAAACACCCAGTGAAAAAAGAAAAGAGCCGCCTCTGCACCTCTCCTACCTGGGCCTGGCCGGGAACCTGGGCGCCTGCATCTGCCATAGCTGCCGACGACTCTATCTCCTCCATCACATGTGCCGCAGCAGCCGCCTGTGTGCTCCTTAAATGAAGCTCCTCCGGCGTCCCTCGCTCAGGAGCGGAAGAAAGTTTGGCCAGAAGACCCGCACCTTCCTCCTGCGTTCCAGCAGCTGGAACCACGTGCTGCTACTCCCCGCCGAAAGTCTCCGCCCCCCCCGGAAATTACATCACCCGCCATCCGGGACTCGGCGCAGACATGCCAAGACCTGGAATGGACGCTCTGTCTCAGCACACCCGCGACCCCCACTCCCGGGGCGGACGACCACCAGCTTACTCCTATGAGCCGGCGAAGGAACGGGCACCGGAGAAACCCCCCTCTCGTGCCGGGGGGGGGGGGGAGGAGCTGGGCTGGTCTGATGATCCAAAACTGAAAAAGGTACTGCCAAAACCCCCTCCTTGGAGAGAGCGCAGCCCCTCTGGTTCCCCAGCAGTGCTTCCACCATGGCGGAGGAAACACTAAAACTGATGGCATTGTGGAAGCAGCTGAATTTAAAGGGGCGTTGTCACGACCTCTTAAATATGAGATCTAGGGTCAAAAAGACCTCATCTCATATTTAGATAAAAAATGCAATAAAAAAATGAAATGTAGTTTTCTTTTTACAAAAAAAATTTCTCCTTTAGGAGCATTGGGCGGAAGTGACATTTGATGTCGCTTCCGCCCTCCAATGCTATGGAGCCAAGCAGGGGCCATCTTTCCCTCACTCAGCATCCAGGCAGCGAGGGGAGCTCCGGTAAGTGGTGGAGACAACCACAGCGCGTCGGGAGGGGGGGCCCTCTCCCGCCCCAATTTAAAGTGATCTCGTGGCGAATCCGCCACTGGGACCACTTTTATCTGAAAGAGGACCACCAGCCATTTTTAAAAATACCGGGGTTATGGCAGCTATCTGCTGCCATAACAACGCTATTTAACGTCAAACTAGTGATGTATAACGACGGCGTGCAGGCCTTAAGTGGTTAAGTCATTCCACAGATTTTCAATGTGGTTTAAGTCTAAGCTCTGACTAAGTCATGCAAGGACATTCACCTTTTTCTCCTTCAACCACTTTGTTGTCTTTTTTGCTGTGTGCTTTTGGTCATTGTCATTTTTGAAGGTAAACCTTCTTCCATTGTGTCAGGAACTAATGAATCAGAGACAGAAAATGCAGTTAAAATCACACCTTTTAATATATGGGTAAAAATGGTACAAATAGTAAACGTAGTCAAAACATAGCCAGAGTATGGTAGCCAAAGCGGGTAGTTAGAACAAGCCAGTGAATCAGGAAACCAGAGATCAGCGTAGTTGGAGGCAGCAGACAAGATCAGGAGCCAGAAGGGAAGTCCGCCAGACAAGTCTTCAACAGGAACACAGCAGAGAGTCTCCAGATATGTTTCCCCTCTCCATTTTGCTAATTGCCAGACTCATGGCCTAATCTATATGATGCTGAGCGAGTGTAATGCATTCTACATAGGAAAAACTAAACAAGAGTTTTGGCGTTGCATCGCAAAGCATACATATAGCATGCAGATAGGAAATCAATACCTACCCCTTGGCAGACATATCGTTTTTAAACACAACTACGAAATGCTAAGTTTCCTTCGTCGCCCTTGATCGAATAAACATTCCGGTTAGGGGCGGCGATTGGAACAAATCCCTTTTACAGCGAGAGCAGAGGTGGATCTTCAGGCTACAGGCTACTATATACCCTGGCCTGAACGAATCCATCTCGTTTGCTCCCTTTTTGAAGGGTTTTGCATCTGGCAAAACACAATAAAGCTAAAATCAATTATATAGGACAAGTAAGTCCTTACTGCTTGAGTGTTTCTCTATGTATATCACTCGATAAGATCTCTTGTTGTCATTTCGAATGCAGAAACAGCTACATGTTTATGATGAATGGAAATAAAATTCTTATTTGAATGTATCTACTGTTCTAACAGAAAAGTGTTTACCAATTGACTTCTTGAATATTTGATTAACTGTGCCCTCTGTTGCAGATTCCGGTGATGGTTGGCATGCACTTCGGCCCCCATGAGGATGGGGGTGATGTTCGGTCATTCCCAAACTTTACGGCAGGCACGGGGGACACATGGAAATTGCATTTTTCCCTCCCAGCCATGCTCCCAAGGCGACCTTTTTTTTTGTTGGCCGCTGGAGGGAGCACTTTCCTGCTGGCGGCATCCCTAGATCGCTCCCGGCTTCAGCGGCCTGCCACACATGTGCAGGAATTCTTAGCGTACACAGCGCACCATGATGTCACGCATTGTTGCGGTGTAAGCAATGACAGTGGTCGGCGGTTTTCCCTTCCGGAACGTCGGGAAGGCCACGTGAGACATTTTTTGGCGGCTCTTTCACTGCGGTTCGGGGGGATACCGGGTCTGGGACCAATCCAAACATTCCCAATCACCTATAGGCGATACATAAAAGCCAACTGCATGAGGAGCTCACTCAGATCCCATGCAGCGGTCATGACAACAGAACTAAACTTTACCCATTTTGAAGTAAGTAATGCCCTACCTATATATGGCTACTTACCAGAGTTTCTTATTTGATATGTCCGTAGAGCCAATTTAAAAGGGGTCTCTAGTATGATCAAAATATTTACATCATGCTATGTTTTCTTATGTGTACTCACACGGCTGTATTATGATGTATACGTTTTAGCCTCACTTTCAGAGCTCATGTTTTATTATAAACAAATGTCCTCTTTATGAAAATGTTCTTAATAAAAATCTATTTATATATCATAACAATTTTTGACTCTTTGCTGCTAAAAAACCCCATGGGGAAATTTTTTCAATCAACAGATATGTTTCACCAAGGTGAAGGCACGGAAGAAATGAACCAGGCAGTTTAAATGGCCAGAAGGGGCTGGCTGTAGGCTGGACTGACAAACAGGAAATGATCACCAGGTGAGCAGCTGTGGAACATTGAGTGCTGGCAATTACCGACAGCTCAGCAACCTGAGCACTGAGATGAGTCCAGCTTGACAGTACCTCCTCCTCAACGATCCCTCCCCCTCGGAGGACCACCAGGTTTGAGGGAAAAATGTCAATGGGAAGCACAGAGAAGGACAGGAGCATGTACGTCCGAGGATGAGACCCAAGAGCATTCCTCTGGACCGTACCCTTTCCAATGAACCAGGTACTGTATGCGCCCACAGAACCTACGGGAGTCAATGATCGATTGTATCTCATACTCTTCATCGTTCTCAACCTGAACCAGGTGAGGACGTGGTACCGAGGTGGTTAAAATGGTTGGCACACCAAAGGTTTTAATAAGGAGACATGGAATACATTAGAAATACGCATGTTAGAAGGAAGGTCTAATGTGTAAGCCACTGGGTTTATCCTACAGAGAATAAGGAAAGGCCCAATAAACCATTGTGCCAATTTCAGTGAGGAAACACGGAGTCAGAGGTTACGAGATGACAGCCAGACCCTCTCCCCAACCTGGTAGGAAGGCGCAGGTAGGCGTCTGCGGTCAGCATGGAGTCTGTACCGCTCACTTGCACATCGCAAGGACTCTTGGACCCGCACCCAAGTGGAACGAAGATCACAGAGATGCTCCTCTAACGCAGGAATTCTTTGAGGAACAAAAGAGACAATCTGGAAGCGGTATTGACGGCACTATTGTGAGCAAACTCCGCCCAAGGTAAGAGGTCTGACCAGTTATGGTGGTCAGAAATATAGCAGCGTAGAAACTGCTCCAAGGCTTGGTTGGCTCATTCTGTGGCCCCATTGGACTGCGGGTTATACACAGAAGAGAAAAAACAAAGACGAGAAGGACAGCTGAATGCCTAACTTTGCACAAAAGGCTCACCAAAACCTGGAGACTAACTGGCTACCCCTGTCCAAGATAATATCCTACTTGTTGCCCCTGTGGTGATTTACCTCGTTGGCTCACATGGAACTTGGAACCAAAATCACAAGTGACTACTTGCATGTAAGGTGCTTCCAGGAAGACACACAGACACCAAATGAAGCAAGTTAAATGCTCCCAGCTGATACAATGTGCGTCACGTGGGCATGGCAAGGATGGGAAGGTGTCCTTGCCAGAGCGAAAGAATTTGCCCATACAGGCTCAGATAACACCTCCCGAATGTCAGCCTAGATAGAAAAACCTGCTCATGCAGTGTGACATCAAAAGATGTCGCACACACTGAGCGGTAACGTGGCGCCAATGCGCTGAGGAGCAAACCCGCCCAAACCACCACCTCCATATAAATTCAATATATATTACTGATCTTAATCCACAGTAGCTCACTGTCACCTATGCTTGCACATTGTCTTTGGGGAATCCACAGTGCTCCTGGCCTGTCCACGTCTCTACCTCAGCTGCCATGCCAGACATCTCGAGCAGCTCCGATCCTCTGTTCACATCTATGCAGTTGACGTGAGTATTTATAGGGATGCCCATTCTGTCCCTTATACCCATTACTTACTCTTATTTAGCTACAATACCATTTGGTTATGTCTCTTTTATAGATCACTATTGCATTCGCCCCTGAAGAGTTTGTATACCCCAACAAAACGTGTCAAGCCTACATAGATGCATGTTGTCCATACAGATAATTTTGTATGTTTTTTTTACATTGTTCCACTCAAGACTTTTAACCACTTCAGCCCCGGACCATTTGGCTGCCAAATGACCGGGCCACTTTTTGCGATTCGGCACTGCGTAGCTTTACCTGACAATTGCGCGGTCGTGCAACGTGGCTCCTAAACAAAACTGTGTCCTTTTTTCAAACAAATAGCTTTCTTTTGGTGGTATTTGATCACACCCCAGTTGAAGTCTTTGCGGACGAAACGCGTAGAGTTAATACGCTGGCCCAAGCCGCCCTATACTGAGCTTTTTATTGTTCAATTGAACCATTTTTTATCTAATATTCATTTGTTTGAATATTTTTAGCTCAATAAATTCCATTATTTGGATTTACGCAATGTGGAGGCCCTTTTCTCTCTTTTTTATACTTTGAACATAATACCAATATTTGGAGGAGATACATCTCGGAGAGCTGCTCACAATCATTCACTGTTCAGAGCAGCATCTACTTCCGGAACTGCTGGCCCTTAGGATCCATCGCCTGCTTGCAGAGGAGGGGATTGAAGGATTCGCCCTTGGAACCTGATTCCACGTTTCCACTCTTCTGGATATATGCTTGGCAGATCCACCGCCGTATGGTGAGTTGGGTCCACTACTTCGAGTAAGAGTACCCTTTTCTCTCCCCCATTCTACTGTGCAGCACATCCACCCAAGAGACGGTCAGACATCTGCAGCAACAGTGTGTTGTCTTCAGACATCACTGCTGACCCCTGATGTCTCAATTTTATGGACCATTACGTTTTTAGTCATCATTGGCATCAGTACTGTGTTTGGTTTCTATCGTTCACCCATAACCACACATGGGTTGTGTTTCTCAAATATAATTATAATATTACTATTCATGTCATTGCATTCATGGTTTGATGTATGAATAATGACCACACATGAGCCTATATTATAGTTTTTTGATACTGTGGTTCCAATAGTCACCTATCATATTATCCACCGTTCGCACTTTGTTTTCAGTATTGGACTCTCCTGCGACTTCACATCGCATGAGGTCTTTTGTATACACTCACTGTGTGTTACATTTATATTGCGCCTTTTCACTAGGAGTTACATATATTTTTTCACATCATTGTTTTATCACTTAGCCTTCTTTAACCACTTCAGCCCTGGACCATTTTGCTGGTCAAAGACCAGACCAGTTTTGCGATTCGGCACTGCGTAGCTTTAACTGACAATTGCGCGGTCGTGCGACGTGGCTCCCAAACAAAATTGATGTCCTTTTTTTTCCCCACAAATAGAGCTTTCTTTTGGTGATATTTGTACAGAATATAGGGCTAATGGCAAAGCTTCCACCCATCCTTTTCCGGTATCTGCTTTAATTTTTGCACATCTGTTTTTCAAAATTCCATTAAGGTCCCTTTCACACTTATACGACTTGTCCCACGATTTGTGATGGTAAAGTAGCATGAAAAGTCGTTTCCCATGATTTCCAATGACAACCATTCATATTGTTACGACTTCAAGTCGTTACGACTTCAAAGTAGCCCCTGCACTACTTTGGTCCGATTTCGATGCCACTTACACAGGCAGTCCCTGAAATTGCAGCCGCAAAATCGCGGTAAAATTGCGGCCGCAAAGTCGCAGTAGTGTGAAAGGGGCCCAAGTCTCTCAACTTTCCCACTACTTTGTGGATAAGGTGTATGGAAAGCTTGCTGTATGTGAAGGGCTTCCATTACCTCTTACATTACTTCCCCAGTAAAATGGATTCCTCTGTCAATCTTAATAGTTTCAGGAACTCCATATCTACAAACTATGCACGCGGGTGCGCTCGCGGGTCCGGCGGACTCTATGTCCACCAGCCACCCACGGTACAGAAAAGGCAGAACCAGGATCTGCCTCTGTAAACAAGGCGGATCCCCGTTCTGACAGGAGACAATACTGAGATCTGCTGTTCCTAGTGATCAGGAACAGTGATCTGTGTTGTACCAGTAAGCCTATCCACCACACAGTTAGAACACACCCAGGGAACACAGTTAACCCCTTGATTGCCCCCCCCCAGTGTTAACCCCGATGTACAGGTACTTTGGTTTGCGCAGCCGAGCCACCGTATATATGCGGAAGGCGGTCGGTAAGTAGTTAAAATGTATTACTGTAACATTCTTACCCTTTCCTGGGACAGGTGTTGCAATCTTCACTTGAGAGCTCTGTCTCTTAGACATGTGCACTGCCGAAAAATTCGTTCATTTTCGTTTCATTCGTTTTTTAGCTTTTTTCGGAAATTCAGTATTCGGGAAATTCGAAGACTCGGAAATTCAGAAGAATTTAAAAAAATTAGAATTTTCGAATTTCCGATTTCTTTCGATTTTTCAAATTCTGAATTTTCGAATTTCTGAAATTCTGAAATTTTCAAAATCAGAAATTTCGGAATTAAAGAGGAAGCAAACCCTGATGGGTTTTACTTCATCTTTTGCTCGCTGCAAAGCCTGCAAATGAAAAGCATAATGGGCTAGTATGCATCGCATACTAGCCCATTATGTGCCACTTACCTGCAAAATAATCCAGCGATGTCCCCTCTTCCTTCCGGGCTGCGGACTCCGGCGCTGTGATTCGCCGGTGCCGCGTGACGTAACTCCCACACATGCGCATGGGAGCCACTATTCACGGCACAGGCTGGGGAAGAAACGGCACTTAGTTTCATTTCTTCCCCGCGCATGCACAGTTACGTTTTTCGCCGGACAAGTGAAATATCTCCTAAACGGCGCACATTTAGGAGATATTTCCACTACCTATAGGTAAGCCTTATTCTAGTACAAAAAGTGGGTTTACAACCACTTTAACAAATTTTGTCAACATTTTTTAAACGAATTCAGAACTAAACGAATTGCACATGTCTACTGTCTCTCTTCTGCAACATTTTCACAGGGTAATGCCCTCACATGGCCACAAGGCGACACCACAGCCTTATCGAACACTCAAACACAGATTTCCTGTTGCTAGGGGTAACAGCAGACCCAAATTCTTGGTCATACCTCTTGCAGGATGCTGGATGTTGTGCCCTCTTCTCTGGGCTGACCACTTCACACAAGTGGCCATAGAATTAAACTCTGCTTTTCTCGTACTCACTGGTACCCCCTGCAGGCCACACAAACCTCTCAACTGTTGCCAGAGGCAACAGCAGCAAAGGGTGCACAGGACAGGGCAGATACACTGAGAGACACGCACACCATTGCTTGTCTGGTGCCATGGTCTTCCAGTAATGCACCTCCCATTGCTAAGGGTAACAGTTCTCCCTTACCAGAGCATTGCAGGCATTCCCCATGATGCCAAAACTCTTCTCCAAGCAGAATCTTGGCTTTTTACTAGCCATAATCATCCCGGGTTGGACCCATCTGAAGGTAGGCTACCTGCGACTGCCTCAGTAGTACTGGCAGGGAGGCCTGTCCATGTTCAACAAAAGCATTCTCCCAAGCCAAATTTCCCTTTCCAAAGAATTCAAATAGACTGCATTCAGATGCCCAGAATAGGCACCTATGAGTACGCTCTAGTGTGTGTTGTTTCATTCAAATTTGTCTTTGCTGTTGGTTTTGCATTTGCTACAGCTACCGGCCAGCACTCAGGCCAACCTGAAAACATGTCCAATCTGACCACAGGTCTCTCGGCCATGCCCTCCATGTTGTGACACTTTCAAATTCTGTCAGGAAATCCTCAATCACTGCATGAAGTTAGAGGCCCAAACCATAGCCCCTTGCCCTGTGCCCCACGCTTTGTCCTGGTTCCATTCGAACCACTCCTCCACCATCTCAAACACTGGTGGACCCTCTGTGCTTGCCATCAGAGGTGAAGACATAATTTCAGTCACACACACGGAGCTTTCTTTTTTTTCTTTTCTATTTGCAGGTACACCACCTGTACCACACAATGCCTGTTTTCTGGCTACACTGCACATCAACAGTTCCTGACATGCTCTCACTTTTTGTGTAAAGATCCAGATGATTCCACTGCTTGCTTTGCCCATGTAGCACTACTCCCACAGGGGCCACTGGTGACTGGTGGGGAACCCCCCACCCCCAGACCTAGGGGTCCGCTCCTAGGCCACCCACAGCCTCCTCAGCACTCCATCTTCCACTCGACTCCCGTGCTGGCTAGGCTCTCTCATATTTAAGGGCTGACCCAGCCACCCTGCCAGGCCCTCTGCCTGGGGATTGGCCAGATTTCCTCAAGTATGCAGATCAGGACATCCTGGCCTCCGCCCAATAACTTCCAGAAGTTACATAGTTAGTCAGGTTGAAAAAAGACACAAGTCCATCCAGTTCAACCATAAAAAAATAAAAATAATAATATCATACAATCCCATATACCCAATTCTATACCCACAGTTTATCCAGAGGAAGGCGAAAAACCCCAGCAGAGCATGATCCAATTTGCTACAGCAGGGGAAAAAAATTCCTTCCTGATCCCCAGAGAGGCAATCGGATATTCCCCGGATCAACTTTACCTATAAATGTTAGTACCCAGTTATATTATGTACATTTAGGAAAGAATCCAGGCCTTTCTTAAAGTGGTTGTAAACCCACTTTGACAACTTGCACCTACAGGTAAGCCTAGATTAAGGCTTACCTGTAGGTGCATGAAATTTCTCCTTAACCTACACGGTTAAGGAGATATTTGCAGATAACACTGCACCGATGTCTACGGCGCATGCGCGCCATAGACAACGGCGCAGGTGCACTGAGCGTCCCTGCATAATGAATGGGACATGCCGGTTTTCTGAATGGGCGAATACCGGCCACGCGCATGCGTGTGACGTCATCGCCGCTCCGGCCAATCACATCACCGGAGCGGCGATACCAGGAAGAAGCTCCGAGGGGACATGGCGGAGGGGAATGAGGAGGACTTCGGGGGCTTTGATTTCAGGTAAGTGCCACATAATGAGCTAGTATGCATAGCATACTAGCTCATTATGCCTTTTTCTTGCAGGGTTTTTTTTTCCAGGAAAAGTGTCAGAGGGTTTACTTCCTCTTTAACCACTTCCCTACCCAGCCATAGTCAAATGGCGTCCACAGATGGGATCTCCCATCCTGGGTGGACGTCCTATGACGTCCTGGGCTTTGTGGGGGCATATCTGAATGATGCCTGCAGCTAGAGGCATCATTCAGATATCCTTTTGTTCTGCCGGCGATTCTGTGCGCCTTAAGAATGATCATAGCGGCGGTTCCGCCGCTTGATCATTCTTATAGGCGGCAGGAGGGGACATCCCCCGTCCCGCCGCCATCCGGTGCTTCTCTGGGCTCTCCTGTGCCATCGGGGGCCCGGAGAATGAATCGTCCGGCGCCGGAGGTGAACCATAGAGATGACTGGTGACCAGATGGTCACCAGTCATCTCTATGACCGTCAGAGGCCCGGGCGCGATGTGATGACGTCACGCCCGGGTTCTCAGATGTAAACAAAGCCGCCATTGCGGCTAGTAAACATGAGATCGGTGAATTTTTTTCACAATCTCATGCTTTCCAGCCTGGAGGAGAGATGTGGGGTCTTATTGACCCCGCATCTCTCTATAAAGAGGACCTGTCACACACCATTCCTATTACAAGGGATGTTTACATTCCTTGTAATAGGAATAAAAGTGATAAAAAAATAAATAAAAAAAAAAGTGTAAAAGTGTAATGCTTTCAGTTTTAAACCCTTTCTTTAATTTATTTTCACACTTTTCTTTGTTGTCTCTTTTGTTATTTGCATATATATTGTATTACCTCATTAGGTCTACACCAACTCTGTATCATGATTTGTGCATTGGTATTTCTCTTTTGAATCACGACCTGTCTTGACAGAACTCTTTCCATGCACTCATTTAACCGTACTGATTTATACTGTTGTTGACTGTCCAAATACATCCGGTCAACTTCTCCACTTTATTATATAGCATGAAGGTCCCAGTTCAATTCTATTTCTATTTAAATCTACTTGTTGCAATCTTATTGCTTTGTCCTTCTTTATTTTTGTAAAAATGCTCCCTTGAATCGGCGCTGGGGGGACTGGACCATCCGGTATTCATTGCCATATGGACGCCCGGGGTGCTCATCCATAGGCAGGTGTGATGCCAATCACCGGTCAGTATGAGCTGGAGAGCATAAGAGCGCGGTTCTTACCGCAATGCCTGTCAAGACAAACTCCCGTTCTAGGGAGAGGTTACCACTCTGCCAAACCCTCGTCCAGTACCTTGCAATCATCCTAGGTAAGCTCTCTTTTATTCATGCGTTTTTGGGACTGTCAAGGTCACCTGTGGCCAGGTGACAGATGCACACCGTAGGGGGACAGGAGTGCACCGCAAGGTAGTGAACCCTATTGCTGACTGCTGCGGATAGGAAACTGGGCGGTTGTGGAAAGCGGGACCAGAGGAGCACAACCGGGATCCTAACGGAAGCTAGAGCCAAGATTCCCCACGGTGCGGAGTCTAAGACCCAGCAGGTCTTCTCCAGGGCCTCTAGTGGTGAGGATGTTATGCTGCAGGCTGGGACCAGGTCGCGGCCCCTGGAGTTTCCTAGCTCACACCCCGTAGGATAAGGGGAAAAGAGGGGAAGCAGCAGCACAAGATATGAGAGAACCGAATAACAAGCTGAAGGTCAGGGGCCACAAGCAGACAAGGATAATGAAAGAACGAGCCGAAGGTCAAGGGTCACAAGCAGACAGGGATAGTCAGGGACAAGCCAATAACGTAACAGAGAGACAGATGTAGCACACGGCAGGCAGGAACCCAAACACACAATGCCTAACAAACACGTTGATCAGCAAAGCAGGCTTGCAGTGCACAGGTTAATATAGTGTTCTGATAGGGCCTGGGGTGGAGTCAGGCTGGGAGGAGATTATAAAGGAAGCCAGGTGAAAGGGTTCTGGCCTCTAAGATGA
Source organism: Rana muscosa (assembly GCA_029206835.1). NCBI lineage: Eukaryota > Metazoa > Chordata > Amphibia > Anura > Ranidae > Rana > Rana muscosa. The sequence goes on from JARGYO010000162.1 coordinate 24,038,583, forward strand.
ACACATGGGAAGGAAGGTAAGCTGACAGACAAACACTACTGCATATCCATGACAGTACCCTCCCTCTTATGGGCCCTCCCCCGCCTGGGCCCAGGCTTAAAGGGAAATCTCAGATGAAACCTCCTCAACAGATGAGGTGCAACGACATCAGATGCAGCGATCCAAGACGCCTCCTCAGGACCAAAACCTCTCCAATGCACAAGGTACTGAAGAATACCTCTGCAGAGCCGAGAATCCAGAACTTGTCTAACCTCGTACTTTAGATTATCCTCAGAGACCAGAACCGAGGTAGGGAGATGACAAGAAGATCTATTGAGGACCAAAGGCTCTCTAGGAATAAGCAAGGGCATGAGAGGATCAACAGAAATCTGAGGAGGGTCCCCTAGACCCTTAAAGATGAACTGGTCATCTAGCACAGGACCATCAAACTGGGCAGATGTCAGTGGAACCCTGAAGTCAGGTTGGTTAGAGGGTGACATGTCACAGGAGTCAAGCTGAATAGCTGAAAGACAAGCAGAATGTCCTGAACAAGAAAAAGTAGGCGGCTCACTGGGCATGGGCTGGACTGGCATAACTAGTACAGAGGCCGAGTGAATAGAGTCAGGTGTAGCGACTACCTGAATCGCATCGCAAGACGTAGCGACTGCAGGACTTGTAGACAAGCTAGCCTGGCTGTGCGTCCAAGGGCGATTAGGGACAGAGAAATGTAAATGGTTATGCGACCTGGAATGAATGACCGGCTCAGGTTCACAGGGGGCAACCTTGGGTAGGCAGGACGAGGAACAGGAGGAACCCCAAGCCAGGATCTGTCCAGTAGTCCAGTCCACATGAGGAGAATGGAGCTGTAACCATGGGAGACCCAAAATTATAGGCGTTGAGGCCTTGGGTAAGATAAGGAAGGATATCCACTCCTGGTGGAGTGTCCCTACCGACATCTTAACAGGGAGGGTCTGGAAGCGGATAGGTCCCCCTGGGAGAACAGTACCATCAATCGCCAAGACCACCAATGGCGTGGTGAGGGGCAAAAGAGTAAGTCTCATGGACGACGCGATTTCCCAGTCCATGAAATTACCAGCGGCTCCGGAATCCAGATATGCTGAGACCGAATGAGAAGAAGCACCAACATGAAGGAACACAGAAAGCAGAAGACGAGAAGGGGAAGGTGATATTTCTGGGTCCAATACTCCACTTTCCAGATGAAGTGGACCCAAACGTTTTTCTGGACAAAGAGAGCAAGTGTCACGAAAATGACCTTTGCCCCCACAGTAGAGACACAGGCCTAGAGTTCTGCGCCTAGCACGTTCCTCTGGGGATAGCCTGGTCCTGCCCAGCTGCATGGGTTCCTCAGCTGGCAGGAGATGCTCCACGGGTCGAGGAGAGGGGAGCTCAGGCTGACTAAGGACCAAGGAGTGCTGGCGCCGCTTTTCTAGGGTCCTTTCCTGAAAGCGAATATCGATCTGGTTACACAAGGAGATAACTCAGTCCAGATCAGTGGGGATGGTTCTTCCTGCTAATTCATCCTTCACTCTATCAGACAGGCCATGCAAAAAGGTTGCGACTAAGGCCTCATTGTTCCAGCTCAACTCAGCCGACAGTATGCGGAAATTAAGGGCGTACTGTCCCACTGAAGCAGACTCTTGGCGGAGACGTAGAAGGGCGCTGGCCGCTGAAGAGACAGGAGCCGGTTCTTCAAAGATATTCCGAAAAAGTTTCAAGAAGCCAGACAGGCTAGAAACCACTGGATCATTCAGTTCCCACAGAGGGGCTGCCCAGGCTAAAGCTTCACCGGAGAGGAGGGAAATGATATAGGCTACCTTTGCCCTATCAGACAGAAAGTTTTGAGGCTGAAGCTCAAAATGAATCGTGCATTGGCTAAGGAACCCTCTGCAGGCCTTGGAGTCCCCAGAGAAACGGAACGGAGCTGGCAGTGTTAGTGAGTGTGTGGCTGCGACTGGTGCAATAGGTACCACCGCTGGTTGTACTTGAGGTTGCGGATTCGGGGTTCCCAAGGAGGCCTGAAGCTGCTCGAATCGAGAAGCCAGATCCTGGAGGAATCGCATCACCTGAGTCTGATTCGATTCCTGGGTTTCAAGTCTGTGGACTATGCCCCGCAATGGATCATCCGCGGGGATCGGGATGTCAGCCGGGTCCATGGCTGATCAAACTGTCAAGGTCACCTGTGGCCAGGTGACAGATGCACACCGTAGGGGGACAGGAGTGCACCGCAAGGTAGTGAACCCTATGGCTGACTGCTGCGGATAGGAAACTGGGCGGTTGTGGAAAGCGGGACCAGAGGAGCACAACCGGGATCCTAACGGAAGCTAGAGCCAAGATTCCCCAGGGCGCGGAGTCTAAGACCCAGCAGGTCTTCTCCAGGGCCTCTAGTGGTGAGGATGTTATGCTGCAGGCTGGGACCAGGTCGCGGCCCCTGGAGTTTCCTAGCTCACGCCCCGTAGGATAAGGGGAAAAGAGGGGAAGCAGCAGCACAAGATATGAGAGAACCGAATAACAAGCTGAAGGTCAGGGGCCACAAGCAGACAAGGATAACGAAAGAACGAGCCGAAGGTCAAGGGTCACGAGCAGACAGGGATAGTCGGGGACAAGCCAATAACGTAACAGAGAGACAGACGTAGCACACGGCAGGCAGGAACCCAAACACACAATGCCTAACAAACACGTTGATCAGCAAAGCAGGCTTGCAGTGCACAGGTTAATATAGTGTTCTGATAGGGCCTGGGGTGGAGTCAGGCTGGGAGGAGATTATAAAGGAAGCCAGGTGAAAGGGTTCTGGCCTCTAAGATGAACACATGGGAAGGAAGGTAAGCTGACAGACAAACACTACTGCATATCCATGACAGGGACATAGACCATTTATCAATGATCTATTCCCAATTCAACCAAATGTGCTTTATAACTTTAGGAAAACATCTTTCCTGATTTTCTTTTATTTCTTTTCCCCTCAATATGTTCAGCATGAGGTGTGCTTTCACCTACGCTGGATGTCTCGCTGGGGCTTGTCTATCCCCAATTTAACCATCTGCCATACAAGCTGCTGATTGAGGCTGATAATCTCTCATCAAAAGCAACTATATTGGCATTTTCTATGGTGTACCTGTTCATTTCAGGTATGTGTTTTCTTTATACCTTGGTTTTTTGCCCTATATTATGAACCCTTGCTCGGTGTCTCATGACCCTCGGTCAGACACGGAGATTGTGTCCCTATGGTTATTTTATTAATTTCTGCATTTTTGCCATACCTATTTCCAGGTTCTACTCTGCTTCACTATCTTTGCTCTCTATGGCCTTGATGCTTTGGATGGTCCTTTTTTCTACAGTGGCTGGTCCTGTTTACTTTTGGGAATTTTACTGTGCTCTGTGACCTTCTGCTCTTGTACGATTTTGAGTCCTGTGGTGTCACTCTGTCACTCAGGTCGTGATTATTATTATAAAATGTTGTCTTGGAATTATTCCTATATGTTACCACACCTTGTGAATATTTTTTTTCAATCATTTTGTATTTTGTATGAAATGTATTGCTTTTTATGCCTTTTGTATAACAGACCTGCCTCACATCCACTATTGTTTGATACATGCTAATTTTATTTTTTAGTATGACCTGCGTTCACTGTCAATAGCTCCTGAAGAAGCTCTTAGTGAACAAAACTAGTACAGTGACTCTCGACGACAGTTCATCACATGCTGTGACTGCATTGTCATATATCTATGTGGATGGTCTCTTTATTACATGCATGTCTGTTTCTCTCTGTTTTAAAGAATTATTTAATAAACCTTGTTAATTTTTTTAACTGTAGCGGCCTCACTCTCTCTCCTCCTTTATCGGTTACACGCCAACTCATGTCTAGGGGTTCCTGGGTTGTGAGAGTGAGATGCGCCACGGCCCATGTCCTCCCCATTGTAGTAGGGAGGTGAAGGCCCCTTACTGATGTTTCCTCGGGCCGGTGTGTTCTGTGAATGCACTGAGTCTGTAATTGCAAGCTCACCAGCCTCCCCTTTGCTTCCAGTAACTGGAGTTCACACACCGGAGAAAGGTCCAACACTTGTTTATTTGACACTCCAATACGCAAAGCACAATAAACAGTTCTTTTGCAGCAAACTGGTTGGGACCTATAACCTTGCCAACGGTGGGCTGAGCAGATCGAGGCACTTCCTAAAGTTTAAGTTCTATGCCACTGTACTATGACCAGCGGCGCCTAAGCCAATCCGGCTGTTACAGAACAGGAAAGATGGCGTCTCTTCCAGCAACCCCTGTGAACAGCAATGGAGCCCTCTTCGATACGCTGTGGCCCCTATCAGGGGGATGTGTCCTCCCAAGAGAGTTCCCAGAGGCCCACTGTCACCGGGTTGGTGCTGCTCCGGGTCTCCAGTGGGTAACCTCCCCGGCCTCCTCACCTCAGGTACGAGTCCCTCCGCTCAGGGACCCTCGGACAGTCCACCCTAGCGGGACCCAGTCGAAGGTACTGGGCCCCAGGCCTCCTCGATAGTACCTCACCCCAGGCTAAAGGTGCCTGGGATGGACGCCAACATGACTCCGGACCAGGCCATGGGCACCTGGACCAGACTCCTGGATCTCCAGCACCCAGGCCTAAGGGCCCTGGGTGCGGACCGCAACCCTCCTCCTCCGAGGACCTCCTTCTCCGCAAGAACCTCGTGGCAAGGGCGTCTCCCCCTTTTATCTCCTCCCATCAACGGCCCGGCGGGTTCCCCGCCCCAGCCATACCATCTCCGGGAAGAGACCAAACAGGGAGCACTGCAGGGGATGATTCTACCTGAAGCCCGTGGGTACTACGCCACCCACAGGCAAAGGAGAATATTACATCCTCCAATCCTCCTGGAAACAAAAAGGGGTCTGAATCCTAACACAATTATACACCTGGGTTACACTATTGCCCAGGTGTATCCCATCAATTTAAGGACCCCGCTACATAACATACATTTTTCTGTGATCTACTTCTTTGAACACCGTTTAAAAATCCCAGTGCTCAATCCTCCCAAATATCTTCTTTTCATAATTAAACGGGATCAGGTGTTCTATATCTGTATGAGTTGGGCCTCCATTTAAAACAATATCCGATGCATTTCTTTCAGGTAGTCACACCTGTCTAAAATTACTACCCCCCCCCCCCCTTATCGGCAGGCCTGATGACCAACGATTTATTGGAGCATAAAGACTCCAAACCAATCTCCAAATTTCTCTGCATCTTTACCTGTCTGACTTTAATCCCTTCCAGGTCTTTAACCACTTAACGACCGCTCACTGTATATGTACGTCGGCAGAATGGCACCGACAGGTACAATCACGTACAGTGTACGTGATTGCCTTTGTACAGTTGGGGGGTCCGATCGGACCCCCTCCTATACAGTGAGCGGTCGGTATTCGTTGGGGAGCGATCCGAGATGAGGGGACGGCCATTCGATTCCGGCCACCCCCCCGCGATCGCTCCCGGCGAATGAAAATGCTCCCTCTGCTGTGTAATGTAAACACAGGCAGAGGAAGCAGGAGGAAGTGATGTCATCTCTCATGCGGCGCTCACATATACCGAGCGCCGTACAAGAGAAGACATACAGGTTAGTGCACAAACAGCACACTGACACCAGGACACATAGGCAAATAAATCGCCCCCCCAGATCACCCCCCAGCCCCCAGTTACAGTGTCACTGATTGCAGTGACCATTTATTTACTGATCACTGCAATCAGTGACATTTGTGACTGTAAAAGTGTCACTAAAGTTAGTTTTAGGTCCAGTGTAGCCCCCTAACCCCCCCTAATAAAGGTTTAACCCCCTGATCACCCCCCAGATAACCCTTTCACCCCCTAGCACCGCCGTCGCTAAGCGATCATTTTTCTGATCGCTGTCTTAGCGTCGGTGATGCAGATCGGTAGCCAGTAATTCTTTTTAGGTTCGCCGCAGGTTTTTATAGCGTCAGGTACCCCCATAAATTATCTAATAAAGGTTTAACCCCCTTGATCGCCCCCCAGGTAACCCTTTCACCCCCTATCACCACTGTCGCTAAGCGATCATTTTTCTGATCGCTGTCTTAGTGTCGGTGATTCAGATCGGTAGCCAGTAATTTTTTTTAGGTTTGCCACAGGTTTTTATAGCGTCAGGTACCCCCATATATTATCTAATAAAGGTTTAACTCCCTTGATCGCCCCCCAGGTAACCCTTTCACCCCCTATCACCACTGTCGCTAAGCAATCGTTTTTCTGATCGCTGTCTTATTGTCGGTGATGCCGATCGGTAGCCAGTAATTTTTTTTAGGTTCGCCGCAGGTTTTTATAGCGTCAGGTACCCCCATATATTATCTAACAAAGGTTTTAACCCCCTAATTGCCCCTAGTTAACCCTTTCACCAGTGATCACCATATAAGTGTTACGGGTGACGCTGGTTAGTTAGTTTGCTTTTTATAGTGTCAGGGCACCCGCCGTATATATAACCCAATAAAGGTTTAACCCCCTGATCGCCCGGCGGGTGATATCAATTAGGTTTTAGCGTCAGAGAGGGTCTGCATCACACCCCAGGCAGCGTCAGGTTAGTGCCAGTAACACTAACACCCACGCGTGTGGTGGTATCTGAACAGATCAATATCTGATCAAATCTATACCTGATCTGATCAGATCTATACTAGCATCCCCAGCAGTTTAGGGTTCCCAAAAACGCAGTGTTAGCGGGATCAGCCCAGATACCTGCTAGCACCTGCGTTTTGCCCCTCCATCCAGCCCAGGCCACCCAAGTGCAGTATCGATCGATCACTGTCACTTACAAAACACAACACACATAACTGCAGCATTCGCAGAGACAGGCCTGATCCCTGCGACTCCAGTGCTGTAGGAGGTGATTTCAACACCACAGTAAAAAAAAAAAGCATATATGCCGAAGCATTGGGGCAGCAGGGGCGGAGGAGCGATTTTGCTCCAAATGCCGCGTACATACGGTCAAAATTCCGACGGAGGCTTGCCCGTGGAAAAGTCCGACCGTGTGTGTGCGGCATAACTTTTTTGCGGGAGGATGCCCCCATGCTTCGGCATATATAAATGGTGCATGTATGCCCATCATTAGAAGTGGGTGGATGAAGGGCGGTATTCTAATGGTGGGCATACCCACCGATCAATCTCTTTTTTCGTTCAGCCAACTGGCTGCATGAAAAAAAAAAGATTACAATACATGTCCAACAAGGACCAGCAACGTACTGGTATGTTGCTGGACTTTGAATGTTTATACCAGAATAATGCCTGCAGGTTTAGGTATCATCTTGGTATCATTCTTTTCAGCCAGCGGCCGGCTTTCATGTAAAAGCAATCCTAGTGGCTAATTAGCCTCTGGACTGCTTTTACAAGCAGTGGGAGGGAATGTCCCCCCCCCGGATATAAAAAGCGCCATTGGGAAATTGGGAAAGCATTTTATCACACCGATCTTGGTGTGGTCAGATGCTTTGAGGGCAGAGGAAAGATCTAGGGTCTAGAAGACCCCATTTTTTTTTAAAAAAAGAGTACCTGTCACTACCTATTGCTATCATAGCGGATATTTACATTCCCTGAGATAACAATAAAAATGATTAAAAAAAATAAAATATGGAAGGAACAATTTAAAAATAAAATAAAAAAGCAAAATTAATAATAAAAAAAAAAAAAAAAGCACCCCTGTCCTGCCCTGCTCTTGCCCAATGGCGAACGCAAGCGTCGGTCTGGCGTCATATGTAAACAGCAATTGCACCATGCATGTGAGGTATCATCGTGAAGGTCAGATCGAGAGCAGTAATTTTAGCAGTAGACCTCCTCTGTAAATCTAACGGTGTAACCTGTAAAGGCTTTTAAAGGCTTTTAAAAATGTATGTAGTTTGTCGCCAATGCGCGTTTGTGCGAAATTTTAAAGCATGTCGTGTTTGGTATCTATGTACTCGGCCTAAGATCATCTTTTTTATTTCATCAAACATTTGGGCAATATAGTGTGTTTTAGTGCATTAAAATTAAAAAAAGTGTATTTTTCCCCAAAAAATGCGTTTGAAAAATCGCTGCGCAAATACTGTGTAGAAAAAAAAATGCAACACCCACCATTTTAATCTGTAGGGCCTTTGCTTTAAAAATATATATAATGTTTGGGGTTCAACATAATTTTCTTGCAAAAAAAAAAAAATGTTTTCATGTAAACAAAAAGTGTCAAAAAGGGCTTTGTCTTCAAGTGGTTAGAAGAGTGGATGTAAGCTTCCTAATGTTGTGTATAAAATGCAAGAACAGTTCAAAACCCCCCCAAATGACCCCATTTTGGAAAGTAGACACCCCAAGCTATATACTGAGAGGCATGTCGAGTCCATGGAATATTTTATATGTTGACACAAGTTGCGGAAAAAATACAATTTTTTTTTTTTTTGCACAAAGTTGTCACTAAATGATATATTGCTCAAACATGCCATGGGCATATGTGGAATTACACCCCAAAATTCATTCTGTTGCTTCTCCTGAGTACGGGGATACCACATGTGTGAGACTTTTTGGGAGCCTAGCCGCGTACGGGACCCCAAAAACCAAGCACCGCCTTCAGGCTTTCTAAGGGTGTAAATTTTTGATTTCACTTCTCACTGCCTATCACAGTTTCGGAGGCCATGGAATGCCCAGATGGCACAAAACCCCCCCAAATGACCACATTTTGGAAAGTAGACACCCCAAGCTATTTGCTGAGAGGTATTGTGAGTATTTTGCAGATCTCGCTTTTTGTCACAAAGTTTTGAAAATTGAAAAAAAAAATATATATATTTCTTTCTCGTACATCACGGGACACAGAGCGACATAGTCACCACTAATGGGTTATATAGATACCGTCAGGTGCTGGCACTGGCAACTTCCAAAACCGGAAGTACCCTCCCCTATATAAGCCCCTCCCATCCGGGAGCACCTCAGTTTTTTGCCAGTTTCTAAGGTGTTGGCCAAGAAGAAACATGTGTTTTTCACTGAGCTTGCGTACAGGTTCTTTTGGGCCTCAGTAAGCTATTCCGGATCCGACCAAAAAAGCTTCATAGCTAAACGGTCGGTACCCGGGCCTTGCAGAGAAGAGCAAGGTTTTGCCTGTAATGCTTCTCTTAGGAGAGCTGGACCCTGGGATCCAGAGCTCTGGTCATACCCACGACCAAGATGTTTTCTGTGCAGGGTGCTATACAGGTCCAGGGGAGTGGAATCCTTGGGAACCCGGTCCCTGAAGGTTTGATTACAATGCCTGCCGTGATAGGTGAAGTTTGGGCTTTTGTGGACCAAACAAAGTCCTGCGGCGGGGAACAGGTAAGTGGGGGCCCCCAGGAACTTGGTTCTATTGGGGGACCCCAAGCCTAATTTGTCTTTCTGTCTGTTACCTAATGGTATTCCCGCAAAATTCTGTGCATGCCTGTAACTACTAAAAAAATGTAATAATTTTTAATGGTGGTCAAGAAAAAAAAAAAAAAAATTTTTTTATATATATATATTTAATATATTAGACTGCGGTACCTGTGTTTGTCCACTAGAGGCCGCTGTGGAATGTTTTCTTGTCATGTGGACTAGCTTCTTCTCAGCAGAGCAAAGTCCAGGCAGATGGTGAGTTCTCTTATAGGAAACTGCTTCATCTGCCATGTTGCAGTGCTCGTCCATCCCCCGGCCTGCGGCAAAGAGGGGCCCTGGCTCCTGTCCCTTGTTACCCTATTTGAAATTAGCGCCGAAGGCGCACGTGCCCGCGCGCGTGCGCGTGCACGCGCCTCTATATATAGAGGTGAGCCGGGAAAGGGGGCGGAGCCTGGGGGATGACGCTCTGTGCGCGCCGCAGCGCTTCTGCGCATGTGCGGGCGTCCCAGCAGTTTAAAAAAACCACAATATTGTAGTGAGCTGGCTATGAAGTACAGAGACAGAGCTGGCAACATTTAAAGGCATACAGCAAGCGGTTGATACAGGCATCCCCTAGAAAGGCACATTAGTAGACACCAACTGTGATATAGCAGCAATTGTGCTAGACTATTCTCAGTAAAAGTGGTGTATTACGGCTGGAATACCTCAGCTTTAGGCTTAGGAATATGCCGTCCAGAAGCTCCGGAACTGAATCTTCCAGGAAGCGAAGGGGGTCTCATCGGGCTCGGAGGATCTTGGGCATACTCCTGCTGCACCAGTCTCCCCTGAAGTTCAGAGGTAAGTGACCGTAGAGACCCCGCAGGGGTACTTGGTACTGTGGCTGTCCTCAGTCACCTGCTCCTGTGTATGTAACAGAGGAGGTTTCTTCCTCAGCTCTGGGAGGATTAGAGAGAGATTGTCAACATTTATCGCTGCCTCCCTGTCAGGGAAAGCACGCCCGATCTCCGTCTCCTCCTTCAGAATGCCTGTTAGCAGAGCAACAGTCCCATACAGGGATCGACCTGCCTGAAGGGGATCAGGATAAGGTTGATTCTGTTATAGAGGAATCAACAGTGGGGGAACCTTTTCTCAGCATCTCAAGCTGAAAGATTATGGGTTCAGTCTCTGACTAACATGGTCCGATCAGCATTTAAAAATGCACCTTGCGGAACCATCAACCACTACTGTATCCTCGTTGGGGTCGCTAGAAGCCCCCAGACTGTTTGTTCTTTTCCACTTCACCCTTTACTGAAAGGGCTCATTTACCAGGATTGGGAACGTCCTGAGAAAATATTTATTCCCCCAAGAGATTTCCGGTGGTCTATCCCATGGAGGATAAGTTCATCAAAAAAAAAAAAAAAAAAAATGGAAGGTCCCTACAATGGACGCAGCCATCTCTTGTATGTATAAATCACTGACATGTCCAGTGGATAATGTCCAAATGTTCAAGAACCCAATAGATAAAAGATTGGAGTCCTTATGAAAATCTGCTTGGTGATACAACCAGCAGTAGCAGCTATTGGGGTCTGCTAAGCAGTGAAGGATCAGTTGAAACAGGTCTTGAGGGACTTGACAGATCAGCAGGCTTTGCCCTAGCTGATCTACCTAGAGCCTTAGGCTTTGCGGTTGACGCCATAGAGGATTCAGTCCATCAGGCCTCCCGCCTTACGCTGTCTATAGTACATATGCGTAGGCTCCTATGGCTCAAAAACTGGTCTGCTGAAGCTCCCTGTAAAGAATGGCTGGTTAGCGTCCCATTTCATGGTGAACGCTTATTCAGGGAAAACCTGGACAAATATATCCAGAAAATTTCCAGCGGTAAAAATACGCTCTTGCCGGTTAAAAGCAGAGTTAGAGGTCCCTCTTTAAGAGGCCTGCTTCTCCAGTCCCTGGGGCATCGGCTGTGTAACAGTTCCGACGGCCTCCTCGGTCAAATCCCGGGGGTAAAAAACAGGGACAGTAGCAGGGTAATGAGAAACCCTGGGTCAGGGGAGGTACAAAACCTCCCCCAAAGTTAAATTCATGAAGCCCCCACTCAGTCGGGTGGGGGGAGGACTCCAGTTGTTCGCAAGAGACCTGGCGGGACACGATCAAGACAGATAGGTGCTCTCCGCAGTAGGTTTGGGATACAGTTTGGAGTTAAAAGACTCTCCTCCTTCCCATTTTTGAGGTCAAACGTGCCAAGGGATCCCCGGAAGAGAGAGTCCCTCCTGTTGGCACTAGAACAACTATTGCTCCAAGGAGTAATTATGGAGGTTCCCCTGGAAGAATGAGGGTTCGGGTTTTACTCAAACCTCTTTACAGTCCCGAAGCAAACGCGGACGGGAGGCCTATATTAATTCTAAAAGGGCTATACAAATTCCTGTATATCAGGACTTTCCGATGGAGTCGATCCGATCGGTGGCCACTGCCCTACAAGGGGAGGATTGGTTAGCCACGATCGACATCAAAGATGCTTATTTGCACATTCCCATCTTTCCAGTCCACCAAAAATTTCTACGCTTTGCAGTAGAAGGGCGCCATTTTCAGTTCAGAGCCTTACCCTTCGGTTTGGCCACAGCACCACGAGTGTTTACAAAAATTCTGCCCCTTTATTGGCCAATCCAAGAACACAAGGTGTAATGATAATGGCATATCTGGATGACTTGTTGCTGATAGACCACTCAGTGAAAAAACTAGACGTGGTCGTTCACAAGACGATCAAGTATCTGGAATCTCACGGTTGGATTATCAACCGAGACAAGTCAGCCCTAAAAACCAGTCAAAAGTCTGGAATACTTGGGGCTAAGGTTGGATTCAGGCCAGAGAAAAATATTCTTGCCTCGAGGAAAGGTGTTGTCTTTGAAAGATTTGATCCACTTAGTGGGTACAAAAAAGACAGCCGTCCATACGCCTGTATATGAGGCTGCTGGGAAAAATGGTGGCATCATTCGAAGCAGTACCCTACGGTCAATTCCATTCAAGGAATTTGCAAGGGGCCATACTGTCAGCCTGGAACAAAAAAGTTCAGGCCCTAGACTTACAATGTCCTTGTCCCCTTCCGTTCGCAAGAGCCTCCGTTGGTGGTTGGTTCCCCAGAATCTGGAAAAAAGGAAATCCTTAAGTCCGATTTCTTGGAAGGTGGTCACTACAGATGCCAGCCTTATAGGCTGGGGAGCAGTACTGGAGCAATAGTCTCTCCAGGGCAGATGGTCGGATGCAGAAAAGGCCCTGCCCATCAATCTCTTAGAGATACGAGCAGCCCGGTATGCCCTAGTAGCATGGACATCCAAACTCCAAGGGTCCCCTGTCAGAATGCAATCAGACAATGCCACAGCAGTGGCATATATCAATCATCAGGGGGGCACCAGGAGTCGTGCAGCCCAGAGGGAAGTAAATTACATCCTGAAATGGGCAGAAAAATATGTCCCAGCCATATCTGCGGTATTCATTCCAGGAGTGGAGAATTGGAAGGCGGACTTTCTAAGTCGCCAGCAATTAGGCCCAGAGGAAGGGTCCCTTCACCCCGAGGTTTTCTGGACAATATGTCAGCGGTGGGGAACATCGGATGTAGATCTTCTAGCATCCAGATTCAACGCAAAGGGGGACAGGTTTGTCTCTCGGACAAGGGATCCCCTAGCTTGCGGCTCGGATGCCCTAGTGTTCCCTTGGGATCAGTTCAAGCTGATATATGCATTCACACCGCCACAATGGTTACCTCGATTACTCCGCAGAATCAGGGTAGAAAAGAAACCGGTGATTCCGGTGGCTCCAGCGTGGCCCCGAAGAGCGTGGTATGCGGAGATTGTAAAATTTCAGTGGGGAGTCCTTGGACTCTCCCACGTCGTCCGGCTTTCGCAAGGACCGATATACCACCCTTCCTTACCAGCCCTAGGTTTGACGGCCTGGCTATTGAAGCCCACATTCTAAAAAAGAGAGGGCTCTCTAATGCTGTGGTATCTACCATGATCAATGCCAGGAAGCCGGTATCCAGGCAGATCTACTATAGAATCTGGAAGGCGTACATCGCGTGGTGTGAGGCCAAGAAATGGCATCCACATAAGTACGTAATAGGTAGGATTCTGGACTTCCTACAGTGGGCTGTAGATAGGAAGCTTGCCTTGAGTACTATCAAGGGTCAGATTTCGGCCTTGTCAATATTTTTTCAAAGGCCCTTGGCTTCGCATTCACTAGTCAAAGCCTTTATACAAGGAGTGATGCGTATTAGTCCTCCGGTTAATATTCCCATATGTCCATGGGATCTAAACTTGGTTCTGTCGGTTCTACAGAAACAACCATTTGAACCATTACAGCATATTTCCTTGGTGCTTCTCACCAGGAAATTGATTTTTCTAGTAGCCATTTGTTCGGCTAAAAGAGTATCGGAATTAGCAGCTATGTCCTGTAAGGAGCCATATCTGGTTATCCATAAGGACAGAGTAGTGTTACGTCCTCATCCAGCCTTTCTTCCTAAGGTGGTATCGAGGTTTCATTTGAACCAAGATGTGGTTCTTCCTTCTTTTTTCCCCAAACCTACTTCGGTAGAGGAAAGGTTGTTGCATTCTTTGGATGTAGTGAGAGCGGTTGGGGCTTGTCTGGAAGCCACTGCTCAGATTCGCAGAACGGATACTTTGTTTGTTCTGCCGGAGGGCCCCAGAAGGGGTCAGGCAGCGTCAAAATCTACTTTAGCCAAGTGGATTTGACAGGTCATTATGCAAGCTTATGGCTTGAGAAGGAGACCGCCTCCGTTCAAAGTTGGAGCGCACTCCACGAGAGCGGTTGGAGCTTCATGGGCAGTGCATCACCGGGCCTCCCTGGCTCGGATCTGTGGGGCCGCAGCGTGGTCTTCGGTTCACGCGTTTACTAGGTTCTACCAGGTGGACGTTAGAAGTCAGGAGGATGTCGCCTTTGGGCGCAGTGTGTTGCAGGCCGCAAAAGATCCTCATGTCTGATAGCGCTCAGCTTATATATGGTGTATCCCCCCCCTCATTGGGCATTGCTTTGGGACATCCCATTAGTGGTGACTATGTCGCTCTGTGTCCCGTGATGTACGAGAAAGAAAATAGGATTTTTATAACAGCTTACCTGTAAAATCCTTTTCTTGGGAGTACATCACGGGACACAGAGCTCCCGCCCCTCTTTGGGGACACTTATTGCTTTGCTACAAAACTGAGGTGCTCCCGGATGGGAGGGGCTTATATAGGGGAGGGTACTTCCGGTTTTGGAAGTTGCCAGTGCCAGCACCTGACGGTATCTATATAACCCATTAGTGGTGACTATGTCGCTCTGTGTCCCGTGATGTACTCCCAAGAAAAGGATTTTACAGCTAAGCTGTTATAAAAATCCTATTATTTTCTTTCTTCATTTTCAAAAACAAATGAGAGCTGTAAAATACTGACCATGCCTCTCAGCAAATAGCTTGGGGTGTCTACTTTCCAAAATAGGGTCATTTGGGGGGGTTTTGTGCTATTTTGGCATTTTATGGTCTTCGAAACTGTGATAGGTAGTGAAATCAAAAATTTGTGCCTAGAAATCCTGAAGGCGGTGCTTGGTTTTCGGGGTCCTGTACGCGGCTAGGCTCCTAAAAAGTCCCACACATGTGGTATTCCTGTACTCAGGAGAAGCAGCAAAATGTATTTTGGGGTGTAATTCCACATATAACCATGGCATGTGTGAGCAATATATCATTTAGTGACAACTTTTTGTAATTTTTTATTTTTTAGTCATTATTCAATCACTTGGGACAAAAAAAATATTCAATGGGCTCAACAGGCCTCTCAGCAATTTCCTTGGGGTGTCTACTTTCCAAAATGGGGTCATTTGGGGGGGTTTTGTACTGCCCTGCCATTTTAGCACCTCAAGAAATGAGATAGGCAGTCATAAATTAAAAGCTGTGTAAATTCCAGAAAATGTACCCTAGTTTGTAGACGCTATAACTTTTGCGCAAACCAATAAATATACGCTTATTGACATTTTTTTTACTAAAGACATGTGGCTGAATACATTTTGGCCTAAATGTATGACTAAAATTGAGTTTATTCGATTTTTCTTATAACAAAAAGTAGAAAATATCATTTTTTTTCAAAATTTTCGGTCTTTTTCCGTTTATATCGCAAAAAATAAAAATCGCAGAGGCAATCAAATACCATTAAAAGAAAGCTCTATTTGTGGGAAGAAAAGGACGCAAATTTTGTTTGGGTACAACATTGCATGTCCGCACAATTTACAGTTAAAGCAGCGCAGTGCAAAATTCTGAAATCACCTCTGGTCCTTTAGCTACCAAATGGTCCGGGGCTTAAGTGGTTAAGGACTACATGCTAGTGAACCAGGGGGATTAAATAGCGATGCGTTAGCTAAATTAGAGTGCTTGAACTCAGGTGAAGGTGCCACTCTTTCCTTGATAGGGTTAGACAGAAAATATCTTTTAATATTAAGCTTTCTCGCAAACTTGTGAACATCCATAAATGTTTGAAACTTGCTCAGGCTCCTAGGCGGAGCAAATTTCAAACCCTTGTCTAGGAGTCCTTTTTCAGCTTTTGTCAAAACCTGGTGGCTCAGATTAAATATACCTGCACCTACACTCTTTCTTTATGAGCGACTGGGCCCTCCTCCCCCCTCTGACTCCTCTCTTGGTTCTAAAGGGCCTAGATGGCCATGATGGCTCATGCGAAAACCCCAATTGGGATTTGATCTGTATTCAGATGGGCCGGGAGGATAGTATGGCCTAGGGTGGTCATAGCCCACATCGTAATGCCCAGAGTAAGAAAACTGTGGATTCCTATCCAAATTATCAGGTCCATATTGCCTGTCCATAGATCCATGCCCACCTGGGCCCACTGAATCGGACAGGGGAAAGAACCGATTCTGGGTAGAAATGTTGTATTCACGATTACCATTGGTTTCATACCTCGGCTTCAAATATCCCTGGTTATATCCAACATCATAAGGAGGAGGTCTAGATGGGAATTGCTCCCATCCACGTGTAGACTCCTCCCGATAGTGTTGATACTGAACATCAGGTTTCGGATTTCTTGTTTTTTTAGGTATCCTGGGAGTAAAACCTTGGTTTGGGCCATTTTTTCTGGTAGACCCTGGTGCACATTCAAGGCAGAGGGTATATGACCCCAAAAAAGCCTATGGTAGATGGGCAGGCTGTTAGCCTGCACCTTAAAGAGAGGAAAGCTTCCAAAAGTCCAGAGGAATCCTAGCAGTCAGCCGTGGGGTCAGATACCCTCTGCCTTGAATGTGCACCAGGGTCTACCACGGTGCATATATAGCCCTTTCCTTTTATGCTTTGGTATCTACAGTTTCCAAAATCCTGGAGGACATTACCTGTTGCTACTTATTTGTAGCCTTTACCTAGCAGTATACCCAGCTGTCGCTTATTGTGATTTTTTATCATTATTGGTCATTTGCCACAAACAAATTGCCAATTTAACTTTACCAAGATGTGTTGCTGCATTCGCAGCACATTCGACCTACTATTATGCTCCTGAAGAAGCCTTAATTCGCGAAACTGGTAGAGCAATCCAAGATTACACCTGATACATTGGACCTATGGCTAACACCACCTGCTTCATATGATTACTGTTTCATTAGCCTGTGGCTGCTGGTTATGGTTATTTTCATTTAGGACGAAGTGCATATACACTGTATAAATATAATTCTGAAGCACTGTTGAACATTAGCCTGAGCCTTGTATCCAAATACGAATAGACTGTCAATTTTTTTGAATGTTTACATGTATTTTCTTATGACTTTTTCTAAAATAAATATCCTTCGCTTTTTACAATATTTATCCATGTGCCGCCTAAAGTCCATTCCTTAGTTTATTCATATTCTTCCTGCTATATTGGGACGTTGGCACATTTATACCTGTGCATCCACAGTGTCACCCTGTGAGGATCCACGTTAAGCAATTTCTTCAAGACCTAACAGTTTGATCAGCCATGGATCCGGCTGATGTGCTGCTACCCGCAGATGATCCATTGCAGGGCATAGCCCGCAAACTTGAGACCCAGGAATCAAATCTGACTTGGGTGATGTGATTTCTCCAGGACCTGGCTTCCCGCTTCGAGCAGCTTCAGGCCTCCTTGAGAACCCTGAGTCAGCAACATCAAGTACAATCGGCGGCTGCACCTATTCCGGTTGCAGTCACAGCCACACATTCACTACAACTGCCAGCTCCGTCCCGTTTCTCTGGAGTTTCCAAGGCCCGCAGGGGGTTCCTCAGCCAATGCACCATTTATTTTGAGCTCCAGCCTCAAAAACTTCCTGTCTGATAGGGCAAAGGTAGCCTATATTATCCCCCCCCCTCTCCGGTGAAGCTTTAGCCTGGGCTGCCCCCCTGTGGGAGAAGAATGATCCTGTGGGTTTCCAGCCTGTCCAACTTCTTGAAGCTCTTTCATAACATCTTCGAGGAGCCGGCTCGGGTTTCTTTAGCGGCCAGTGCCCTTTTACGAATTCGCCAAAAATCTTCTTCAGTGGGACTATGTTCTTCAGTTTTGGATCCTCACAGCTGAGTTGAGCTACAACAATGAGGCCCTGGTTGCAACCGGTCTGGATGATGCAATTTCCTTGTGTAACCAGATTGGCAAAAAAAAAAAGACGCCAGCATTCCCTGGGTCCTAGCCAGTCTGTGCTCCCTTCCCTTCGTTCTGTGGAGTATCTTCTGCCTGCTGAGGAACCTATGCAGCTGAGCAGAACCAGGCTAACCATGCTTTTGTCTCTATTGTGGGGGCTAGGGTCATTTTCGGGAACCCTGCTCGCTTAGTCCGGGAAACGCTCGGGTCTAATACATCTGGAAGGTGGATTATTGGACCCAGAAACATCACCTTCTCGTCTTTTTCTTCTTCCGGTGTTCCTTCATGTAGGCGCTTCTCCTCAATCGATCTTTGCATATCTGGATTCCGGGTTTGTTGGCAATTTTATGGACAGGAGGACTGCTTCTTCCATGAAGCTTACCCTTTTGCCCCTCACTACACCGCTGGTAGTCTTGGCAATTGATGGCACTGTTCTCTCCCAGGGGGCCCTATCCGCTTCCAGACTCTACCTATTAAGATGTCTGTATGGATACTCTACCAGCAGTGGATATCCTTCCTCATTTTACCCAAGGCCTCTACCCCCATTGTATTGGGCCTTCCTTGGCTACAGCTCCGCTCTCAACATGTGGACTGGGTCTCTGGGCAGATCCTGGCTTGGGGTCCCTCATGTTTCTTGTCCTGCCTTCTCAAGGTGGCCCCCAAGGAGAGACTTCCGGTTGCTACCACATCTGTATCTTCTGATCCTCCTGCTGCATACAGTGATTACTGGGATGTGTTCTGTAAGAAATCAGCTGAGGTGCTTCCTCCTCACAGGTCTTTTGACTGTGCTATTGACCTTGTTCCTGGAGCAACTCTTCCTAGGGGTCGTACCTACCTTCTGTCCATCCCATAGACCCAGGCCATGTCAGAGTATGTCACAGAGAATCTAGAGAGGTTTCATCTGGAAATCCTCATCGCCTGAAGGAGCAGAGTTCTTTGTTGCCAATAAGGATGGTACCTTGAGACCCTGCATCGACTATCGAGGTTTAAACGAGGTGACTATCAAAAATTGATACTCCTTACCCTTAATTTCCGAGCTATTCACCAGGTTAAAGGGTGCCTTCATTTTTACCAAGTTGGATCTCAGAGGTGCATACAATCTGGTTCGGATACGGGAATGTGACGAATGGAAAACTGCGTTTAACACTAGAGACGGGCATTACGAATACCTGGTTATGCCTTTTGGTTTGTGTAATGCCCCAGCCGTGTTCCAAAACGTTGTCAATGAAATCTTTAGGGATCTGCAGTACCAGTTTGTTGTCATCTATCTGGATGACATTCTCATCTTTTTGGAAAATCTGCTTGTCCACGGAAACCATGTCCGCACTGTACTTCAGTGCCTAAGGCCTGGTTCACACTGGGGCGACAAACGCTCCGACATTGGGAGCTCATGTCGCATGACGTGTGAAAATCAATGTTTCCCTATGGGAACCGTCTTAACTGGTCCGACACATGTCAGTCCGACTTTGAAAATGCTCCCTGTACTACTTTGGTCCGACTTTGATCCGACTTCAGCCCATTGACTATCATTGAAGTCGGATCAAATTCGGACCGCAGTCTTGCATGATCCGACTTTGGCATGCGACTTGTGCTGTACTGCTCTTGAGGGGGAACTCCAGGCCAAATTTTAAATAAAAAACCGGCATGGGTTCCCCCTCCGGGAGCATACCAGGCCCTTAGGTCTGGTCTGGATTTGAAGGGGCGCCCCTACGCCGAAAAAACGGCATGGGGGTCCCCCCAAAATCCAAACCAGACCCTTATCCGAGCACGCAACCTGGCAGGCCGCAGGGGAAGAGGGGGGGGTCGAGAGCGGCCCCCTCCCTCCTGAACCGTACCAGGCCGCATGCCCTCAACATGGGGGGGTTTGGTGCTCTGGGGCAGGGGGGCGACCTGCGGCCCCCCCACCCCAGAGCACCCTGCCCCCATGTTGATGAGGACAGGGCCTCTTCCCGACAACCCTGGCCGTTGGTTGTCGGAGTCTGCGGGCGGGGGGCTTATCGTAATCCGGGAGCCCCCTTCAATAAAGGGGCCCCTGGATCCCGGCCCCCCCACCCTATGTGAATGAGTATGGGGTACGTCGTACCCCTACCCATTCACCTGGTGGAAAAAAATTGCAATAAAAAAACCACACAGCTTTTTAAAGTATTTTATTGCACAGCTCCGGGGGTCTTCTTCCGACTTCGGGGGTCTCCGGTGTCGTCGCCGCGCTCTCCGGTTCTTTCTTCTGCCGGGCCTCCGCTAACTTCTTTTTAGCTCTTTTGCTAGCGGAGGCCCGGTCTTCTCCGTCACCTTCTTCTTCTCCCGCTCTCCGGTTCTTCTCCCGCTCTCCGGTTCTTTCTTCCGCCGGGCCTCCGCTAACTTCTTTTTAGCTCTTTTGCTAGCGGAGGCCCGGTCTTCTCCGGCACCTTCTTCTTCTCCCGCTCTCCGGTTCTTTCTTCCGCCGGGCCTCCGCTAACTTCTTTTTAGCTCTTTTGCTAGCGGAGGCCCGGTCTTCTCCGTCGCCTTCGTCTTCTCCCGATCTCCGGTTCTTCTCCCGCTCTCCGGTTCTTTCTTCCGCCGGGCCTCCGCTAACTTCTTTTTAGCTCTTTTGCTAACGGAGGCCCGGTCTTCTCCGTCGTCTCGTCCGGCTCTCCGTTGTCCTTCTGCCAGCCCCTCCACTAACTTCTTTCGCTCTTTTGCTAGTGGAGGAGCCGGTCTTCCCGTCGTCGCCGTCGGCGTCTTCTTTCCTCTTCTCCTTCTCGATGTTGACGCGTCGCTTCCTCCCGCTGTAATACTGGCTGTCAGCTCCGCATTAATATAGGCTTCTCATGACGTCACAGTCACATGTTCCCATGACATCACAGTCACATGCTCCGGGGCCATGTGCCCCGAAACATGTGACTGTGACGTCATGAGAAGCCTATATTAATGCGGAGCGGAGAGCCAGTATTACAGCGGGAGGAAGCGACGCGTCAACATCGAGAAGGAGAAGAGGGAAGAAGACGCCGACGACGGGAAGACCGGCTCCTCCACTAGCAAAAGAGCTAAAGAAGTTAGTGGAGGGGCCGGCAGAAGGACAACGGAGAGCCGGACGAGACGACGGAGAAGACCGGGCCTCCGTTAGCAAAAGAGCTAAAAAGAAGTTAGCGGAGGCCCAGCGGAAGAAAGAACCGGAGAGCGGGAGAAGAACCGGAGAGCGGGAGAAGAAGAAGGCGACGGAGAAGACCGGGCCTCCGCTAGCAAAAGAGCTAAAAAGAAGTTAGCGGAGGCCCGGCAGAAGAAAGAACCGGAGAGCACGGCGACGACACCGGAGACCCCCGAAGTCGGAAGGCCCCCGGAGCTGTGTAATAAAATACTTTAAAAAGCTGTGTGGTTTTTTTATTGCAATTTTTTTCCACCAGGTGAATGGGTAGGGGTACGATGTACCCCATACTCATTCACATAGGGTGGGGGGGCCGGGATCCGGGGGCCCCTTTATTAAAGGGGGCTCCCGGATTCCGATAAGCCCCCCGCCCGCAGACCCCGACAACCAACGGCCAGGGTTGTCGGGAAGAGGCCCTGTCCTCATCAACATGGGGGCAGGGTGCTCTGAGGTGGGGGGGCCGCAGGTCGCCCCCCTGCCCCAGAGCACCAAACCCCCCATGTTGAGGGCATGCGGCCTGGTACGGTTCAGGAGGGAGGGGGGCCGCTCTCTCGTCCCCCCCTCTTCCCCTGCGGTCGGCCAGGTTGTGTGCTCGGATAAGGGTCTGGTTTGGACTTTGGGGGGGACCCCACGCCGTTTTTTTGGCGTAGGGGAGCCCGTTCAAATCCAGACCAGACCCAAGGGCCTGGTATGCCTCTGGAGGGGGAACTCATGCCGGTTTTTTATTTAAAATTTGGCCTGGAGTTCCCCCTCAAGATTCGTACCAAACACAGTGCCTGATATTGGCGGGGATCCAAGTCGGATCCCCGTTCATTGAAAGTCGGACATATGTCGACTTCATGTCGTAGGGCAAAGTCGGATCCAAAGTAGGACAGATGTCGTGTCGCACTAGTGTGAACCCAGCCTTAGAGAGAATAATCTGGATGCCAAGCTGGGGAAATGTTCTTTTGAATGTCCTGAGGTCCTGTTTCTGGGATGCTTTGTCTCGAGTTTGGGTTTTTGTATGGATCCTGGAAAGGTCTTGGCCATTACCAACTGGCCTCTTCCTGCTAGCCTCAAGGCCACACAGCGCTTTCTTGGGTTCACAAATTATTATAGTCAGTTCATAAGAAATTACGTTTTGGACGTCACTGAATGGTTTAAGTTTTTCAATGACGCTGGGTTACAACTTATCCAGTTTCCACTTATGAGGTAAAAACAAAAACTGCAGAAGGTAGATGCAGAAATTTGTACTCCTAAAGAGAAACTTAATCCATTTAAAGGCAATGAGGTTTATGTAAAAAAAAAGAACTTCTGCGAAAGCACCTTGAGAAGGAGGAGCTTGAGCAGAGAAATAAAAAAATTCTTAAAGATGTGACTGCCATTTAAACACTTCTTTATTTTTGTAATCTACAACGATCGCAAATGCTAACACTCCAGTGAGGGATGAAACCAATGGTGCAGTGGGAGTTGTTCAGGGACAAGGCCCCAATGTACCCCATACCATCTCATTTGGTTTCCAGTCAACCCCAGCCCCAAAGATCTGCCTTTAAGGGTGGATCTAGGGGAGGTGGTGGTAAGAGAAGAGGGGGGCAACATACGCCTCACCCACTGTTGTCAAAGTCGGTTTGGACCCTTGGGGGGAGGGATAGCCCCCGTAGAGATGATAGGTACATCACAGACTATCATGATCATTGGGGTAATGATTATTACCAGCAACATGACTATTCCCCAAGGACTCTTATAGGTGAGAATTGGTGGCAACAGTCAAACCATCCGCCACCCTTCCACCAATCTGGAAGAGGAGGCCCAGGTGGGGGTGGTAATAATAGAGTTTTTTTCCGGGGGTCCAGAACTCCAAAAGGGGAATAGACCTAAAAGGGGTTCCAGAGGGGGGAGGAGGATCCGCACAATAAAAGAGGCGGGTCTGAGAGACTCTGGACTCTTTAACCACTTAAGGACCGGTTATATTTGGAGTGCTATAGGTAAGAAATTTATATAGATTGGTGCCTTCGTCCCGTCAGTGTTTGTATGGAAGGGAAAACAAGGCTAATGTGGACTATGTAGGCACCTTATGCGTACTGATAAACAGTAGATATATATTTAAAAGGTTTTTATTACAAAATTTATAAAAAATAAAATTTGTACAATTCATATAGACAAAGATGATTTTGTGACGTTCAATATATCATACCATTGAAAACAATGGAAAAATAACAACTGTACATACATATTATGCAATGCTCGCTCAAGTTATTATTTTCCATTGTTTTCAATGGTATGATATATTGAACGTCACAAAATCATCTTTGTCTCTATGAATTGTACAAATTTTCTTTTATAAATTTTGTAATAAAAACCTTTTAAATATATATCTTCTACTGTTTATCAGTACGCATAAGGTGCCTACATAGTCCACATTAGCCTCGTTTTCCGTTCCATAAAAACACTTAAGGACCGGCCCATGTAGATTTACGTCGGCAGAATAGCACGGAAGGCATAATCACGTACCTGTACGTTGCCATTTAAATGCCTGCCGTGTGGTCGCGCTTGTGACCCTGCCGCCTTCCCCGTGAGTCGGACCGCGGGTCCTGCGGACTCTATCGCCGCGGGGATCTCCGCGATTGTCTCACGGAGGTATAGAGCAGGGAGATGCTTGTGTAAACAAGCATCTCCCCGCTCTGCCTAGTGACACGGATCTCCGATTCGTGTACTCGGAGCGAAGATCAGTGTCATGTGACACACAGCCCATCCCCCCTACAGTAAGAAACACTCAATAGGGAACGCTTAACCCCTACAGCGCCACCTAGTGGTTAACCCCTTCACTGCCATTTTCACAGTAATTGGTGCATTTTTATAGCACTGATCGCTGCAAAAATGACAATGGTCCCAAAAATGTGCCAAAAATGTCCGATGTGTCCGCCATAATGTCGCAGTCACGGTAAAAATCGCTGATCGCCGCCATTACTAGTAAAAAAAAAAAATATTAATAAAAATGCCATAAAACTATCCCCTATTTTGTAGATGCTATAACTTTTGCACAAACCAATCAAACGCTTATTGCGATTTTTGTTTTACCAAAAATATGTAGAAGAATACGTATCGGCCTAAACTGAGGAAAAATATTTTTTTTATATGTTTTTTTGGGGATATTTATTATAGCAAAAAGTAAAAAAATATTGCATTTTTTTCTAAATTGTCGCTCTATTTTAGTTTATAGCGCAAAAAATTAAAACCGCAGAGGTGATCAAATACCACCAAAAGAAAGCTCTATTTGTGGGAAAAAAAGGACGCCAATTTTGTTTGGGAGCCCCGTCGCACGACCGCGCAATTGTCAGTTAAAGTGACGGAGTGCCGAATCGCAAAAAGGGGCCTGGTCCTTTACCAGCAAAATGGTCCGGGGCTGAAGTGGTTAATCTAAGCAAGGCCATTCTTTATAATGAAGAAAAACATGTACTTAATCACGGCCTTAAATTTGCTCCATCGAAATCTTTGAATAAATTTGAAACATTCATATTTACAATATATTGGCCTACGCTAATATATTTTTACATGTAGTCCAAAAATTTTAATTAAAATATATTTTCCAAAGGCATATATTTGAAAATATATTTTTTTTTAAATATTTTCCAGATATTTTTGAACATCTAAAAAAACGCATTTAAACATATATTTTTAAATATACTTGTAAATGCATTCCAAAAATATAATTTTAATGTATTTTCCAAAGACATACATTGGAAAAATTATATTTTTAAATATATTCTTCAGATTTTTACACAAAGTAATTTCAACATATTTTTACATATATTTGTAAAAGCGTTCCAAAAATATAATTTAAATATATTTTCCAAAGGCATATATTTGAAAAAATATGTTTTTAAATATATTTTCCAGATATTTTTTAACATCTAAAAAAATGCATTTAACCACTTCCCTACCGTAGGACGTCATATGACGTCCTGGACTTTGGGGGGGGGGGGGTATCTGAATGATGCCTGCAGCTACTGGCATCATTCAGATATCCTTCTTTTCTGCCGGCGATTCTGCGCACCATAAGAATGATCATAGCGGCGGACTATCCGCCACTTGATCGTTCTTATAGGCGACGGAAGGGGACGCCCCCTCCCACGCCATCCGGTGCTTCTCCGGGCTCTCCCGTGCCATCGGGGGCCCGGAGAACGAATCGGCCGGCGCCGGATGAGGACCATAGAGATTTCCGGTGACCAGATGGTCACCGGTCATCTCTATGACCATCGGAGGCCCGGGCGCGACGTTATGACGTCACGCCCGGGTACCCGGAAGTAAAAAATAAAGTGTAAAAAAATAAATATTAAAACGCCCTATCTCTGGTAGCTCGCGCTCAGAAGTGAACACACGCGCAAGTCCCGCCCACATATGTAAACGGTGTTCAAACCACACATGTGAGGTATCGCCACGTGTGTTAGAGCGCGTGCAACAATTCTAGCACTAGACCTCCTCTGTAACTCTAAACTGGTAACCTGGAGATTTTTAAGTACCGAAGTTTGCTGCCATTCCATGAGTGTGCGCAATTTTAAAGTGTGACAAGTTAGGTATCTATTTACTCGGCATAACATCATCTTTTACATTATAGAAAAAAACGTGGCTAACTTTACTGTTTTGTTGTTTTTTAATTCATAAAACAGTTTTTTTTTTCCCCAAAGTTGGTGTTGGAGCAGTTGCTGCAGACAAGAGGGAGGTGCGCTACTATTTAGGAACTCAGGCAACATCCTTGAGACTGTTCTCCATGTGGGAGAGGTTCCAGGTAAGTGGACAGAGAGTTGGGCCAGCTGAGAGAGTCGGGGAGACTATAGCTGAGACAACTGGAAGAGAGAGTATTGGGGACCTGAGGGAACTATGAGTCTTGGAGGAGTGTGGAAGCCTGGAGTGTCAGGAGAGCCCCTTCCTAGAGGCCAGGAGTGGCTTGTGCAGCAAGGAACTGTGCCCAAGGCTGAGTGAGCCTTAAGAGCCAGGTGGATTGGCATTTTCATTTGTTGTTATTTTTGGGAGACGAACCCCTGTGTGGGAAACCAAATGCACGTATGCACTTTACTTTTTGTTTCTTTCAATAAAAGTGGGCTACCACACCCTTAAACCTTAATTCCTGTTGGCTGTGAACTCACTTAAAACGCATCTATCACTGAGCTAGACATCCCAAATGTTACAACTATTATTACCAAACACGTTCATCTGTGTCTTTATGGACCTTGCTTTGCACACTGGTGCGCAGTCATGTTGGAACAGGAAGGGCCGTCCCCAAACTGTTCCCACAAAGTTGGGAGCATGAAATTGTCCAAAATGTCTTGGTATGCTGACGCCTTAAGTGTTCCCTTCACTGGAACTAAGAGGCCAAGCCAACCCCTGAAAAACATCCCCACACCATAATCCCCCACCATAAAATGATTTGGATCAGTGCACAAAGCAAGGTCCATAAAGACATGGATGAGCGAGTTTGGGGTGAAGGAACTTGAATGGAATGCACAGTCCTAACCTCAACCCCATAGAACACCTTTGGAATGATGTCGTGTGGAGACTGCGGGCCAGGCCTTCTCATCCAACATCAGTGCCTGACCTCACAAATGCGCTTCTGGAAGAATGGACAAACATTCCCAAAGACAGACTCCTAAACCTTGTGAACAGCCTTCCCAGAGGAGTTGAAGCTGTTATAGACTGGGATGCCATTAAAGTTCATGTGTGTGTAAAGGCAGGTGTCCCAATACTTTTGGCAATATAGTGTATATACTGTATATTCTTTTTATACTAAGTCCAGTCCATTGTTTGGTCTTAGTAGGGTAATTCCAGCAGCCAATTAAAAGGAATTGAGATATTAAAGTTCCCCCCAGCACAAAATTAAAAGTCAGCAGCTACACATACTGTAGCTGCTGACTTTTTAATGCTAGGATACTTACCTGTCCTGGAATCCAGTGATGTTGGCACCCCATGTTTCCATCAGCTCTCTGGTGCTGCCACCGCCATTGCCTATAAGAGCCAATTCACACCACATGCAGTCCAGTGCGTTTTTTTTTTTCTGCATGGAAAATAGGTTATATGGTTTTCAATGGCATAGTTCACACCAGTGCGTTCCAGTTCCAGAAAAAAAAGTAGAACATTCTGCATTTTTCCTATACTGAAACATTGTAAAACCCATCAAAAACGCACTGGAACGCACCTGAACGCACATGTCCTTTTTTAAGGTTAAGAAAAAAGAGGGGGGGCAGACGTGTGTCTGAGGTGCTCCAGCAGTTCGGAGACTTACCCACGTTTCAACGCTCTCCAGCGGCCCTGCCTCGCTCTCTCCACGGACCTCTGGGAGCTGCAGACTGCCGGGAATCATCTGGGGCCTTTGCCACGGCGCTCCTCCAGCCGCCCCGTAGGAAAGTCCGCGGCTCCGGCCTGTGCTGGGGAAGCGGAGGCCATCTTGCTGCACCCAGTATCCGCCGCATTGCAGATGCCCTCCTGCACCCAGCTCCCTCCGACACCGTATCCGGAACTGTCCGCCCTTACTCCAGGTGCAGAGGATTCTTGTGGTGCCCCCCCTGTGAGCCGGCAGTCGGTGGGGAGCGAGTGTCCAGTGGAGGAGCCGCGGCCATCTTTCTTCATCCAGACATACACCCGCGGCCTCCCCGCATCTCCTAAACCCGTCGCGGGCTCCACAGCACAGCTGTAGCCTCCCATCCGGGCAGAGCAAGGCCTGTAAGGAAGATCTCAGCAGGTCCCTTCTCGGGATGAGGCACAGGTAACACTCGTGGCCCAGTCTCCAGAACCTCGTGTGGCAGCCATCTTGCTACCCCCAGGTCGTCTCCCACAGCCTTCCCATCTCTCCTGTGCCTAATCTAGATCCCTCTGTTCAACAGGAATACCACCTATGGACAAATTGAAGCCGTATTGGGGGTTTGCGGTTGGTCCTATAAATATATGTGGCGCGTATGGTGACCGATACCCTGCCCAGGTACCAAGTGTAGCGGCCATCTTGCTACACCCGGCTGCAGATGGACTGTTCTCCCTGAACCTGAATCGCCCTCACAGTTAATTCAGAGTCGCCATTATTGTCTGAATGTCACCCGTGACCCTCTCCAGGACATCTCCTCTGCTCTCTCAGACGTATGTGGAGCAGCCCTCAGCAATAACTCTCTGTGTAGTGGCCATTTTGCTTCTCCCCAGCGGTCTATTTGTCCTCCCTAATCCCTCTGTGCCCGAAACCTGCTTCATCGGAGCTCTGCGGCTCCCTCTTTTGACAGTCTGTCACCCCACAATGTAATTGAGCTACGTCTGCACCCCAACCTGGGATGAGGGAGATGAGATGAGCTAAGGTCACGTTCCTAATTAAAAGGGGGCGCATGCGCGGCGAGATGCAGATCAACCGCTCTATATAGGAGTTCCACTGATCCAGCAGAGATTTAAAGCACACTGCAGGAAGAAAGAAACCATCACAATTAACCCTAATTTTCATCGCCACCCCTGCAGTACACACCAGTGCATGTCATCGGGCAAGAAGGCGCACTGTCGCCAATCACAACATTCATTGACCACCTATCTGCTGCGCAATAAGGAGCAGAATAAAATAGCTCAAAAAGGCGCAGGTTCTCCAAAGCCGGTACAGTCTCCTATAACAAAGTGACCCTCCACAGCAGTCTACTTCCACACAAAATAACAGTGAGTGCTTCTCTCAGCTCACAAAAGCTGATCTAGATGCTAGCCTATCTAAGATTTATGAAAAACTTGTGGATAAAATACAATTTGAGCTCCAAAAAACAAGCACACTCACATAGGAAATAGCAACCCTGGGGGGGACGCACAGATGTTCTTGAAACCAAACACGATGAGCTCTCACTTGCACATAATGATCTTAGAAAGGACTTTGAATTGCTAGCGGAAAACTACACATCTTTACAATCACAGGTGGAAGATTTGGACAATCGAAATCGCAGGAATAACCTCAGGATTCGTGGCATTCCAGAATCAATCTCAGACCTGATGCCTGCAGTATCTAAACTGTTCCATAATCTTCTTCCTGAGTCACCTCCATCATCATTTGCATGTGACAGAATCCACAGAGCCCTGCGTCCTAAACCACCTCCAGACAAACCTCCACAGGACATTATTCTGTGCATGAAAGATTTCATCACAAAAGAAAGCATACTAAGAGCATCCAGAAATATGCACAATATTGAATTTGAGGGCACAAAAATCCAAATCTTTCCTGACATCTCTCAAGCTACTCTGGAAAGAAGGTGCAAACTGAAGGAAATAACATCTGTACTACAATCTGCTCACATTAGATACCGGTGGGGATTCCCATTTAAATTAACAGTACCGCATAATGGAACTATCTATACAGTCTTCAATGTTTCAGAAGGTAAAGATCTCCTGATGAAGTTGGGCCTATTGGATCCGGCGGCAGAAGTAAGACCCCCTGCTACCCCCCCACACTTCACCTATTTGGGCTACTCCAGCCCACAACGGGATCAAAGAAGATTGCGACAATCCTTCAGAACAATGGATGCCTAAAGAATAAATGGACTCATTCCTTTAGCTAACAAGGGTTTCCCTCTTCAAATATACATCAAAGAAAAGATGGGAATTAATAGAGATTAATAATCAAAGACTTCCATTATCTCTATCAAACTTAAAGAAAAGTTATTGAAGTACTGCAAGATTAAATGACTGCTCAGCTGATCTGTTCCTTTAACCACTTAAGCCCCGGACCATTTTGGCTAGTTAATGACCAGGCCCCTTTTTGCGATTCGGCACTGCGTCGCTTTAACTGACAATTGCGCGGTCATGCGATGTGGCTCCCAAACAAAATTGATACAAATGTGAACTCACCAGGGGGGGGGGGCCCAATGGTTGCCAATCCCAGTAATGGTATAACAGAAAAGCAAATCTCCCCAAAATGAGAGTAAGGGACTTTATAGGCAACCAGATTGAATGAAACAATTTGATCGATTAGATTAGTATCATTTAATTAAAAAATAGAATGTAAAAGTTTATAAGGTGTAAACAACACCAACAATATAACATCATAAATACACCAATATACAATATTGAGATATTCATGCAGTCAGTATTCCAGCCGACGCTGTTCGGGACTTATTGGGGGTCCCTTTATCAGCGTTATTCCAGATTGACTGACCATAGCATGTTCTAGACAGAAAATACAAAAACAAAAAATATACACATAATAGGACCATATATACATACATATCAAAGAAACACATATATACATAGAACATATATTCATCATGAATGGGGGCAGGGGAAAGGAGCATTGTTGAGGACAGGACTACAGATAGCCACCTACCGACTCATTTGAAAATTGTCACATGCGTCTCCAAAAGTTGTGTCAGACTCAAAAAGAATGCATAAGGTGTGACAGTAGGTAAAAGAATGCTCCAAAGATGGGCCACGCAAGGAGTAGTTGGACTGTGGACACTTGGCTATACACTAGTGTGACCAGGGCAGGTATCGTGGATGTCTATAAACAAAACAATGGACAGATTATATATGCTGTTTGCTTAAGATAGTTGGTGCATTAAAATAAACAATTGACAATTGTAGTTATCGATCCATGGCTATATGCATATAAATGCACAGAGTCATGCCTATATATAAAAAGAATGATGCAGTAAAGAAAAAAAATGTGCAATGCGTGCTAAGCCCACTATCAAGATGAGCAGGGTCACATACATATGCATCAAAAGAGCATCCATTAAACTATTTAATTGTACAGGTCAATGTGTTTGAAATCCACATTACTGCGTTATTCTTAAGTGGTATGGTCAATCAAAGGCAAAGTAACCTGTTTGTAAGAAAAAGGGGGGGGGGGCCCATTGTCATATAATCCACACTATACTAACCTTGCTCCAGAGCAGCCCAAATCAAAATTTTGTCCAAGAGCTACCTATGCGGCCATCATGTTGCATAGAGAGACAGCTAATGAGTGTATCAGCAGCTGCCTTAAATACTGCTTGGACAGACGCCAGCGCATGCACGGTGTCCCTTATCTATATGTGGAAAGAGGGGAGGAGAATGTTGTGATCCTATCGTTGCTGTATTGTGCCGTACTCCACGTTGTAGGCGACGTCATCACGACTTGCCCGTGGGTATCATGGGAAATGTAGGCATTAGGGAATAATCACCCTCCATTAGCCTACTGGTGGCCCGATCGAAGCAGCGCCCATCGCCGGCCCAGCTCCGCCATAGGGCACGCCCATCCCAGTCACAAGTCCACAGGGACAAGGGGCGGACACACTGGAGAACGCAGCGGCGCAAACCAATAAGACCAAGTCCGCTCCCACCACGACAACATCTCCAGCACCAGACCCGCCCACAGCTCCGATCCCCCTACCATATGTGCGCAGGGGGCGCACAGCGGGACACACATTAATGTGCATCCAAACACCGCACAGCCAATTCCCCGCCATGTAGCACAGTCGGCAGTCATAGCGGGTCTCCCATCAGGGAGAGTAGCGGCAACGTATCAGCTCATCTACGGAAAACCCAGTCCTCATACTGGAGGCCAGGGCAGATGCATTCTCCTAACATTGGAAGCACAAACAAAAACAGAATTGAAAAGCTCCTCCTCACTCAGTCAACCAAAGCCACATATAACTATCCCCCTTCCCTATGATGTAGAGCAAATGGGGGGGTATATAGGCTTGGTGTATGATATATATCTTTTGGTAGCAGATGTCAAAAAACATATCACATTATATCTGACAAACAGATGGAAAACCATCTGAAATGCATGCCCAGAGGACATGCATATATGGCAGGATGAAAAATTTGGCAACACAAGAAAAAGTTATTTGAGTCAAATAGGGGCAGCTGAAGTCCCGTCCTCAAGGGATTATAAGGCATACCAATAAAGGACGTGGAGTTGGAGGCATGGGATAACATAGTAAATAGTTATGGTATATATACTGTGCATATACATCCTGTTCCCCCTGCAACTGTATACATTTTTCTGATATATAAAGAAAACATACAGACCTATCTTAAAAAACATTATATCAATTGTAATAGATGCAGTGGGGCAACATCGGACAGAAGGGAAGAGTAGGCCGATTGCAGATGATGGGGAGAGGGGTGGAGAGAAGAACAAATACATACATATACTACTGGAAATAGATGTATAGAGTTCAAACTACTCCTAAAGGAAGTGATTGTTATGTACATATTGTTTTAAAGATCCTTCTCACATACCCCTGACTCGAATCCCTCTAAAAATGGTCTAAAACTGATCTGGGTGTTCAAACCTGGAAAACAAGTAGCATTTAGTTCCATTATCCATCTGGTCTCCCGTTGTAATAGGAGTTTGTTCCAATCCCCTCCTCTAACATGGGGATGGATACGGTCCAGAATTAAAAAATTGAAATAGGGGCATATACCTCCATGGTGGATAAGTACATGTCTTCCCATGGGCAGATCAGGGTTGGCTTTCTGCATACTTATTATGTGTCGCCTTGCACGTTTTCTGAACTCCAATTTTGTTTTGCCAATGTAAAAGCACTTACATTGGCATATCAGTAGGTATATTACACCTACTGTTTTACAGTTGGCGTAGTGCTTTGGTTAAAAACGCATGCCAATAGGTAGTACTATATCTTTCTTTGTATTCATAAAGCGACAGGTTGTGCAACCACCACACATAAATGTTCTTACACTGGTCAGATCTGAAAGCCCCAACGAATTTGCTTTGGACCAACTGGTCTTTGATTGATCTGGTCCTACAGTATGTGATTAGTGGACGTGATGACACATACGAGTTTAGTATTGGGTCAACAGTGAGCAGGTGCCAAAACCTTTCACAAATCCTCTTAATTGTCTTATGCTGGCCACTGTATCTAGTGATGATACGGGTGGTCTGCGGTTGGAGGTTCTCAGCTTGTTCGGTTTCTGGGAAGAGAAGGCTTCTT
Organism: Rana muscosa; assembly: GCA_029206835.1. Lineage (NCBI taxonomy): Eukaryota > Metazoa > Chordata > Amphibia > Anura > Ranidae > Rana > Rana muscosa. The sequence goes on from JARGYO010000162.1 coordinate 24,071,548, forward strand.
CTTGTTTTTTCATTAGCGCGATTAAAGGCTCTCTTGAGGCACCTATGAGAGTAACCTCAGTCTAGGAGTCTCACTTTTAGGTGGTTTGCCTCAGTGATAAATGACTCCTCATTTCAACAGTTTCTCCTTAATCTCAAATATTAAGAGTAAGGAATGGATTGAATAAGGGGAATAAGGGGACTGGGGTGCGCACTGGAGGCATATAGCACAGTGTTCCCCGCAGTAGGCTTCCTAAAGAGGCTGCTAGAGAGAGTGCCATCGTCATTCCTGGAGATACAGATATCCAAGAATGTGACCGCATCTCTGCTATAGGACATGGTGAAAAACAGATTAAAATAATTTTTATTGATGGCTAATAGGAAGGCATTGAGCGATTCCACTGACCCCTCCCAGACGATGAGGATATCATCGATGTACCTGTACCAAGTGGTAATGTGGCACATCAATGTGGACAAATCCTCATCGTCTAGGAGGGACCGTTCCCACTCCCCCAGGTACAGGTTGGCATACGATGGGGCACAAAATGTCCCCATCGCTACCCCCTGCACCTGGAGGAAGTGGGAACCATTGAAGGAAAAGCAGTTATGAGTTAGTATAAACTCTAAAGAGGCGGTGGTAAATTGCCAGATCTTCCAATCATCTTTGTGGGATTGCAAAAGTGTGTGCTTCACAGCTGCAATTCCCAAGTGATGGGGAATTGAGCTGTAGAGATCCTCCACGTCCACAGTTACGAACGACGTATCAGGAGTAAGTTGCATACCCTCAAGATTTTTAAGCAGGTGTATGGTATCTTTAATATAAGATGGAATGTTGAGTACATATGGTCTTAATTGAGCATCAACAAATTTGCTTACATTTTCAGTGATACTGCGGATTCCTGAAAATATTGGCCTGCCAGGTGGAGTTTTTATGTCTTTATGCACTTTCGGCAGACTATAGAAGGTAGGGATTAGTGGATGTTTAGTTCGTATAAAATCCCAGGTCTCTCTATCAATAGCTCCGTTGGCAAATCATTCATCTACTAAAGCATAAAAGTGTTTATTGTATTTTTCAATCGTAGCATTCGAGATCTTTTTGTACCATACACTATTTGTGAGGATCTTATCGCACATCTCCTGATATTGATTATTTGTCATTATGACAATGTTGCCACCTTTATCTGGCTTAATAGACAGCTCATGGTGGTCTCTTAGTGATTTAAGTGCAATTTTTTCATTAAATGATACTAATCTATCGATGAAATTGTTTCATTCAATCTTGTTGCCTATAAAGTCCCTTACTCTCATTTTGGGGGGATTTGCTCCAAACAAAATTGACGTCCTTTTTTTCCCACAAATAGAGCTTTCTTTTGGTGGTATTTTATCACCTCTGCGGTTTTTATTTTTTGCGCTATAAACTAAAATAGAGCGACAATTTTGAAAAAAATTCTATTTTTTTTCCTCAGTTTAGGCCGATACGTATTCTACAAATTTTTGGTAAAAAAAAAAACACGCAATCGGCGTTTGGTTTGCGCAAAAGTTATAGCATTTACAAAATAGGGGATAGTTTTATGGCATTTTTATTAATTATTTATTTTTACTAGTAGGCGGCGATCAGTGATTTTTTTTCGTGACTGCGACATTATGGCGGACACCTTTGACACATTTTTGGGACCATTGTCATTTTTACAGCTATAAAAATGACACTGGCAGTGAAGGAGTTAACCACTAGGGGCACTGAAGGGGTTAAGTGTGTCTAAGGGAGTGATTACTACTGTTAGGGGGCGTGGCTACGAGTGACACGTCACTGATCTCCGCTCTGATTACACAGAGCAGAAATCAGTGAGTGTCAGTAGGCGAGATGTGTTTACACTAACATCTCCCCGCTCCATCCCTCCGTGAGACGATCGCGGGGATCCCCGTGGCGATCGAGTCCGTGGGACCCACGGTCCGACTCACGGCCAAGGTAGCGCGCGACCCCCACGTCGGGCAGTTAAAGGCGACGTACAGGTACGTTGATGTGCCTGTACATGCCATTCTGCTGACTTATATCTACTGGAGGGTGTCCTTAAGTGGTTAAAAGAACACTAGTTGTTATTTCTTATTAAATTTTTATAAGAATTTATATATTTTTTTATTGCCTTTTCTCATTACAAGATATACGGCATGCACGTACTTTTTTTTAATAGAATCTTAGTGATCTGCTCTGCCTCCGTTAGTTTGTCCCCCTACTCACAAAGGGACGCCAAAATATGGTTCAGTTCATGACAATTATTATACGACTTGTCCTTATGTGAGTTTTGGATATTACTGTCCACTCCAAAATGGTTCTTAGTCAGGCGGTGTTCTTCACCCTGACTCCCAACTTAGGTATATTTTTTCTCAGAGTTTCACTAAGTTAGTATGTTTTTACAAATGTTTGGAAAGGTCTAACACATTTTTTTGTTCTTTAAGGTGTTATATATGCTTAACCATAAGCAATGCAATGTTGATATCTTCTCCAAGGTTTTCATTACTGTCGTTCTACAGGATAAATACATTAATCTCCATCTTTTATGAGATTAAGAGCAATATAAGTAAACATTTTGGTTATATAATCCAAGTCTTAGTAATCCCTGATATAGTAAATATCACTTACTATCATATCAAACCAATCTCTACCTATGAGTTTTACAATAGGACTTAAAGTACCATCACACGATGTCCAAGGCTTTAACTCACCTTGTAAACAGGAAAAAAGCATTCCGTATCTATAAAAGATTAGGTGCGGATATTATTTTACTACAGGAAACCCATTTCGCCACCAACAACCACCCGCAATATTTTGACAAATCTTATAGTCAGCATTACTGTACGGATTATATTTCCAAGACTCGTGGGTACGGCCATTTTTATAATGAGATCTCTAGTCATGGAAATACTCAACATTTCTAAGGATCCAGAGAGTAGATTTCTGATCCTGAAAGGCATCCTCAAAGGTCGCCAAATCACTATTGCTTCAATTTATGCTCCAAATGACACAAGCTACTTTCTTCAAAAAAATTCTTGACAGATATCATTCCCCCCACCTAATAGTAGGAGGAGACTTTAATTTGGCAGCAAATTCTGTACTTGATGGAAGTAGAATAGCCCCATCATCAAAGGCATTCCCTAAATCGCTTTCCCGTTCTCTACATAACTTCCAATTGATAGACACATGGAGAGCTCATAACGTTGGCATAAAGGGCTTATACTTTCTATTCTCATCCACATGAAAACTATGCAAGATTAGACTATATTTTTGGAACCCCAATCCCTTTAGCTAACTCATCTAATGCTGACATCCATATATGCCCTTGGTCTGACCATCATATTGTTTCTTTTACTCACATAGGCATGGCCTCTACTCCATATAAATGGCGCATTAATGACTCCCAATTAACCACTTGACCACTGGGCACTTAAACCCCCTTAATAACCAGACCAATTTTCAGCTTTCGGTGCTCTCACATTTTGAATGACAATTACTCAGTCATACAACACTGTACCCATATGAATTTTTTGTCCTTTTTTTCACACAAATAGAGCTTTCTTTTGGTGGTATTTAATCACTGTTGGGTTTTTTATTTTTTGCGCTATAAGAGAAAAAAGACTGAAAATTCTGTAAAAAAATGTTTTTTTTTTCGTTTCCGTTATAAAATTTAGCAAATTACTATTTTTTCTTCATAAATTTTGGCCAAAATTTATACTGCTACATATCTTTGGTAAAAATAAGTACAAATTGGTGCATATTATTTGGTCTTTGTGAAAGTTATAGAGTCCACAAGCTATGGTGCCAATATCTGAAAATTGATCACACCTGAAGTACTGACGGCCGATCTCATTTCTTGAGACCCCAACATGCCAGAAAAGTACAAATACCCCCCAAATGACCCCTTTTTGGAAAGAAGACATTCCAAGGTATTCAGAAAGAGGCATTGTGAGTTTTTTGAAGTTGTCATTTTTTCCCACAATTCTTTGCAAAATCAAGATTTTTTTTTTCTCTTTTTTTTTTCACAAAATTGTCATATTAGCAGGTTATTTCTCACACACAGCATATGCATACCACAAATTACACCCCAAAACACATTCTGCTATTCCTCCCGAGTATGGCGATACCACATGTGTGAGACTTTTACACAGCGTGGCCACATACAGAGGCCCAACATGCAGGGAGCCCCTTCAGGCGTTCTGGAGCACCGAGGCCAAATCTGACATTTCTCTCCTACATGTAAAAATCATCATTTATTTGCTATAAAATTACATAGAACCCCAAAACATTATATATGTTTTTTTAGCAAAGACCTTAGAGAATATAATGGTGGTTGTTGCAACTGTTTATCTCGCACGATATTTGCGCAGCAATTTTTTTAACGCGTTTTTTACGGGAAAAAAATGTTTTGTGCTTAAAAAAAAAAAAAAACAGTAAAGTTAGCCCAATGTTTTTGCATAATGTGCAAGATGAAGTTACGCCGAGTAAATAGAAACCTAACATGTCACCCTTAAAAATTGCACACGCTTGTGGAATGGCGCCAAACTTCGCTACTTAAAAATCCCCATAGGCGACGCTTTAAATATTTTTACTGGTTACATGTTTTGAGTTACAGAGGAGGTCTAGGGCCAAAATGATTGCTCTCGCTCTAACGTTCGCAGAGATACCTCACATGTGTGGTTTGAAAACCGTTTTCATATGTGGGCGGGACTTACGTATGCGTTCGCTTCTGTATGCGAGCTCAAGGGGACAGGGGCGCTTTAAAAAAATTTTTTTTTTTTTATTGTTCATTTTACTTTATTTATTTTAGTTTGACATGTTTTTCCGCCCCAATTTTTTTTTTGATCACTTTTATACCTATTACAAGGAATGTAAACATCCCTTGTAATAGGAATATGGCATGACAGGTCCTCTTTACAGTGAGATATGGGGTCAATAAGACCCCACATCTCACCTCTAGGCTGGGAAGCCTGAAAAAAAACAATAAAAAAAAACAACAATCCTGGCTTTGATCGTAGCGTTGAGTCGGTAGGAGCACCGGAGGGCGGCGGGGGGGGGGGACATCCCCTCTCGCCTCCCGTAAGAATGATCAAGCGGCGGAACAGCTACTATGATTGTTGTTATGGTGTAGGGAATCGCCGGCTGAAAAAGCTAATATCTGAATGATGCCTGTAGCTGCAAGCATCATTCAGATATCCCCGCACAAAGTCAAGGACGTCATATGACGGCCGGCGGGCGGGAAGTGGTTATTGCGGAGTATTGCCGGGCATTGCGGAGTATGGCCGGGCATTGCGGAGTATGGCAGGGCATTGCGGAGTATGGCAGGGTATTGCACAGGGGGTATTGCACAGGGTATTGCAGAGTATTGCGCAGGGTGATGCAGAGTATTGCGCAGGGTGATGCAGAGTATTGCGCAGGGTGATGCAGAGTATTGCGCAGGGTGATGCAGAGTATTGCGCAGGGTGATGCAGAGTATTGTGCAGAGTATTGCGCAGGGTATTGCAGGGTATTGCGCAGGGTATTGCAGAGTATTTTGCAGGGTATTGCACCAGGGTATTGCAGAGTATTGCACCAGGGTATTGTGCAGGGTATTGCAGAGTATTGTGCAGGGTATTGCAGAGTATTGCACCAGGGTATTGCAGAGTATTGCGCAGGGTATTGCGCAGAGTATTGCACCAGGGTATTGCAGAGTATTGCGCTGGGTATTGCAGAGTATTGCGCTGGGTATTGCAGAGTATTGCGCTGGGTATTGCAGAGTATTGCGCTGGGTATTGCAGGGTATTGCACCAGGGTATTGCAGGGTATTGCAGGGTATTGCACCAGGGTATTGCAGAGTATTGCACCAGGGTATTGCAGAGTATTGCACCAGGGTATTGCAGGGTATTTTGCAGAGTATTGCACCAGGGTATTGCACCAGGGTATTGCAGAGTATTGCACCAGGGTATTGCAGAGTATTGCACCAGGGTATTGCAGAGTATTGCACCAGGGTATTGCAGAGTATTGCACCAGGGTATTGCAGAGTATTGCACCAGGGTATTGCAGGGTATTGCACCAGGGTATTGGCAGGGTATTGCACCAGGGTATTGGCAGGGTATTTTGCAGAGTATTGGCAGGGTGTATTGCAGAGTATTGGCAGGGTATTGCACAGGGATGGCTGAGCAGGGATGGATGGATGGCTGGATCTGTGACTGCAATTGTCACAGATCCAGCCCACAGCGCTGCTGCTGCCATCCGCTCCCTCCCCCTCCCCTCTCACACTGTACCGATCGGTACAGAGAGGGGAGGGAGGAACCGGCATCATCACATGACGCCGGTCTGTTTACAAGTGATTGCTCCGTCATTTGACGGAGCGATCACGTGGTAAACGGCCGCTATCAGCGGCGATTTACCGCGATTCATGATCCGCCAGGTCCTCTGGACCCGGCGGTCACGGAGTTTCCCGTGTGCGCGCCCCAGGGGGCGTGCGGGAGCGCGATTCTGGGAGGACATTATATAACGTCCTCCCAGAGTTAAGCAACCACCTTGTCGACGTTATTTGTCGGCAGGTGGTTGCTAAGTGGTTAACAGACCCCACTATAACTCAACAACTTTCAACACAATTAGCAGATTACTTTACTCATAATATAACTCCTGATATACACATGACCACGTTATGGACAGCACATAAGGCAGTTAGAGAGGTCATCTAATGAATTCAGCCTCAGCCAAAAACAAATCAAAATTTATAAATATTAATACCCTAACTAAAGAATTAGATAAATTATATTACAAACATTTCCAATCCCCATCTCCAGCTTTATATAAACTAATCCAAGATAAGAGATCTTGACACATTATTGTCTACTGACACAGAAAAGGCCCTGAGATGGTCCAAAGCAAAATTCCTATTATATAGCAACTCTGCCCCCACCATGTTTGCTAGAAAGTTGAAACAATCCACAAATCCTCCACATGTCTATAAATTACGCAATTCCAATGGAAATATAGTCTCTCACCCTAAAGAGGTTATGGAAATTTTCACTGACCCCTCATTCCTCACCAGTGCAGTCATCTCTCGATTGGCTTGGTGACGTTTTGCTTCCCACTCTGTCTGCCCAGCAAATTTAGAAACTAAATGCACCATGTTCCTCTTCTGAAATAGCTGAGATTATTAAGTCCCTAAAAACCTCTACAGCACCCGGTCCAGATGTTTTTTTTACCTTATATTATTAAAAAAATTCCCATATTCTGGCCCCGCCAAATTATACAACTACATTTTACAAGGCAATAAATTCCCAGAAGAAATGCTTCTAGCCAATATGTGTTCATTACCCAAGCCCCAAAAAGATCACACCTCACCACAGAACGATCGCCCAATATCAGTCATAAATAATGACCCTAAAATTTTTTGCCGTTTGCTGGCGGACAGAGTGGCGACGGTCATCGCCTCGTTAATCCACCCAGACCAAACAGGTTTTATTCCAGGCAGACATATAACATATTAAATGTGAAAAATAATGCGCATCCTTAACTGAAACAATGAAGTGTATGAAACAATATGTCACAATTGACATATGATATGAAAAAAAGTGAATAAACACCTTTAGGGTACAATGTACCACAATATGCACAAGCACATAAATAGTACAAAACACAAAAATTAAATATACAATAAAAGAGTCCATAGAAGCAGTAAAGAAAGCAACACAAAAAAAATAAAAAAAATATTGTGAATGAAAAATTGAAGAGAGACCAGAAATTCTTGAAGCTTTTCAGTCCAGCAGGTGAAAAAACAATCTTTATCAGATAATGGATGTCTCCTTACCAAGAAAGGTGGACCCCCGTGACAGAGGTCATACGAGCTCAACACATAGGCTTCACTCAGACCGCTGCGGCGACGATCACATCGTCCAAGTGCCCCCTTCCTTAGAAATGCGGCCGATGAAGACTTTCCAAGGTATAACAACCATAGATCACCGCTCACACATAGGTTAGGGAAATAGAAATAAAAAACTTCATGGTGCAGCAAGTTTCATATAAAAGAAACTATTTATTGAAAGCTGACATCCAAAAAATAAAAGACAAGGTGCTGATTGTATGCTAACGCAATGTAACAAACTCCATGAATAAAAACGAAACAATCAGCCGCGGCTCACGCCAGCCAGCTGAAATGCGGTGACGTCAGAATCCTTTGAGCTCCACCCGACGCTGCGTTTCTCCTTACAAGGCGTCTACTGGGAAAGGAGGCTAGGGAGGAGACATCACTCACCACATTATATAGCCCCATTTTTTTCACTTGGATGTGAATTTAGGTGTTTTCTTTTGGGGGTAGCGTGGATATTTCCACATTACACATTATTTCCACTGAATATATTTTATCTCGCAGCTTCCCATCCCCACTTTAATATATTTTGTACTTTCGTATCATATATATTTTTTGTGATCACATTGGTCCTTTGAAATGGACATTTTTGATTTCCATAGGAGCAGAAAAATTAACCCTGACGAGGTTTTTGATCAAACCAGTTCAGAGGTTGATAGTATACGGGGAATCTTTATGAGGTTAAAAAATATACTCATATCTGAATTACATGCCGCCTAGGATATTGTTTTCTTGGAGCGGTATCTCCAAGAGAAGATGATACCCAGAAGCTTACGGTGGCATGTATACCCGGATAGAGGGGACGAGGAAATCAGGGAATGGTTCCTCTACTTCAATGGCGTGGGATTAGCATTCCTTGAGTTTTTGCTTTCCAGAAAAAGAATTAAAGTAGCCAAATTACAGCAGGAAATCAATGATATAAAAGAAAAACTAGTCCCTATGAGTAAAGAGGGTTTATATCAGGTATATACCAAGGAGTTGAGGGAAATTCTAATTGAAGAAGAGGAGGAGCAAAGAATAAAAAAAACGAAAAAATATCTTAGGGACGTAGAGGATTATAAATCCCATAACGTCTTTCAATGGCAGGAGAGCCATCATGATAGTGTTTCTAACTCACCAGAAGCTATCAGTATGGAGGAGGGTGTGGCTAGTGACAATGCATCTACATTACCCAATTTGGATTATCCTAGACCCTCTTTGGGTCCTCCTCCTCCCATCACCCCTGGATACAAAGAATCAGGACCAAGAAGAACAGGGGGGGGGCAAGACGCCACAACAGGCTAGGAAAAAGGGTAACCCCAACACTGGTAGGCCCCCAGAAAATGGACCCAATACCTATTACCCCCCACCTTACCAATATCCCAAGAACCAAGGGAGGTTCCCTAATTCCGGGGGAAATAGGGGTAACAGACAACCCCAAGGGTCCTACCAATATCAATCCAACACATACATGTATCCCACTGATAGATTGCCTTATAGAGACTATTATGGCCCTTATGATGATCCCACACATAGGAGCTATCCGAATGATGGACACCTGGCGGGTCCACCTACCCCACCTCAGGTGCCGTGGGGATATGACATTCCTACTAGAAATCAATGTGGACCATCGCAGGGATATGGGGAGGGCAATGAGGAGAGGAATCCTCCTAACATTGGACTGCGATCAGCCGTACCACTTCAAACTCGTGGATTTGAAGGTCTGTCTGGAGCAGTACCCCTAAGAAATAAAATGGACAACTCTGTAGGGAGGGGACAGGGGAAAAAAGGAAGGCTTAGAGATGAGGTAGAGGAGGGGAGTGGCACAACCCCCAAAAAATCCAGAAAGAGATAACTCGTAAAGGTGTTTCTTATCTTAGTGATGAAGAGGTGATAAGATTAACAAAGTATAAAATTGACTTCATAACAGGAACTCAAATATGCACCCATGAAGTGTTTGAATCATTTCTAATGTTTTTAGACATCAACAAATAGTTTCCTCATTCATTGGGTATATATATTTTTTCCTGTCTATTTTTTCCTGTTTATTTCTTAGTCCTCCCCCCCCCTTTTTTCGTTGCCTTCCCAACCCCCTTCACCTATTTCCTCCCCCCCCCCTCAATTTGTCCTCTGTCCTCGTTTCCTACCCTAGGGTAAATGAGGACAATATACAGGCACCAATATAGGTTAGAGTATATTTATTTAATTATTGTGTCAGATCCATATTAAATATAAAATATACTTTTTATTTTTTATCCTATTAATTTTTGCTTTTTATAATATATCTGTATATATTTTTATATAAAAGGTTTTTTGTGTTCATATACATAATTTTTACATGAAAATTGATTTTAACATGCTATTTCTTCTGAGTCGCACTCTAAATATCATTAGGGGGGTCCGTTTAAATCTACTGATACCCGAGTGATATGCAGGATATAGTTGGGAAACATGAACTGATTTTTAACATTGTTTATATTTAGTAAAGATCATGGGATTGATATTGTTGCAAAGTGTTACATTTGTATGTTTGTTTTTATATAATGTAATTTTTTTCTGGTAATATGTATCAGTGTGAAACGGTGACATATTGCACAGTTAAATATACTGCTTACATGTACCGTCTCATATGAATTGAGACATGGATAGCTAGGGGAGATGAAGACAATTTATTTATTTTCCCTTTCTCTCCTGTCTGGCTTCCGGTGTCACTCTCCTGCACGGGCTATATAATGTGGTGAGTGAAGTCTCCTCCCTAGCCTCCTTTCCCAGTAGACGCCTTGTAAGGAGAAACGCAGCGTCGGGTGGAGCTCAAAGGATTCTGACGTCACCGCATTTCAGCTGGCTGGCGTGAGCCGCGGCTGATTGTTTCATTTTTATTCATGGAGTTTGTTACATTGCGTTAGCATACAAACAGCACCTTGTCTTTTATTTTTTGGATGTCAGCTATCAATAGTTTCTTTTATATGAAACTTGCTGCACCATGAAGTTTTTTTATTTCTATTTCCCTAACCTATGTGTGAGCGGTGATCTATGGTTGTTATACCTTGGAAAGACTTCATCGGCCGCATTTCTAAGGAAGGGGGCACTTGGACGATGTGATAGGCTTCACTCAGACCGCTGCGGCGACTATGTGTTGAGCTCGTATGACCTCTGTCACGGGGGTCCACCTTTCTTGGTAAGGAGACATCCATTATCTGATAAAGATTGTTTTTTCACCTGCTGGACTGAAAAACTTCAAGAATTTCTGGTCTCTCTTCAATTTTTCATTTTTTCATTCACAATATTTTTTATTTTTTTTGTGTTGCTTTCTTTACTGCTTCTATGGACTCTTTTATTGTATACTTAATTTTTGTGTTTTGTACTATTTATGTGCTTGTGCATATTGTGGTATATTGTACCCTAAAGGTGTTTATTCACTTTTTTTCATATCATATGTCATTTGTGACATATTGTTTCATACACTTCATTGTTTCAGTTAAGGATGCGCATTATTTTTCACATTTAACATTTCATTGTAGTTTATATTCTAACTATTAATAATTGCAGCACCATCACTTTTTTTCACCTATAGGGGATTTTTCCCATTTTCTAGGATTTTGATCCTGCCCATTTTTCACCATTTTTTTCACTTGGATGTGAATTTAGGTGTTTTCTTTTGGGGGTAGCGCGGATATTTCCACATTACACAGACATATAACATAGGGCGCTAACTTACATGCTAACCCAGCGGTTATCCTTAGCCTTGATATTCACAAGGCTTTCGATAGTGTCAGTTGGTCATACCTGGAATTACTGCTCCCCAGATACGGTCTTTGTAATGAATTCATGCATGGCTTTAAAGCTTTATATCAAAATCCCCTAGAATCAGACTTCCAGGAGAAAACTCAGGAGTTCTTTGCATTGGGTAGATAAACTAGACAGGGGTGCCCCCTTTCCCCTCTCCTTTTTGCCCTGGCCATAGAACCCCTTGCACGGGCCATTCGTAATAATATTCGTAATAATATTAAAGGCTATTCTAAAGGCCTTAGAGACTTCAAATTGAGCCTATACACTGATGACGTTTTGATTTTCCTTTCAGATCCCTTAATATCCCTTCCAAACCTTATCAAAGAATTAGAAACATTCCATGATCTCACTGGCCTAGGGGTTAACTTATCCAAATGTACTGCAAGGCCTATAGATATTCCCCCACTGTTGGCAGCATCTTTGCAAGAAAGATTTTCTCTTTTTCCTGGACCTCACAATCTTTTAAATATTTGGGCATCCGCCTTACCCCATCTTATAAAACTCTTTCAAACCAATTACCCACCACTATTTACAAATATCAAAACACTACTAAAAGAATGGTCTAATTACCACATCTAATTTTTAGGGAGAATAACAGCTACCAAAATGGTGATTTTACCTAAACGACTTTTATTTTAGGGCTTTACCCATACTGATCCCTAAAAGCACATTAGACTCCCTTCAGAGGGAAATTAACAAATTTATAAGGCTCAACAAAAAAACGAGGTTTGGTTACTCTCTTATGCACAGATCTCATTCAAATGCTGGTTTAAGCCTTCCTAACTTATGGTGTTATTATTTGGCAGCAAGATTTACACAGTTAGCTCAATGGTTTGCCCCCCCCCGAATCAAGTGTCATGGTTACATTTTGAAGAACAGTCAATTATACCATTCCATCTTCAAGGTATCTTATGGTCCAGGTCGATTCAACCCAGAGAGATCTTTTCCTTAAATATGGTGGTGGCTCAATCATACCAATTGTGGTACCGTTATAAAGATAAATTTGACTTAATTTCTCCTTAGACATGTGCATGTAGTTTCGTTCCGAATCGAAATTCTGACAAATTTTTCATTATTCGGAAATTCGTATGCATCCGAATTTCCGAATGACAAAAGTAACAAATTTAAACAAATCCAAAAAAAACAAACGAAATTCGAGTCGAATCGAATTCGTAAAAAAATTTCAATCGAATTCGAAAACAAATTCTAATCGAATTTGAAACAAAAAAAAACGATTTTCTAAGAAATAAAATAGAATATAAAACAATAAACAATAGGATAAAAAAATAATACAATAGAATTTAATAGAATGTAATAAAAAAGAACCGTCTTCGGAAATTCCAATAGTATAAATTCGAATTTGAGAATAGATTGGAAAATAATTCAAAACAATGGAAACTAAAATGGAAAAGAATAGAAAAACAGTAGAACAGAATAGAATAAAATATAATATATATCAGGGATATGCAATTAGCGGACCTCCAGCTGTTGCAGAACTACAAATCCCATGAGGCATAGCAAGACTGACAGCTACAAGCATTACACCCAGAGGCAGAGGCATGATGGGACTTGTAGTTTTGCAACAACTGGAGGTCCGCTAATTGCATATCCCTGATATATATTATATTTTATTCTATTCTGTTCTATTGTTTTTCTATTCTATTCTAATCTTTTCTATTTGAATTTGAATTCATTCTATACGAAATTTGAATTTCTTATAGAATGAAATCGAATTTGAATAGAAAAGATTATAATAGATTAGTTTCGTATTAGAATTTGAATTTTTTTTGACCGAATTCAAAAAAAGTCGATCAAATTTGAAAAAAATCTATCGCATTCGAAAACAGTAAAAAGTATATATAACCATTTTCCAAAATTCGAATTTTGTATAGAATGAAATCAAATTAGAATAAAAAAGATTAGAATAGAATAGAAAATAATAAACTAGAAAAACAATAGAACAGAATAGAATAAAATATATATGATATTTTATTCTATTTTGTTCTATTGTTTTTCTAGTCTATTCTTTTCGATTTAAAACTTTTCCATTCAAATTCATTCTATAAGAAATTCAAACCTCTGAAGCCATCTTCCGAAATTTGAATTTAGTATAGAATGAATTTGAATAGAAAAGATTACAATAGAATAGAAAATAGAAAAAAATAGCATAGAAAAACAATAGAACTGACTAATTATTCTGTACTATTGTTTTTTTATGCTATTCTTTTCTATTCTATTCTAATCTTTTCTATTCAAATTCGAATTCATTCTATACAAAATTCGAATTTCGGAAGATGGCTTCTAAAGTTCGAATTTTGTATAGAATGAATTTGAATAGAACAGATTTGAATAGACTAGAAAAACACTAGAACAGAACAGGTATGTATGTATGTATGTATATATATATATATATATATATATATAAAACATCTTCCAGAATTTGAATTTAATATAGAATGAAATTGAGTTTGAAAAGAAAAGATTAGAATAAAAAATATTAGAAAAGAATAGCATAGAAAACAATAGAACAGAATAGAAAAATATATTTTATATATATTCCGAAATTAGAATTTTGTATAGAATGAAATCCTTTATTGGTGACCCCGGCCTTCAGAAATAGCAGCTTTTGCTATATATGGAAACTACATAACCTCACTACCCTATCCCTTAATAATAAATTTCACCCTTTTTCAGATTTATGTGAACGATACAATATCCCAATTTCAGAACTACCCCGTTACACTCATATTGAAAAATTCTACCAAAGATACTTCTCTCTAACATTGTATCCCCCTGTGGTAGTGTGGTACCCCACCAGTGTATGAATACAGGATTCTCAACCAGGCAGGTTGAGGGGCTCCAGGGTATTTGCTTGTTTGGGAGGAAACTGGCTTTTCAGTTTCCTCATGATTTACTAAAGTCCACTTTGGGACCCGGAGCTTGGGGATTTCTTAGAGATCCAGGTGGGATGAAATCCCAGTCCTGGATCCGGGTTTTGAGACTCAACTGCACACTGATTGTTCAGGTGTGTGTGGGCCTGATAGTAGAATCAGGACCAGCATTCTGGGCCCCACCCTCCCGACGAGTGCAGGTGTGCACTGGGGAAGCCATAGAGTGCAAGTGTGCACTGGAGAAGTCAGAGAGTGCTTGTGTGCACAGTGGAAGCCAGAGACCCAGGTCTGAGGGTCAGAGCAGCAAGGGGCTGCTATCCAAATGGATGGTGTTGCAGATGGAATAGTCTATAGGAGACAGACAAGAGCCTGAAGTGGAAGGCCTGAGCAGCACTGCTGTATGTATAAGCCAGGAGGCTGAATGTCATTTTGTTGTTGAAAAGGAGTACTGAAACCCCTGCGAGGGAAAACCTTTTGATTTTGTTTTGAACTTCTTTTAATAAAAATGGGCAAACAACCCTTAAAAAGAAGAACCAGCGAGTGGCGGTGTCCTTCAAGCTCTACACTTGATGCTAGTCCTTCACACCCCTTATTAACAATTTGAACAAATCTGCATCTCCTCACTGAGAGATAGGGGATTGATCTCTCGTATCTACCGCTGCTTGAATGAATTCTCTCTTTTAGAAATGTCAAAACCAATGCTTCAATTGGAAATTGACTTGGACCAATCTTTTACACCATCAGACTGGACCACTATGATCCAAAACCTAATGAAATGTACTCGCTCAATTTCAGCGAGAGAAACGGCCATCAAATTACACACCAGATGGTACCTAACCCCATACAAAATAAACACATTTTATCCATCAGTATCTCCCTCATGTTTTAGAGGTTTTCCAGATCAAGGTACCATCTTACACACATTCTGGAACTGCATAGCTTTGAAACCCATATGGCTACAAGCAGCTGCTAGGATCGAACATATCATAGGTAAAAAAATTACCCTCACCCCAAAATGTGTTTATTGTTTGCACCTATACCAAATGTACCCACACAGCATACATATACATACTAATACATACACTGTTTAACTCAATCCACTGGATGATAGCATTTAATTGGCTCTCACCAACAGTTCCTTGGTCCCAGGTATTAAATAGAATGGATCAAATGAAACTCTCAGAATGTATATTCCATACACTCTTCGACACCATGCACATTTAAAAAAAAAAATGGTCCCCATGGGAGATACCAATTCCTTAAATATCACACTGTGAAGCATAATAATGTTTATCATAAAATAAACCTGAGTTTTGTAAAATATATTACATGATATGAACATACATACCTAAGTTGTATCTTTGTTGATCTTATACTGTATTGCTATGTTATTATATGTACCATTCACCTTATGTTTTGGTTACACATTTGTACTGACCTACGACCTTTTACAATAATAAAAATCGTTTGTAAAGAAAAAAGAGGGGGGAAAAATGCCCTGGAATGCATTAAAAACACGCATGCAGAAAAGCATCGGGAACGCATCCGCCTCAGTGAGATCTCTCGGAAGTGGGGACAGGTATCTGTCAAAAACAGGAACCTGCTCCCCTCCCTCAAAAGGGGGCCAAATGTGGCAAAGTAGGAGGGGGGAGAGGCAGATAAGTGGAGCTTCCACTTTTGGGTGGAACTCCGCTTTAAATGTCATATCCCTGCCCAAGCTGCACTGCTGCCTTATGCCAATACTAGGCTGGGTTGGAAGATAAATATGTAAGTGATGAGAGCTGTATTCTTGTGTGTGTGTGTGTATATATATATATACACTATGTGCGCGTGTGTGTGTGTGTGTGTGTGTGTGTGTGTGTGTATATATATATATCACAATGTTTATACTGAAATATTAAAATATTATTGTACTTATGGAAATATGCAAATCTATGATTTGGGAGATTTACAATTTCCTACAATATCAAACCAGAAATCCAAAATTCTTTATCCGTGCTAGTTTGAAGACAAGTAACACAAATGAATATTTAAAATTATATATATATATATATATATATATATATATATATATATATATTGTGAGGGGGTTAACTCGGTAGCGGGTGTGTGTGACCCCCTGGTTGGGCTCCCCACACAAAAACAGGGCCAGCAGACGGAGGTTGTGGTTTTCAAAATCAAAAGGTGCGGTTTATTTCTCTATGTACAGTGACAAAACACAGCAAAGCCAAAAAGAAACAAACAAAATAAATCCTGGTCAGTTTGACCTCTGACTAAACATGCAGGTTTCCTAAACTAACAACTGGGATCAGCCTGGTGCTGTCCTAGTCCCTAAGTCCCTGGTTTAGTAAAAGTCCACACAAATAGCCACACAGGCTTTGCCTCACCGCACAGGGGTTCACTCTCCCTAGACAGTCCACACAGGTCTGGTTCCAGGCATGAGCAAACACCTAATGAATCTGGGAGTTTTTATAGAGGCCTTAAACGAACTGACAGGCTTCAGCTGGTCTCATCAACTCCCTGCCTCACGACGCCCAGCACTCTCCCTAGAGGTATGAGTCATTCATGAGCCCACTAGCCTCAGCTGGGCTTCATCAACTCCCTAGTTGTATAAGTCGGCATAAAGCCTGAATCTGGGAGAAATATATCTACCCCCCTGGATGCAACCAGGTGACTTTACCTTCCTGCTGTCACATACCCCCCCCTCTTGTTTTAACCTTGGGGTTGGAACACCAGCAATCAGGCATTCATGTACTCGAGACAAAGCATCCACATTCCCCATTTGAACGCCAGGGCGATGCTTTACTGTGAAGTTGAATTCCTGTAGGGCCAGGAACCACCTATTCACTCTTCTATTTGTCTCCTTGTTTTGAGCCATCCACTTTAACGGAGCGTGATCCGTAACCATGTCAAAGTGCCTACCTAGCAGATAGTACCGAAGGGAATCTAGAGCCCACTTCACCGCTAAACACTCCTTTTCAACCGTGGCGTAATTTACCTCATGGGACTTCAACTTCCTGCTGAGGTAAATGACTGGGTGCTCTTCCCCGTTCCAGACCTGGGACAATACTGCTCCTAACCCCACATCTGACGCATCACTTTGTACGACAAAGTCTTTAGAGAAGTCGGGTGAGTACAACACTGGCTGGCTACATAAGGCTTGTTTCAAGAATTGGAATGCTGCCTCAGCCTCGGGGGTCCATTTAATCATGACCGACCCTTTCCCTTTCGTCAGGTTGGTTAGGGGCACAGCCTTAGAAGCAAAGTGGGGAATGAAGCGCCGATAATAACCCGCGATTCCCAGAAAGGCTCGTACCTGCTTCTTGCTGTTGGGACGTGGCCAACTCTGGATGGCCTCGACTTTGTTGAGTTGGGGTTTTATTACTCCCCTGCCAATGGTGTACCCAAGATATTTGGCCTCCTCCTGCCCAATGGTACACTTCTTGGGGTTAGCCGTAAACCCCGCTTCCCGAACAGAGTCCAGGACTGCTTGCACTTTTGGCAGATGTGAGGCCCAATCTGTGCTATGGACAATTACGTCATCCAGGTAAGCCGCAGCATACTTCCGATGGGGCCTCAGCATCTGGTCCATTTTCCGCTGGAATGTGGCCGGCGCATTCTGTAACCCGAACGGCATTCTCTTATATTGGAACGCCCCGTCTGGGGTTACAAATGCGGTTTTCTCTTTGGCCGACTTGGCCAGGGGAATTTGCCAATACCCTTTTGTGAGGTCAAGAGTCGTCATGTATCGGGCTGTTCCCAGCCGGTCGATCAACTCATCTATACGTGGCATGGGGTAGGTGTCAAATTTTGTAACTTTGTTCAACTGACGAAAATCGTTACAAAATCGCCAGCTCCCATCCGGTTTAGGCACCAACACAATGGGACTAGACCAATCACTTTGGGACTCCTCTATCACCCCTAAGTTCAGCATTTTCTGTACTTCCTCCCGTATTGCCTCCCGTCGGGCCTCTGGGATCCGATAGGGTTTTAACTTCACCCTTTCACCGGGCGGGGTAATAATATCATGCTCTACCCCAGATGTTTGTCCCGGCAGCTCAGAGAACACCTCCTTGTTGCGAAGCACAAACTCCTTAACCTCCTGTTGTTGGGGTTGTGACAAGGTGGCTGCTATTCCAACCTCCGGAATCACGCAACCAGTTTGAGCTGGTGACCAAGTTTCTGCGACTAGGGACTCTCTATCCCTCCAGGCTTTCAACAGATTAACGTGATATATCTGTTCGGGCTTTCGCCTTCCTGGTTGTCTGACCTTGTAATTCACTTCGCTCACTTTTTCCATTATCTCGTAGGGGCCTTGCCATTTGGCAAGGAATTTACTTTCAACCGTAGGGACAAGTACCAATATCCTATCCCCCGGGGAAAAGGTACGGGTCTTTGCTCCACGGTTGTACACTCTCTGCTGTGCCAACTGCGCTTGGGCCAAATGTTCCTTCACGATGGGCATTACCTGTGCAATTCGATCTTGCATCAGGGCGACATGCTCAATCACACTCCTGTGGGGAGAACTCTCACTTTCCCAAGTTTCCTTGGCAATATCCAACAGCCCTCTTGGGTGTCTCCCATACAGTAACTCAAAGGGGGAGAATCCCGTAGAGGATTGGGGCACCTCCCTAATAGCAAACATCAAATAAGGAAGTAGACAGTCCCAATCCTTTCCATCTCTATCCACCACTTTCTTCAACATTTGTTTTAGGGTTTTGTTGAATCTTTCAACCAGCCCATCGGTTTGGGGGTGATACACAGATGTACGCAATTGCGTCACTTTGAACAATTTACACAGCTCTTTCATAACCCGGGACATAAAGGGTGTACCTTGGTCCGTAAGCAGTTCTTTACAAATACCCACCCGGCTAAAAACAAGAGATAGCTCTTTGGCTATGGTTTTGGCCGAGGTATTTCTGAGAGGGATCGCTTCTGGATAACGGGTGGCATAGTCCATTATAACCAATATGTACTGGTGCCCCCTAGCGGACTTGATTATAGGACCTACCAAATCCATTGCGATTCTCTCAAACGGGACCTCAATGATGGGTAGAGGGACCAGCGGGCTATGGAAATGTGGCATCGGGGCCGACCTCTGACACACAGGGCAGGAGGAACAATAATTTTCTATGTCCTTCATCACCCCAGGCCAATAGAATCTCTGTAATACCCTCTCTCGGGTTTTCTCTGTCCCCAGATGACCTCCAAGAATGTGCCCATGGGCCAACTCCAACACCAACTTCCTGTAAGGTTTGGGCACCACCAGCTGCTCAACGGTTTCTTCTGCCCTTTTTGCCACCCGATACAGTAGGTCCTTCTGTACGCTGAAGTATGGGTAAGTGCAGGTATTATCTGGGTTCACTAACTCGCCATCTATTTCCACTACGTTTTCCCGTGCCTTTATTAGGGCGGGGTCTTTTAACTGTTCTGTGGCAAAATTTTCCCTGTGAACCTCCAGATCAGAAAACTCCACAGATGGTAGGTTTTCGTCTGAGGAGGTGGGCTCCTCTCCAGTTTCTTGAGTCTCCCCTGCCAATACTGACAAGGGAAATTCTGGAGAGTCCTCACCACTCTCAGAGGAGTTCTGGCTATCACATTCCTGGTACATAGGGGCACCAGTGGGGGGCTCAGGATCATCCCACAGTTCCCAGAACTTCGGAAAATCCCTTCCCACAATGGCATCATGCGGTAATTGAGATACTAACCCCACTGGATGAGAGAGGGTACCTTTGGGGGTCTCGAAACACACTGTAGTCACTGGATACTCTCGGGTGTCCCCATGCACACAAATAACAGTTACCTTGCTATTCCCAGAGACCTCTGTTTTAACTAATTCAGCCTTTATCAGGGTCACAAGGCTACCTGAATCCAGTAATACCACAACATTTCTACCATTAATACACATTTTGCATAAATGTTTCTCAGTTCCCCGAATGGCAGTGCATGCGACTGTCGCACACAGCGACTGACGTCTGTCCATCAGAAAGTCACATTGCATGGGTTCCTCCACAACCGGGCAATTTGCTGCAATATGTCCCGCTTGCCGGCAGCGGTAGCAAACGATCCTTCTTGCGGCCTCTTGAGCCGCTGATTTCCCAGGCTGTTCTCGCCAAACTTGGGGTAGAGCTCCCACCCTCTCACTCTCTCCACCCTCACCCCTTGGAATCCTCTTATCCGCCCCTGGGGATGGTCTGGTCTTAGGGTGGAAAGTCCGAGAGTCTCTGGAAGAGGCCGTCAGGTTCTCTGTAGCCAAGTATCTCTCTACACGATCCACAAGTTTACCGGCCGTTTCTGGGTCTCCATGGCTTACCCACTTTTGAATGGCGGTAGGAAGAGCTCTCAAGAAACGATCCATCACAACACGTTCCACAATCTCCGGTGCGGACAAAGTCTCTGGCTGTAGCCACTTCCTGCTCAGGTGAATGAGATCATACATTTGAGACCTGGGGGGTTTTCCAAGCTGGAAAGTCCAGTTATGCACACGCTGAGCCCGGACAGCCAGGGTGACACCCAGCCTTGCCAATATTTCAGCTTTTAGCATCACATAGTCTTTTGCTTGGTCAGGCTCTAGGTCATAGTAAGCCTTCTGCGATTCACCAGTTAACAGAGGAGCCACCAGTCCAGCCCACTGCTCCTCAGGCCACTTTTCTCTTTCAGCAGTCCTTTCAAATGTGGTCAAAAATACCTCTGGATCATCCTCTCCAGTCATTTTTGTCAATAAACGACTCACCCCAAAGGACGCGGTATTAGTGGGACGGCTTTCCTCACTGGTCTGCGGACGTTGCTGCATTACTGCTTCCATTTGTTGTAGTCTTTGCTCTTGCTTCTGTAACAGGTCTATGAAGCGGGCCTCAGATTGCTGCTGGGCTTGTTGATGAGCTTGCTGCTGGGCTGCAAGGCTCCTTTGCAAACCTGCATTTGTCTGCTGTTGATTGGCATTTGCTAGAGCCAGCTGTTTCAGTATCTCCTCCATGCTGGCTTAAAAAAAACTGCCACTGGTTCTCCACCAACTGTGAGGGGGTTAACTCGGTAGCGGGTGTGTGTGACCCCCTGGTTGGGCTCCCCACACAAAAACAGGGCCAGCAGACGGAGGTTGTGGTTTTCAAAATCAAAAGGTGCGGTTTATTTCTCTATGTACAGTGACAAAACACAGCAAAGCCAAAAAGAAACAAAATAAATCCTGGTCAGTTTGACCTCTGACTAAACATGCAGGTTTCCTAAACTAACAACTGGGATCAGCCTGGTGCTGTCCTAGTCCCTAAGTCCCTGGTTTAGTAAAAGTCCACACAAATAGCCACACAGGCTTTGCCTCACCGCACAGGGGTTCACTCTCCCTAGACAGTCCACACAGGTCTGGTTCCAGGCATGAGCAAACACCTAATGAATCTGGGAGTTTTTATAGAGGCCTTAAACGAACTGACAGGCTTCAGCTGGTCTCATCAACTCCCTGCCTCACGACGCCCAGCACTCTCCCTAGAGGTATGAGTCATTCATGAGCCCACTAGCCTCAGCTGGGCTTCATCAACTCCCTAGTTGTATAAGTCGGCATAAAGCCTGAATCTGGGAGAAATATATCTACCCCCCTGGATGCAACCAGGTGACTTTACCTTCCTGCTGTCACAATATATATATATAATTTATTAACTAAAGTACAGTGCAAATTAAAATCAGGTATATTTTGTGATAAAACAAATAAATTATATTCTTCTACAATCAGAGATAAATGATGGTTAATGTTCAGATAATATTTACATACATTTCTATGCAAGCTCTATTTTACAAGGTATATTCACAGTTCAATACTTAAATAATATATAAAAACAAAAAAATGCAGCTCCTAAAAAGTATCTAATAGCCCAAACACACATAAGGATTGGGACAACCAACAAACAGTGAAAATATACGGCCTACAAAAAGGCCTAGGATAAATAAATCCAAAAGTGCATCACTCCAAATAATAATACTTAAATAATACTTGTATATTTAAGACTTGGTAACTCTTGTGAAATGTCTTTCCGTTACTTCACGGAAGGTGTAAACACTCTTTTTTGTTTACTTTAACACTACGTTATCTTTCTCAAGACAAACAGATCTCCTCTTAGAGCCGGTTCACACAGGGGCAACTCGGGATCCAAGTCGCCCCAAGTCGCGCTGGTTTTAAAACGAATGGAAGTGAATGAAGTCGTCTTAATGTACATGACTGCAGTCGCTTCGACTTCAAAAAAGGTTCCTGTACGACTTCAATCCGACTTCTAGGCGACTTGTACCCATTGATTTCAATGGAAGTCGCCTCCAAGTCAGATCCCCGTTCATAGAGAAGCAACTTTACAGGAAGTCGCCCCTCTGTGAACCGGCTCTAAGGCAAACCCCTCCCACGGAGCTGGTATTTGGTATGAATCATGAGGGGGAACTCCACGCCAAATATTAAATAAAAAAACGGCATGGGTTCCCCTCCAAGAGCATACCAGGCCCTTAGGTCTGGTATGGATTTTAAGGGGAACCCCTACGCAGAAAAAAACCGACGTGGGGGTCCCCCCAAAATTCATACCAAACCCTTATCCGAGCACGCAGCCCGGTCGGTCAGGAAAGGGGGTGGGGACGAGCAAGCGCCCCCCTCCTGAACCGTACCAGGCCGCATGCCCTCAACATGGGGGGGTGGGTGCTTTGGGGCAGGGGCGCCCTGCGGCCCCCCCACCCCAAAGCACCCTGCCCCCATGTTGATGGGGACAAGGGCCTCTTCCCGACAACCCTGGCCGTTGGTTTCGGGGTCTGCAGGCAGGGGGCTTATCGGAATCCGGGAGCCCCCAGATCCCGGCCCCCCACCCTATGTGAATTAGTATGGGGTACATCATACTTTTCCCCCAGGTGAATGGGTAGGGGTGTCAATAAAAAAAACACACTAGACCGCTTTTTAAAGTAATTTATTAGACAGCTCCGGGGGTCTTCTTCCAACTCTCCAGTGCCTTCTCCCGCTCTCCGGTGCTTTCTGCCGGCCCCTCCGCTATCCAGCTCTTTTGTTAGCGGGGGCCCGGTCTTCATCATCGTCTTCTTCCCTCTTCTCTCCTGGAGATGTTGACACGACGAGGTCTCCCGCTTTAATGCAGTGTGCGCGGCACGCAATAATTTATATAGGCATGGGGGGTGGTCACCGGATGTGACCCCGCCCCTTATGACGTCACAGTCCCATAATGCCCCGGGCTGTGACATCATAGGGGGTGGGGTCACAGGGTGACATCACCCGGTGACCACGCCCCATGCCTATATAAATTATTGCGTGCCGCGCACATTGCATTACAGCGGGAGACCTCGTTGTGTCAACATCTCCAGGAGAGAAGAGGGAAGAAGACGACGATGAAGACCGGGCCCCCGCTATCAAAAGAGCTGGAAGAAGATAGCGGAGGGGCCGGCAGAAAGCACTGGAGAGCGGGAGAAGAACCGGAGAAGGCACCGGAGAGTCGGAAGAGACCCCCCAAAGTCGGAAGAAGACCCCCGGAGCTGCCTAATAAATTACTTTAAAAAGCTGTCTAGTGTGTTTTTTTTATTGACACTTTTCCCCCAGGTGAATGGCTAGGGGTACGATGTACCCCATACTCATTCACATAGGGTGGGGGGCCGGGGATATGGGGGCCCCCTTATTAAAGGGGGCTCCCGGATTCCGATAAGCCCCCCGCCCGCAGACCCCGACAACCAATTGCCAGGGTTGTCGGGAAGAGGCCCTTGTTCCCATCAACATGGGGGCAGGGTGCTTTGGGGTTGGGGGCCACAGGGCGCCCCCCTGCCCCAAAGCACCCACCCCCCCATGTTGAGGGCATGTGGCCTGGTACGGTTCAGGAGGGGGGGGCCCTCACTCATCCCCACCCCCTTTCCTGACCGGCCTGCGTGCTCGGATAAGGGTCTGGTATGGATTTTGGGGGGACCCCCACGCCGTTTTTTTTGGCGTGGGGGGTTCCCCTTAAAATCCATACCAGACCTAAGGGCCTGGTATGCTCTTGGAGGGGAACCCATGCCGGTTTTTTATTTAAAATTTGGCGTGGAGTTCCCCCCTCATGATTCATACCAAACACAGGGGGCAGCCTGTCCTGGAGGCTAATTCAAGTCGCTCCAGGCTCAAGTCGTGTCCAAGTTGCCTCGCAAAGTCGCGCTCAAAGTCTTGTTGCCCCTGTGTGAACTGGCTCTTACCCTCTTAAAACGCATAAACAAAAATGTTATATCTTATGCACAGCTTGATAATTTGATCAAAGCTTAGGTTTAAATTTAGAGAGAATCTATTTTACACATACTTCATACCAAAACCATTGTACAAACTTAGCTCTTTATAAAGACAACCAAATTGGTATATGTCTCTTAATATTTGGAATATAATTATTATATACTGCAGAACTCCAACACTAGGCTATATATATATATATATATATATATATATATATATTTAGATGGTTTTAGTTAATGTATATGCAAAACACTTCTATTACCAAAAGGTATAACTGAAAGATTTATACGTTACCAGTAGTTAAGAGTTCTGTCTGTTTGAGAAGCAAAGTCCCCAGAGGGACTTCTTTCACCATTGCTACATTGCTGCGTTCCAGATCTCCTCCTTCCAGCTTCTTTCAGAGAGAGAGAGATTTCCCCAGACATCTTTTCAGAGTGAGCTTTCCCAGAGATAGAGTGAGAGCTTCCTGTTCCCTCAGATCTCTTCAGCGAGCGCGTGTCCAGAGATAGAGTCCCCACTCACTAAACTCTTACTACTTTTATCTTACTCCAAAAAGTGGGTGTGTATCTCATTACTAGGTAATTGATGACGTCAAGTGACAATGTGATTGGGTAGGTTGTCATAGCAACCAAATAGACGCCATCTTGAGTAATATCTATTTTAACCTGTAGGGGCAGTCTTATATAAGGAATGACTCCTAATGTTAGGGTCACCGAGGCCTAATAAAATTTATGACCCCTTTTGACCAAGGCTTAGAAAAACACAATTGTCTAAGGGTGTCAAACACATGTCAAGTATCCCAGCCATCTCGGCGAATGGCTCAGAGTAATGTCTTGGGAAAATCTACCCATACATTAGCTGAGACCATTAGTTAAATTCCTAGGAAAGTGAGAGCATTTGAAAAGTAACTCTAAGCAAAACAATTACTTTACAAATACAGGTTCTAATGGCAATACGGTTACTAATGCTTTCACACTTTTCATAGGATCATATGTTTGTGATCCTTTTACCATAATCATATATATGTATTAAACGGGTTTATATATGGATTACTAATACAGATATATTGTTAAGATATTATAAAAGAAACATTATTTAAGATATACAATACTACACAGTTTGTGTTAGCCCGTACCAACACCCCCCTTATCTCTAAGTGTCAAACCTTTGAATTACAACCTGGGATAAAGATACAGAAAAAAAATGCCTTCTTGTAAGACAGGAAATAACTCTAGAGATAGTAATTTGGGTTTAACCTCTTAGAGAGAAAATAGGAACCAACATGGCTTTAGTATTGTTCATAGCATATCATGAGCTATGAGAGCTCATTTAAACTTTAGAGACAAAATGGCTGTCCTCTCATTCATAATATACATGAATATGAAAAATATACAATATGCAACTTTATATGGATATAAATTCTTTTAACCCCAAATGTTCTGATATATATATATATATATATACATACATACATACATACATACACACTGTGTGTGTGTGTGTATGTGTATGTGTATGTGTATATGTATATGTATGTGTGTATATATATATATTACAGTGTGTGTGTGTGTGTACAGTATATAAATGGTATATACACACACACACACTGATCAGCCATAATTTTATGACCACTGATAGGTAAATGGAATATCTTGTTACAATGGCATCTGAAAATTGGTGGGATATATTAAGCAAAATAGCCAAAAGCTTCTACATCGGTCACATGAACATCAGAACTGGACTACGGAGCAATGGGAGAAGTTGGCCTGGTCTGATGAATCACATTTTCTTTTACATAATGTGGATGGTCGGGTGTGTGTGCATCACTTACCTGGGGAAGAGATGGCACCAGGATGCGTTATAAGAAGGCAAGCTGGCAGGGGCAGGGTGATGCTTTGGGCAATGTTCTGCTGGGAAACCTTGGGTCCTGCCATTCATGTGGATGTTACTTTAGTGTCTATGCCTTAATGGGTCAGGACTGTTTTAGTAAAAGGGGGCCATGCTCAATATTAGGTGAGTGGTCATAATGTTATGGCTGATTGGTGTGTGTGTATGCACACACAGTATATCTGATATATATATATATATATATATATAGTAGCTCCCAGGGGTTTGCTTTCTCTTTGGGGGAAGACTGGGCTTCCCTCCGCTCCTCCACCCCTGCGGCTACGCCGGATCCACACTTTAAGTGTGAAAATCCACTGTTTAGTTACCTTTGGGTCTGCAGTAAAATACCTCTCACGAGTGGATCCCCGGTCTCCGTTGTCTAGGCGGAAGTCCCTTTGTAATAAAGCCAATGTCCACACAGGTGTAAAACCTAAGCAGCAAGGTTTTATTATTTTATCTTGAGGTAAAACTTTGAGAGAGAGAATAGACGAAGTAGGGAAAAGGTTCAGGCACGCAACACTTAAGACTCAGTACCGTCGCCACTCAAGCCTGAGTGGGTTTTGCTCACCCGGATAGTCCCTTTTGAGATAGGTCCTAGAAGCCGGAGTAAAGCACGAATTACTCTGTCCTTTATGAAATGGGGATGCGATTGGGAATCCTCTGCCACAGGATTATCCAGTCCCAAACATCCCAGCCAAGCAACAATGAGAGAAACCTTTAGGGTATTGCAAGGCTTGTATCAAAGATGATGGATCCCTCTTTAGGTAGGCCTCCAGGCCTCTCCCCGAGACAGCAGTACCGTTGCTATCTCCGACAGGACTGATCTTCCCCTGGAACTCCTTTCCTAAAGTTGGGCCCCCTTCCAATGGGCAGCCTGGGATCCTTCTGTGAGGTATAGGCCCTAGTCAGCCGAGCTGGGCCTACCAAGCAGTGATGCAGCCTCGGGCTAAAGGTGCCCGGGACTGAAACACACGCACACACCCCTGGCCATGAGGGCCACTAGAGGTGGGGTACGTGCCGAACGTCCTCCAGGACCAAGGGGTCCCCTGGAATACCTCACACCTAATGGCGTCTGCTCCTTATGTACCCTCTCCCAGCATGCACAGTGGGTCGACCACTCCCACTGCACGGCTGCCGAGAAAGGACACCCAATGGTGCTGTGATACCCCCTGTGTTTCAACCTGAGCCAGCGGTGACAGTGCCACTTACAGGCAACTGTACTCACACCCAGAGCAGAAGCAAATAATTGAAAATGTAATTGGTCTGAGCCTAACTACTGGCTCAGACTACCCCTAAATTTGTACATGGTGACCCCAAATATTATTTTTTTTACCAAAAATATGTAGAATACGTATCGGCCTAAACTGTGGAAAAAAAAAGTTTTTTTTATATATTTTTGGGGATATTTATTATAGCAAAAAATGAAAAAATATTGCATTTTTTTATAAATTGTCGCTCTCTTTTTGTTTATAGCGCAAAAAATGAAAACTGCAGAGGTGATCAAATACCACCAAAAGAAAGCTCTATTTGTGGGGAAAAAAAGGACTTCAATTTTGTTTGGGAGCCACGTCGCACGACTGCGCAATTGTCAGTTAAAGTGAGGCAGTGCCGAATCGCAAAAAGTGGCCTTTGGAAAAAATAACTGAAATCAGTCGCTTCCTATAACAATCAATAAGCTTCTTACACCTCTCACCTGAAATTTTGGACCACTCTTCCTTTGCAAACTGCTCCAGGTCTCTTATTGGAATTTCCCAACAGCAATTTTAAGATCTCTCCACAGGTGTTCAATGGGATTTAGATCTGGACTCATTGCTGGCCACTTTAGAACTCTCCAGCGCTTTGTTGCCATCCATTTCTGGGT
Source organism: Rana muscosa (assembly GCA_029206835.1). NCBI lineage: Eukaryota > Metazoa > Chordata > Amphibia > Anura > Ranidae > Rana > Rana muscosa. The sequence goes on from JARGYO010000162.1 coordinate 24,100,017, forward strand.
GCTTTTTGACGTATGTTTGGGGTCATTGTCTTGGAAGACCCAAGATCTCGGACGCAAACCCAGCTTTCTGACACTGGGCTCTACAGTGCGACTCAAAATCCTTTGGTAATCCTTAGATTTCATGACATTCAAGGCACCCAGTGCCAGAGGCAGCAAAACAACCCCAAAACATCATTGAACCTCCACCATATTTCACTGTAGGTACTGTGTTCTTTTCTTTGTAGGCCTCATTCCGTTTTCGGTAAACAGTAGAATGATGTGCTTTACCAAAAAGCTCTATCTTGGTCTCATCTGTCCACAAGACGTTTTCCCAGAAGGATTTTGGCTTACTCAAGTACATTTTGCCAAACTGTAGTCTTGCTTTTTTATGTCTCTGTGTCAGCAGTGGGGTCCTCCTGGGTCTCCTGCCATAGCGTTTCATTTAATTTAAATGTCGACAGATAGTTCGTGCTGACACTGATGCTCCCTGAGCCTGCAGGACAGCTTGAATTTCTTTGGAACTTGTTTGGGGCTGCTTAGCCACCATCCGGACTATCCTGCGTTGCAACCTTTCATCAATTTTTCTCTTCCGTCCACGCCCAGAGAGATTAGCTACAGTGCCATGGGTTGCAAACTTCTTGATAATGTTGCGCACTGTGGACAAAGGCAAATCTAGATCTCTGGAGATGGACTTGTAACCTTGAGATTGTTGATATTTTTCAACAATTTTGGTTCTCAAGTCCTCAGACAGTTCTCTTCTCCTCTTTCTGTTGTCCATGCTTAGTGTGGCACACACAGACACACAATGCAAAGACTAAGTGAACTTCTCTCCTTTTTATCTGCTTTCAGGTGTGATTTTTATATTGACCACACCTGTTACTTGCCCCAGGTGAGTTTAAAGGAGCATCACATGCTTGAAACAATCTTATTTATCCACAATTTTGAAAGGGTGCCAATAATTTTGACCAGCCCATTTTTGGAGTTTTGTGTAACATTATGTCCAATTTGCTTTTTTTCATGTGTATAGCAAAACATGTGTTACTGCAATACTTTTCTGTGAGAAATTCTGGGGTGCCAACAATTTTGGCTATGACTGTGTATTATATATATATATATATATATTTATATATATATATATATATATATATATATATATATTTTGATATTGGGGTGTTTTAGCTCAAGTGGATAGATGCGTTTTTATGCAGTGAGTCCATATCAGACAGGCATTCTAGTTAAGGGCCTGGTAGCCCACGTTTATTTAAACAGAAAAAACAAAAGCAAAATGTCCCTTCAGGATTCCCACGCAGGGGTTTAACTTCATTTAGCAGTCCAAAAATAAGAAAAACATACCAAGCCTCCTGGCTCTCTTGTTAGCAGTTCCCCTGCTTGCTTTAGGTACTGATACCTTTAAACCACCAGATCTCCCAGTCTCACAGTCTTGGATGCACACAGCTTTGGGCTTCCTAAACGCACACAGCTTGAAGTCCCTTAATGCACACAGCTTCTGGTTCCTTGGACGCACACAGCTTAAAGCCCTTCAACGCACACAGCGTTTGTCCTCACACAGAGACACTCACTAGCAGTGCCGGCCCAAGACATTGTGCTGCCTGGTACCAAGAATGAAATGCTGCCCCCCCCCCCAAAAGAAAAATCACGCCCACCAAAATGCCCCCATATTCATTATTTTATATCATGATAACCAAAATGGACCTGTCATGGCTCTATACATGTATATAGGAGTATAAAAGGACCTGTGCATGGCCGTTGGCCGAGATGTCAGCTGGCCACCCGCGATCGCTCCATAGAGCCAGAACGGGGATCTGTCAATGTAAACAGACAGATCCCCATTCTGACAGGGGAGGAGAGACAGATCTGCTGTTCCTAGTGATTAGGAACAGAGATCTCTCTCCTCCTCCAGTCAGTCCCCATCCCCCCAGTTAGAAACACCTCCCAGGGAACACATTTAACCCCTTTCCTGACAGTGACATTTACACAGTAATCAGTGCATTTTTATAGCACAGATCGCTGTATAAATGTCACTGGTCCCAAAAAAGTGTCAAGTGTCAAGTGTCCAATCTGTCCACCGCAATGTCACAGTTTCGCTAAAAATCACAGATCACCGCCATTACTAGTAAAAAAATATATAATAATAATAAAAATGCCATAAATCTATCCTCTATTTGGTAGACGCAATAACTTTTGTGCAAACTAATCAATATACACTTATTGCGTTTTTTTTTTTTACCAAACATATGTAGAAGAATACATATCGACCTAAACTGATGAAGAAATTTTTATTTTTTTGGATGTTTATTATAGCAAAAGTTAAAATAAAAAACAATTTTCAAAGTTGTCGCTATTTTTGTTTATAGCACAAAAAATAAAAACCGCAGAAGTTATCAAATACCACCAAAAGAAAGCTCTATTTGTTTAGGTACAACGTCACACGACCGCGCAATTGTCAGTTAAATCGATGCCGTGCCGAATCGGAAAAAAATGATTGAAGTGCATTATTTCTATTGTTATATAAAATAAAATAGTTCAACTCACCATAATGCAGAATAAGTGGGAGCCCCGAGTGTGTCACTTCCCGCGTCACCTGCCACCAGATGCAGATTGTCACTTGTTGCGAATTGTCACTTGCCACAATGCCATCTGCCACAAATTGCGGCTGGTCACTTGCCACGATGCCACACATTGCAGATTGTCACTTGCCACGACATCACCTGCCACACGTAGCGGATTGTCCCTTGCCATGACGTCACCTGCCACACGTCTGACAGAGAGGAGGAGGGGGGTCTGACAGAGAGGAGGAGGGGGGTCTGACAGAGAGGAGGAGGGGGGCGGCTGATAGAGAGGAAGAGGGGGGCGGCTGATAGAGAGGAAGAGGGGGGCGGCTGATAGAGAGGAAGAGGGGGGCGGCTGATAGAGAGGAAAGGGGGCTGATAGAGAGGAGGGGGGCGGCTGACAGAGCAGATGAGAGAGACGGACCTCAGGAGGGGGGGCGAGGAGGGGGGTGGCTGATAGAGAGGAGGGGGGCCGCGGGTGGCTGACAGGGCAGATGAGAGAGACGGACCTCAGGAGGGTGGCGGCTGATAGAGAGGAGGGGGGTGGCTGATAGAGAGGAAGGGGGCGGCTGACAGAGCAGATGAGAGAGACAGACCTCAGAAGAGGGGGTGGCTGATAGAGAGGAGGGGGGGCCATTGGCAGCTGACAGGGAGATGAGAGAGACAGACCTAAGGAGGGGGGGCGGCTGATAGAGAGGAGGTGGGGCAGTGGGCGGCTGACAGGGAGATGAGAGAGACAGACCTCAAAAGGGGGGGCGGCTGATAGAGAGAGGGGGGCCGTGGGCAGCTGACAGGGAGATGAGAGAGACAGACCTCAGGAGGGGGGGCGGCTGATAGAGAGGGGGGTCCGCGGGCAGCTGACAGGGAGATGAGAGAGACAGACCTCAGGGGGGTGGCGGCTGATAGAGAGAGGGGGGGCCGCGGGCAGCTGACAGGGAGATGAGAGAGACAGACCTCAGGAGGGGGGGGGCGGCTGATAGAGAGAGGGGGGGCCGCGGGCAGCTGACAGGGAGATGAGAGAGACAGACCTCAGGAGGGGGGGCTGATAGAGAGAGGGGGGCCGCGGGCAGCTGACAGGGAGATGAGAGAGACAGACCTAAGGAGGGGGGGGGCGGCTGATAGAGAGAGGGGGGCCGCGGGCAGCTGACAGGGAGATGAGAGACAGACCTAAGGAGGGGGGGGGCGGCTGATAGAGAGAGGGGGGCCGCGGGCAGCTGACAGGGAGATGAGAGACAGACCTAAGGAGAGGGGGGCGGCTGATAGAGAGAGGGGGGGCCACGGGCAGCTGACAGGGAGATGAGAGAGACAGACCTCAGGAGGGGGGGGCGGCTGATAGAGAGAGGGGGGGCCGCGGGCAGCTGACAGGGAGATGAGAGAGACAGACCTAAGGAGGGGGGGCTGATAGAGAGAGGGGGGGCTGCGGGCAGCTGACAGGGAGATGAGAGACAGACCTCAGGAGGGGGGGCGGCTGATAGAGAGAGGGGGGCCGCGGGCAGCTGACAGGGAGATGAGAGACAGGCCTCAGGAGGGGGGGGCGGCTGATAGAGAGAGGGGGGCCACGGGCAGCTGACAGGGAGATGAGAGAGACAGACCTCAGGAGGGGGGGGCGGCTGATAGAGAGAGGGGGGGCCACGGGCAGCTGACAGGGAGATGAGAGAGACAGACCTAAGGAGGGGGGGCTGAGAGAGGGGGGGCTGCGGGCAGCTGACAGGGAGATGAGAGACAGACCTCAGGAGGGGGGGCGGCTGATAGAGAGAGGGGGGGCCGCGGGCAGCTGACAGGGAGATGAGAGACAGGCCTCAGGAGGGGGGGGGGGGCGGCTGATAGAGAGAGGGGGGGCCGCGGGCAGCTGACAGGGAGATGAGAGACAGACCTCAGGTCTCCTGTGACACACAGCGCTAGTTAGGACTCCGGGAGCATGCAGGGCTGGCGCGATTACCCACAGTCCAGCTCCTCCGCTCCTCCAGGCGAATCACAAGCCTCATGTCTGCTGTCCGTCCCTCCCACATAACCTGCTCGGCCAATCACAGGACACCCGCCGCTGCCCATTGCTGAGCTTGGCTCAAAACACAGAGAGATTTTTAGGCAGCAGTTTGAACACTGATTTGCCGCTCCCCTGAAAGTGCCGCCTGGGACCGTGGTACCATCGGGTCCCATGGTAGGGCCGGCCCTGCTCACTAGCAGCTACTGCAGTAAGCAAGCTGCTCACCATCCTTCACTCTCCTTCACTCTCACCAGCCCCTCATTATATTGGTTGTGTGCACCTGAGCACACACCATGCTGGCTGTCCACAAGACCCGGACACAGGGTTGGAGATCCCATCACACCCAAGACTCTGAAGGATCTCCAAGCCATAGAAGCCCCATGTAGAAATAGCAAAATCTGAGAAAACTGCCAGAGCAGTTTTCTCTGTTTTTTTTAAATTTACGCTCTGTAGCTCTGCACTCAGCCGATATGCAGACTCTGTGTCCACTTTAACCCTTTTTTCACTGGGACAGAGCCTCGCTCTGCCACAATATATATATATATATATATATATATATATATATATACATACATACATATACACACACAGTATATCTGATTTTATATATATATATATATATATATTTATTGTAAGATTAGGGGTTATCAGCTCTCGTAGTAGATGCGTTTTTCCAGTGATTCAAGCCAGTCAGGAACTCTATTTAAGGGTATGGTAGCCCACTTTTATTTAAAAGCACAAAAAGTTCACAAATACATCAGTTGCCCTCGCAGGGGGGTTCCACCATTACTGTGTCTTGCATACTCAACAGTTTACCTCCTGGCTTCCCCTCTTGCAATCTGGCTGTTCAGGCCTTTAGCCTAGGCCTTAGGTCTGCTCCTCAGAACGAACAGTTTCCAAGAGATAAGCTTACTCCCGGTCAGCACCTGGTTGCTTACTTCACCAATGACATCTGCCTCCTGCAAACATGCATACTCTGGCTGCACCCATGCAGCGCCTGACTCCTCTCCATGGGATGGGAGTCCACCTGACTCCCATACACAGACTTCCTGTCTGTTGGGTGGAGCCCTGATCCATAGTCATGTCAGAACTAAATAGCCCAAGACACAGCTGTTCAATCAGCATGTCTTTCTTTACCAAATCTGGCGTAAACCAACACTCTTTAAGGACGTACAGGATCTCACCATCACAATATATATACACACACATATATACCAGAATGAAGATACAGTATATCTGATATTAATATTAATATTAATATATATATATATATATATATATACACACACACATAGCAGAATGAAGATAGATACAGTATACATCTCTAGAATGCATCTCCCATCACTTACTTACATATATAAATATTTTTCCCTTTTCTTTTTTCTCATTCTTTTTATTGGGATGGGGATCTGATTTCTGTGCCTACAATCTCCTAAAATGTAAATCCATGCCTGGGGGAAAACTCTTCAAAAAGGATTAGCAGAGAGACTGCAATCAGAATACAGGAGGTCTGTGAGAAGAAGTGGGCAGTGGGAACTAGAGGGGTGAACTTTCACCTCTCGCTACCTGTTTCTGGCAAGGCCTCTGAAAGGAAAGCATGGTGGAGAGTGCTCTCTGTATTCTCCTGGATCAAAGGTAAGTGCCTCCTATCAAATAATATTAGAATTGTGAAAGTATGGTGCATGAGTTAAGTTTTATTTGTCTATTCCCTGCTGAATAGTTCTAATTCTGTATTCATTCACCTTCCCAGTTACCATACAGCATGTGCACAGTGCTACAAGTAATATTATATAGCTCCTCTTCCACAGTATGTCACCCTGCTGCATATAATATGTATGGCTTCCATGTTATATCCAGTAACTGTGCAGCATACTTTCAGTGCACATTGCTGCATATAATATGTATGGCTTCCATTCTATATCCACTCACCATGCAGCAAAATGTCAGTGCACAGTGCTAGCAATATTTTATGTCTCCCTCCCCTTTTGCATATTATTATCTGCCCTGCTACTAGGTGTCAACAGATATGGATTTTTCCATTCAGATACCAATTATGGGCCACCTTTCAGGCCGATAACAATATGAGGTACTGATATTCTGTTTACATCCAGCTGCCCCAGAAGTAGCCTGATATCAGTTGACACCTAGCCTTTTTTTGTATTCTAACAGCCACTGGCCACTGTCAGAATACAGGAAAAAAGAGCAGATAGCAGGGGAATCAATAGCCAGGTTGCTATTGACTATTTTAAATTGTAGTAGCCAATAGCTAGTGGGCTATTGCACCCACCCACTTACTGTTGTGAATCAGCAAAGGAGAGGATTTGAAGGAGAACATTCTTCTTCAGGCCTTCCTCTGCTGATTGACAGCAGGCAGTGGGAAGTGGGCGCAATAGTCAGCCTAATTTTGGCTATTAAAATTTGAAACAGCCAATGGCTATGGTTCCCCCACTACCTGCTGTTTACATTCAGCTGCCATCAAATTAATTGTGCAGAAGGAGGTTAGCGGTGTCTGTGTGTGTGTGGTGTGGAGGTGGAAAGCTGAATATTTTTTATTTTTTGGGGGATTCTGACAGATGGGCCGCCAGGCGCTGTCAAAGAACCTGACCAAGACTGACAGCCGGTAAATGGAAAACCGGAATAAACACTTGGAAGAAGAAAACCAACAACTGAGACAACTAATTGTTACAGGCAAGTCAATATACCTACCTCTCAGCTAGGTAGTTACATTTCTGAAAGCCAGGCAGGTGAAAAATTTATAAATTCGACCAATCATTTGCCCTTTCATTCTACAGTGTTTTAAGGCAGAGGTAGGCAACCTCAGAGAGGTGGAGATCTACCTGAACAACATGGGAGAAAGTCAAAGATCACGTGGCACAGTGTCCTCCAATGTTGCCTCCTCACACCTGATTTAAACCTATAATTGCCATACTACCGTGCTGCAATTGTGTGCCTGTCACTGCAATTATTGGTGTAAACATTTTGCCTCCTCACCACCTGTCAAACACGCTTGCATAATTTTTCAGAGGCGTATTGGAGCATTGCATACCACACTTGTGAATGAGCCCTTAGTTGCATTTGGCAATAGCACTTTTAAGGCTCATTCACATGTGAATTTGGGGGTGGGAAAACCCTGCCCCAATCCCTACCCCCTTTAGCTGTTGGGGGGGGGCAGGGTGCCATGGGAGGTGGATGCTTGAGAGTTACTATTAGCTCTCAAGCAACCAGAAACAACAGTACCAATGGGGAACATTGGGTAACTGGGAGTTTACTGTACTACATTCATTATAGTATCAGTGAGTGCACTGAGGTAACTACATACTATATGCACAAACAAGATCTTTGTTTTGTGGAACATCCTTACTTTTACCTTGGGTCAAACCCTCCTGGAATATTTTTTATCTAGTGGGGGGGGGGGGGGGGGGTGTGTTCAGCGACAGACTGGAGGAAATCCTCTAATCATGTAAAAGTAAATTTTTCCACAAGTAATCAATTTCTAACAAAATGAAATGAATGGATATAGTGAGAAAATAGGCCATTATGTTACATAAAGTTTTTATGCATTTCCATAAAGTTGCCTGGCGTAATGGATACTTTGAAAACCACAAGAGCGCAGCTAATAGCTCTGAAGAATGATGGTGGCAGTTCATCCTGTGTGGGTGTATCGTGTGTATCACCTTCTGTTCCATCTGAAGAGTTGAGCTTATCTCCTTGTCAAGTGTCGTACTCTAGGCCTAAACAGGTAGGTATTCTTTTGGTACAGAAACATTCAATGTGGTACCGAAACGTTAAAACTTTGTCATTTTTTTTAACATCAAACATGTCCTATTTACCTGCTCTGTGTAAGGATTTTTGCACAGAGCAGCTCGGACCCTTCTCTTCTCAGGTCCCATGCTGGTGCTCCTGAACCACAGCTCTGTGTGTCCAATCACACACCGAGCCTTGCCTTGGCCCCATCTCCTAATTGGCTCACTGGCTGTGATTGACAGCACAGGGAGCCAATAGCTCCCACCACTACAGAAAGCCAAGCAGCAGTGCAAGTCCCCAGAGAGACAAGGCTCTCGTGGACATCGCTGGATCGAGAGGGGGCTCATGTAATTATAGGGGGGCTGCTGCACACAGAAGTTTTTTTTTACCTTCATGCAAAGAATACATGAAGGTAAAAAACCCTGTGTCTTTACAACCACTTTAATAAAAAGTAACTTTCAAGGCGGTGCCTCCAAGCAGCTGACAGATGGAGAGAAGCGGGTACAGTTAGACCCTATGAAAACATCAGCTTTGACACGTAGACTGTAAGCCAATTTGACTGTTGTGTCAAAATGAGATATCTTGTTCAGTCTGGTAGTAGTCTGAACTAATAAGGCAAGTTGTAGGCAAGATGTTGATTTTTTTATACAGATTTTTGAAAAGTCTACAATATTTTGATGTTTTTATACATGCTTAATTTTGTTAGTTTTATTTACTCAGTTGCATCTGTTAGACCCCTTTCACACTGGGACAGTTTTCAGGCATTTTAGCGCTAGCAATAGCCTCTAAAAAGCGCCTTAAAACTTCTTCCCTTTCAGTGCAAGGAGTACTTTCACACTGGGGCGGTGCGCTTGCATTAGAAAGTCCTGCAAGCACCATCTTTGGAGCGGCTTGGAAGCGCTATAAATAGCCCTCCTAAAACGCCCCTGCCTATTAAAATTAATGGCCAGCGCTTCCAAATCGCCTTAAAAGCGCAGCAAAACTGGACTTTTTCCCTTTTTTTAAAAACAAACAAACTGACTTGCTAGCGCCTGAAAAGCGCTACAAAAACACTTTAAGAGTTTTAGCAGCGCTGCAGTGTGAAAGGGATCTTATATGGCTTTTGGTTCACAAGGAAAATCTAATAAGTCTAATATTTTCCATTTACTTTTTAAAGCTGCTACTTTGGCAAAGTTGCCTGGCACTTTAAAAGGTGTGATCAGTGACGCTGTTAGGAGAAAAATTGCGGAGCAGAAATATTGCCTGAAGGGAAACATCAGGAACCTCAGCAGAATACCACAAATAAAATTTTATGTCATTAATGTAATTTACCACAGTTAACACCTCTTTCTATTCTGTGTGTTGTAGTTTTTGTATATTTACATGATAATAAAGTTGTATGTATGGTACTGTTATTGTTTTTTACAAATGTTTACTGGTTTTATAGACCAACAATATATAAAACACAATATATAAATTCACAGCATTTCAGAATGGAATAGGAATGTATTTTTTAAAATTTTGCATTCAGAAGTACATTTACATTTTAAATATATTTAAAAAAAACATTCTTAATATATTTTTCCCAAATGTATTGACATATATTTGAAATACTACAATTTTGGCCATATTCAATATATATTTTAAAAATATATTTGTGAATATATTATTGAATATAATTTGAAATATATTTTGGAATGCAAATATGCTGCAAATATATTCATAAATATGTTAAATGTACTTCTGAATGCATTTAGAAATATATTTTTGCAGCCATAAATATATTGCAAAGTGCATTTTGGAATGCATTGTGAATGTGTTCAGAAATATATGTTAAATGTACTTCTGAATGCATTTAGCAATATATTTCTGAATATATTCACAATGCATTCCAAAATGCACTTTGCAATATATTTATGGCTGCAAAAATATATTAATAAATATATGTTAAATGTACTTCGGAATGCATTTAGAAATATATTTGCAGCATATTTCATGACCTGTCTGTCTCTTACCTGGTCTGTGTATCAGCCTTAGGGCTTGCTCTCTCACACCAGCATGGATAAGTAATCTTCCCTCAGTGTGGCTCCACCCTAGCCTCAACAGGAACCACTATTTAAACACTGTGTTCTCCAAGCCTGCCTTGCAATATTGTGTGTTTGGTTTCCTGCTTGCTGTGTGCTCTACGTTTGTCTCTGTTACCGATCTTGGTGTGTTCCCGACCATCCCCGCCTGCTTGTGACCCTGACCATTGGCGCGCTTCTCGACCATCCCTGCCTGCTTGTGACCCTTGAACTTTTGCTTGTTTTCTGTTTATCCTTGTCTGCTAGTCGCCCCGACCTGTAGCTTCCTCCTATAGCCTACCGTGAGCGTGAGCTGGGAGCCGCGACCTGGAGTCAGCTGCAGCGTAGTCCATCCTCACAACTAGAGGCTCTGGTGAACACCTGCTGGCTCTTAGACTCCGCGCACTGGGGAATCTTATGTTCTAGCTCCCTGTGGGATCCGTGTTGGTGGACCTGCCTTCCTGTACCACCCAGGGTTCCATCCGCAGCAGTCAGCTGCAGGGTCCACTATCATAGCGGTGCACTCCTGACCCCAACAGTGTGCATCTGTCACCTGGCCTCAGGTGACCTGACAGAATGTTTTTTTAAAATATATTTAATATATATTTTTCTTCCACGTGGGTACCTTTTAAGAAAGAATATTGAATGGACTAAGAATTGGACTTTAGACGGCACATGGGGAGATAGTGTAAAAATCTAGGGGTATTTATTATAGAAAAATAGTAAAAAAGTACATATTAACATTTAGAATTAACAATCTATTAGTTCTCAATACACGACTCAGGCTAATGCTCTAACAGTGCTTCAAAAAGTATAGAAACATAAATGAACTAATAATAAATGAGATACATATCCAGCAAACAAAGGCTAGTAAAACAGTATGCATATGAAGCAGATGGCGTTAGCTATGGGTCCAGTGTATCAGGTGTAGTCTTGGATTGCTCTACCAGTTTCGCGAATTAACGCTTCTTCAGGAGCATAGTAACAGGCCTTGTGTGTTGCAATATGTAACACAAACCTGGGTAAAACTGAATTGGCGATTTATCTGTAGCAAATAGCCAATAATTGGTAAAAATCACAGTAAACGACAGCTAGATGAACTGCTAGGCAAGAGCTGCTGGTAAGCAGCGACAAAAGATGTCCTCCCAGACTTTTAAGGCTATATATGCCAGAAAAGAGGGTAGATTGGGGTGTGTGCACCAGTATAAATCCAGGTGCATAGGCTGGGCAGAGAACCTCTATCCACAGAAAGCCTTAGATAATCTAAAAAACAGGGCTGTGAGCCTGGACACTGGATATAATAGCCAGTCTGGATAACGCCTAGCAGTGTGCTGTGATGCAGACTGGCTATTATATCCAATTCAGTTTTACCCAGGTTTGTGTTACATATTGCAACACACCCGGCCTGTTACTATGCTCCTGAAGAAGCGTTAATTCGCGAAACTGGTAGAGCAATCCAAGACTACACCTGATACACTGGACCCATAGCTAACGCCATCTGCTTCATATGCATACTGTTTTACTAGCCTTTGTTTGCTGGATATGTATCTCATTTATTATTGAGTTAATTTATGTTTCTATACTTTTTGAAGCACTGTTAGAGCATTAGCCTGAGTCGTGTATTGAGAACTAATAGATTGTTAATTCTAAATGTTAATATGTACTTTACTATTTTTCTATAATAAATACCCCTAGATTTTTACACTATCTACCCATGTGCCGTCTAAAGTCCAATTCTTAGTCCATTCAATATTCTTTCTACTATATCGGGACGTTGGCACATTTGTACTAGTGCATCCACAGTGTCACCCTGTGAGGATGCACATTTAAGCAATTGCTTCAAAAAAAAAAAAAAAAAACCTTTTAAGAAAGGCCTAGAAAAGCTTAAAGAGAGATGACATTATTGTACGCCCCGCAGACAGGGGGGGGGGGGATTGTTATTCTCGATAAAGGAAGTTTACGGTACAGAGATGCAAAGGTTGCTATCTGATCGATCTACATATCTGCCTCTAGGAGGGAATCCTACTATAGGCTATAAAAAATAACTTGTTGTACTGGTTGAGGAAGGATTTCAGAAAAAAAAATTCCAAAAAGGAAAAGGCTTTTCTGATTCCAGTAGCACCGAGGGCTCCAGTGATGTATTATTTGCCAAAGGTGCATAAGGATCCTGTTTGCCCCCCTGGAAGGCCGATTGTCAGTGGCATCGACTCGGTTACTTCCAGGGTGGGTAAATATGTTGATCACTTTTTGCAACCTTTGGTCATTAAAACACCCTCCTATCAGAGATTCCACCCAAGTGATTAACGCACTTCAACATTGATTGGAAGGAGACATATATTTTTGCTATGGCAGATATCACCTCCCTATACACTGTGATCACTCACCAACATGGGAGAGAGGCAGTCGATCATTTTTTGCGAAGTGATAACCTGCATGTGCAGCAGAGATCCTTTATTTCAAAGCTTCTCGATTATGCAATGGAGCATAATTACTTTTGGCACAACGGCACTTATTATGTGCAGAATAGGGGCGTGACCATGGGGGCCAAAATTGCCCCAAGTATGGCCAATCTTTTTATGGCCAAATGGGAGGAGGATGTCATCTATCAGGAGTCCAGGTCAGAACTGGTACTCTAAAAAAAGATATATAGACGACATACTCCTCTTTTGGGATGGTGATCTAGAATCCCTCAAAATTTTTATTGTTGGCCTGAATAACGACAGAGGCATTGTCCTCTCTCATGAAGCCAGTAGCTCAGAGATCCATTTTTTGGACCTTAAAGAGGAAGAAAACCCCGGTCCACTTTTCCTTTTTTTCAGTTATTATGTTACTCAAGGTTATTCCAATGCTTATGACATACCGTATATACCGTGTATAAGCCGACCCGAATATAAGCAGAGGTACCTAATTTTACCACAAAAAACTGAGAAAATGTATTGATTCGAGTATAAGCGTAGGGTGTTCATCTGCATGCCTCACTGTGCCTCACTGTGTCCATGTGCATGGCTCACTGTGCCCATGCCTCACTGTGTCCATGACTAGACTGACGTTTAACATGGGAGTCTATGGAAGGGGTGCCCGGGTTTGAAAAAAATCGTTGTTCCCCGGCCGTAGGTCCCCCAGACAAAAAACTGTGCACACCTGGAGAAGAAAAGCGGAGCTACATGTGTGCCAAGTTTGGGGTCCAGGAAACCTACGACTGGCCGGTACCGGGTCCCCAAATTCACCGGAGAAATTACCATTTAACATGGGAGTCTATGGAAGGGGTGCCCGGCTTTGAAAAATCTGTGTTCTCCGGCCGTAGGTCCCCCAGACAACAAACTTTGCACACTTGTAGAAGAAAAGTGGGGCTACATGTCTGCCAAGGTTGGGGTCCAGGGGACCTACAGCCGGCCGGTACCGTGTCCCCAAATTCCGAGAGATCAGGCGCAAAAAGGTGACTCGAGTATAAGCTGAGGGGGGCATATTCAGCACAAGAAAATGTGCTGAAAAACTCGGCTTATACTCGATTATATACGGTATTTTTATTTTTTTAAACGAGGCCTGCAAATACCCGCAAAATAGGATTTTTTACTCCGCGTAAAATCGCTTTCTCTGAGTTCATGGACGGACACAGCTTCCTATTGACAAGTGGGTATTATCCTTCATTTAGGAGCGACTAGGCAGAAAAACTTGTAAAAAGTGTTGCATCCTGCAGATCAGTTCGTCAAAAAGCAGTACAAACTTAAAACGAGGGGTGGGTGCTGTGTCCGTCCATGAACTCAGAGAAAAGGATTTTACTGTGAGTAAAAAATCCTATTTACTCTTTCGTTCATGGACGGACACAGCTTCCTACTGACAAGTGGGACGTCCCAAAGCAGTGTAAAAAAAAAAAAACGAGGGGTGGGAACAGCATAAAGTAAACTTCACCCCAAAACAAAACAGAGCAACTCTAAACGGCCGCCTGCAAAACTTTGCGGCCAAAAGAGGCATCCGAAGATACACCTACATCAACCTTGTAGAATTTAGTGAAAGTGTGAGCGGATGACCAAGTCGCCGCTTTACATAATTGGGAAACAGACGCTTGATGTCAGAAAGCCCAAGAGGCACCTATTGCCCTGGTCGAATGTGCCGTGACAGGAAAGGGGGGTGCTTGACCCTTTAAGGCATAAGCCTGGATTACTATCTGTTGGATCAACCTCAAGATGGTGGCTGACGAGACTGCTAGGCCCTTCTTGGGACCAGCCACTGAAACAAATAGAGAGTCCGACTTCCGGAACGAAGTAGTAGCAGATAGGTGTACTCTCAAAGCTCGGACAACGTCCAAGGAATGCAACGCCGACTCCTTAGGATTCGACGGATGAGGACACAAGGATGGAAGTACAATTTCCTCATTGATATGAAAAGCTGAAACGACCTTTGGAAGAAAGGAAGGCTGCGGCCGCAGCACCACCTTATCCTTGTGGAAGATCAGATAGGGAGCCTTGCATGATAAGGCTGCCAGCTCAGAAACTCGTCTGACGCAACAGCCACCAAAAAGACCACTTTATGAGAAAGTGTCAACAAGGGAATTTCCCTAATATTCTCAAACAGTGACCTTTGAAGCACCGAGAGGACCAGGTTCAAGTCCCACGGAGGTTGCGGGGGACGGACCGGAGGAGCCACATGTCGAACCCCTTGCACAAATGTACTCACGAGAGAGTGAGCCGCCAGGGGTCGCTGAAAAAAAAGACAGCCAGGGCAGATATCTGTCCCTTAAATCGTACTTAAGGCAAGCCTTTGGTCCACCCCACGCTGTAGAAAAAACAGGATTCTGGAGACCAAATAATGCCATTTCATTTCCTCACACATGGAAATGTAGGCCTTCCAAGTGAGATGATAAACCCTCCTAGAGGACGGCTTCCCAGCACTTCTCATCGTAGAGATTTCTGAATCTGAAAGGCCCCGGTCTCTCAGTACCTGGTTCTCAATAGCCATGCCGTTAAAAGCCAGTGATCGTAAAGCAGGATGGAGTATGGGACCTTGCGACAGCAGGTCCTCCCGTAGTGGTAGGCGCCAGGGGACGTCTGCTACCAGACGTACTAGATCAGCGTACCAAGAACGCTGAGGCCAATCTGGAGTGATCAGGATCATTGGAATTCCCTCTGCCTCCACTCTGCGAAGCAGATGAGGAAGGAGCCTCATGGGAGGAAAGGCATAGATTAGCCGATACTGACCCCACGGTGCTACCAACGCATCCGTTGAGTCTGCCCATGGGTCCTTTGACCGGGCCACAAACCTCAATACCTTCCGATTGAGTCGGGAAGCCAGAAGATCTACGTCTGGTGTGCCCCATCTTTGGCAGAGGAGTTGGAACACCTCCGAGTGTAAGGACCATTCTCCCTGGTCCAGCATCTGGCGGCTCAGGTAGTCCACCTGCCAGTTTTCCACACCCGGAATGTACACGGCCGACAGTGCCGGTACGCTCCTCTCTGCCCACTTCAGGATGCGAGCGACCTCCGATGCTGCAGCTGAGCTTCTTGTTCCTCCTTGATGATTGACATATGCCACTGCTGTGGCGTTGTCTGACTGTATCCTGACTGGACGCCCTTGCAGCCTCTGAGACCATTTGAAGAGGCACAGCCTGATCGCCCGTAGTTCCAGGACATTGATCGGCAGGCGGGATTCCTCCGGGGTCCAACGACCTTGCGTCGACTGAACACCCCAGACTCCCCCCCAACCTGCAAGGCTGGCGTCCGTCGTGATCACCATCCAACGAACAGGAAGAAATTACTTCTCGGCCAGAAGAGCCGGTGAAGTCAGCCACCATGTGGATTTGGATTTGGATTTGATAATCCAGGGATGATGGGCATCTGTCCCATCTGGACAGAATCTCTTTCTGTAACCCCCAAGTATGATATTGAGCATATGGGACCGCCTCGAAGGAGGCTACCATGAGCAATTGAGGGTCCTGAGATCCAAGATTGGACGAACCCCATCCTTCTTTGGCACTATGAACAGATTAGAGTAAAAAACCCTGAAATCGTTCCTGCTCTGGGACAGGAATGACCACCCCGCGTTCCAGCAGACCCTGGACCGCCCCGTACAGGGCCTCCCGACGGGTCAGATGTTGTGGGAGGTTGGAGGGAAAGAATCTGTACGGTGGGAAAGAGAGGAACTCTATCTTGTAGTCTGAGGAGATCACTTCGCAAACCCACCGGTCGGAGATCAGAGATGTCCACCGAGTCACGAAGACGTCCCCCCACCCGAGAGATGGGTGGGGGCGGACCTTCATGCGGATGCAGATTTGTCCGCAGGCTTGTTGGGCTTGCGGAACCAAGGACGTTTCTGTCCTTGAGCAGGCATCTGGTCAGCCTGGGGTCATTTCCCTGTCGCCCTGGGCAGACGAAAAAAAAGCTTGCATGCAGTAAAGGAGGGCCCTTGCCCCTGGCGTGGCCCCTTACCCTTTTTGGTTTGAGGAAGCAACGTGCTCTTACCTCCTGTGGCATCCTTGATGATGTCATCCAGAGAGGCCCCAAAAAGTCTGTCGCCCTTAAAGGGCAGATTCAACCGGGCCTTCTTGGAAGCCTGGTCCGCAGACCAGCCCTTTAACCAGATCAGGCGGCGTAATGCTACCGCATAAACCGATGCTTTAGACAGCAAGGGGATAGTATCCATGTCCGACTCGCAGACAAAATTTAAGGCCCTGTACCAACTGGTCGGCCAAAGCTACCTCATTAGGAGGAGCCTCTCGCTCCTTTAACCCCTGGAGTACCAACTTTGCCCATTCAGTGAATGTCTGAGACACTAAGGCCCCAGCCAATGCCGGGCGCACCGCTGAGCCTACCACTGTGTCTAGGTAGCTTGTGAGTGCCTCAGCCTTCTTATTCACAGGGTCCTTGAAAACAGGAGCCCCTTCCACTGGAATTGTGGTAGCCCTATTAAGTCTGGACACCGGAGGGTCCACTATCGGGGGAGAGGTCCATTTTTTCAGGAAACTCTCCTCAAAGGGGTACCGCACCGCAAAGTTCTTTGGGGCTGTAAAAACCCTTAGTGGGTTTTTCCACTCCTTGTACAAGAGCTTATCAAAATAAGACAAGGAAACACCTTAGCAGTGCGGGCGGTTTACGGAACCCAAAGGGGACCGGTGTCTCTGCTGCTTCTGCCGCTTTCTCTAATTTTAGCGTATCCCGCACTGCAGTAATAAAGGTCAGATACCAAAGCCTTTTCGCGTGGTGACCTGGACCTGGAGTCATCCTCACTGTCCGATCGGTCACGGTCTGCAGTCTCTGAAACATCAGAATCCGGGCCATGAGCCATAGCTGGGCCTGGTTCTGCATCAGAATTATCCCCAGAAGATTGCAGGGGACGGGGGCGTTTACTACCCCCGTGTGCCGCTTCCACCCTGGCAACAAAAGCCTCTAGGATTGCCGACATAGCGTCCACAGATACATCAGGGGCACCAGCCTGTTTCAGGGGGAAAAAACGTCTGCTTCAGATGCCATGCTGACCCACACGCCTGACACCCACAGGTACTCCAGGCAAGGTATCAATAGGCCACCCTCCTAGCTGCTACAGAGATGCAGGGTCTCCCAGAGGACTCACCACCTTTGGAACGGTACCGCTATTGCTGCCGTGTGCTCCGCCTGTGATGCTATCCCACCGCTGCCTGTGTCAGTCTGATCCTTATCAGCGTTTCCCTGTGTGAAATTCGCGCCAGGGAAATGCACCCTAGAGGCCAGAGACTTCTGCAAAATGCCCGCCAAGCGGCTGTATTGAAAACAATGTGGGCCCTAAGAAAATGGCCACCGAGCCGTCAGTAGAGGCAAAAGCGGCCGTGGGCCACAAAAAGATAGACATACAGGTGTGAATCATAAGAAACATGGCCGTCGAGCAGTCGATAGAGGCCAAAGCGAACCAACGGCGATATATACATATTGCACTAACCACAAGAAAATGGCCACCGGACAGTCACCAGAGGCCAAACAGGCGTGGGCCACCACAAAATGTCCGCCGACAGCATGGAGGGAAAAGGCGCACACACAGGTAAGCAGAAAATTCAATTTTTTTAAATGACAGCTACAGCGCGGCCCCGCTCCAGATGGAGCCCCCTAGGTGACCCCCAGCACCCAGCCTTAGCTCAGAGCCCAGGGAAGAGGGAAGGCAGGGAGAGAGGAAAGAAAGGGCCACAACCACTAACTTGATCTCTCCAGGAATGTCCAGCCAAGTCACCCTGCCGAAGCAGGGGAGCTACTTACCTTTCTTGCATGGATCATGCTGGAAGACAATCCAGACGGATCATCATCCGCGCACGGAGGTGACTGTCGGCCAGGCATGCTGTGATTGAGCCCTAGGGAACGATCGTATGCATGCCCTGGAGCGTAAGCTCACTGGCCAGGCTACTGTGACTCAGCCGTAAAGGTCAGCCGTAGCTGAGCCGTCCGATGCAAGCCCTGGAGCTTGAGCTCACCACCCCAGGCTACTGCGATTCGGCCGTAAAGGTCAGCTGTAGCTGAGCGGTCCGATGCAAGCCCTGGAGAATAGGCTCACCGGCCACCCATAGAGCGATGGGCATTTCGTGGAAAACCCAGCGCGTAGCTAGTAGCTAGGGTCGGCACATGCTCGATGGCAGAAACTGGGGGGACTATAAGGATCGAGGATCCAGCCTGTCACCCAGTCGGCAGTTGATCGAAGATCGCAGGAAACAAAAAACAAACGTAGATAAAAATCCCCCCGGACCAGTGGGCCCGAAGGGAGCCATGTCCTTCTCCTTACTAGGCAGAAAAAACTGATCTGCAAGATGCAGTGAGAGGGGATATACCCAGAGGGTCCGCCCCCTGGGCGGTACTGTAGAAGGTGTGATGCAACACTTTTTACAAGTTTTTCTGCCTAGTCACTCCTAAATGAAGGATAATACCCACTTGTCAATAGTAAGCTGTATTTAACAAATGACAAATCTAAAAATATCACCAACAGGTGTTAATCAAATTGTCATATGCGGCGCTCCTATCAATACTTAAATTGATAAGGTTCCCTATTGTCCCAAAGACAACGGTATTACACAGCCACCCAATCTGTGAAGTATATTCCTAGGTAAAGTTTGATTTTATCACGTCAGATATTTTCATTGTTGTCTATGGAATGTGCACCTTCCTCCAGAACACTTCAGACAGGTGTCTCAATAATCCCCATAGGAATTGCACTCACCAGAGATTAGAAGATAGCGGGCCTCATACGAAATCCAATAGGGAAATCCGGCAGAGGGCAGCCTCCTGTGGGTGTCCTTTCGATAGAGATGTTAAAATTTTCTCCGGGAATGATAATATGGGAAGAGAGGGAAAACTCCACATAGTATAGTCCTGTTTTAAAAAAGCTTTATTTTTTCTCTTTAAAAGCTAAGATCAATGAGATACCAGGGAGTAGATGGTTTGTCCCGCAGTGTATCTGATCCGGCTCACCGCTCTACAGCTCGCCGGGTGATACTTCCGGTTTCTCTAGCTGGTAACTTGGAACGCACGGCGTCAATCGTCACTTCCGGTTGCCGTAAGATTATGCACTGACACGTTTCGTCATCGCGACTTTGTCAAAGGGCGTGATCCTACGGCGTGGCATGACAGGTTTTATTATACTGCCAATCAAGGAAGTTTAACTCATTATATGATCACCGTCACGGGTTGAAACAACTCATGATGCTGACAGCGGTGATCAAGGGTAAAAATCATACAGAAATATGTCTATTTAAGATAAACTCGACTGACATTAGCAAGTTACGATCATTACAATCTTAAAATTTCTATAGGTTAATTTATAAAATTCATATCCCGGTATATATATAAAACAACAGTATTCTTTAAAATATATCTAGGTTTAGGTGATCAAAGATCACATATGCAGAATGCACTGATCAACACTCTATTCAAAATCCAAAACAACCGCTAACACAAAAAAACTAAAATTGTAGGGTCTAATGCTTTCGCCATACTGTGATTCATAGCAAATGACACATTCTCTCCCTATGTAGCACTCACCATATTTCTTCCTAAGGGCCTCCCAAATGCAATCAGAATGCGTAGGGGACAAATGGATAAATTCCTATACTATGCACCAGCATGCTGGACAATTTCTGATGTATAGAGCAAACAGTTTCTAATAACTACCAGAAATGGCACTTATAACTCAGTTGGAGGAATTAGAGATCACTTATGAAACAATTTATATCCAATTCTATATTTAACCCCTTAGGGGAGAGCGTATCGGCTAGAAAAATCCACTGAGTTTCTCTTTGTGACAACTCCCGCACTATATTTGAACCCCTCCAAGCTGGTTTAATATGATCTATTCCCCAAAAGATCAGACCTGAGGGGTCCTGGTCGTGAAATAGCTTAAAATGGAGAGATACATTGTGGTCTTTGTAACCGATGAGGATATTATTAATATGTTCTGCAATCCTAATTCGGAGCATCCTCTTTGTTCTCTCGATATACATTAGCCCGCAAGGGCACTGTAAAGCATAAACTAAGTGAGTAGTATTGCAGGTTATGAATTCCTTAATTTTGAATTCATTATTATTGGACGTGGCAGTGAATCTCCCTATACCTCTCATTTGGCAGGAAACTTCTCTGCACGGTTTACACTTTCTGCAAGAGAAAAATCCGTCCCTGTCCCAAAAGGTCGGAGGACGTCTGGGGGGATCCAGTACTTTTTTGACTATCAAATCTCCAAAGTTTTGGGCTTTCCTATAAATGAATCTCGGATTAGGTGGAAGTTCCTTTTGAAGGGTTTTGTCCAAACACAATATATGCCAATGGTTTTTGAACACCATTTCAACTTATTTGTATTGGGAATGAAAATCTGAGATAAAACCCCATTCTTGATTCACATTTTTCCCTACTTCTAAAGGTTTATCTTTCAGACAATCTACCCTGGGAATAACTGCCATTTCTGCCACTATTTTGTCCAAATGGTGGGATTTATAACCTTTCTAAGAATCTCTTTTTCAAAATATCAGACTGTTCCCTGAAATCTTCTACAGAGGTACAATTACGTTTCACCCTCATAATTTGGCCTTTCGGCACATTCTTTAGCCACAATGGGTGGTGACCACTATGGATAGGTAAAAAGCTGTTTCTGTCTGTTACTTTAAAATAGACTTTGGTTTGCAAAGTGTCATTAACCCTAAAAATGGTTACATCAAGAAAATGTATCTGTTCCTTACTGGCTTGACTCATCAGTTTGATATTGTTGTTATTATTATTGAGATGTAATAAAAAAGATCCAAAGATGTTTTTGATCCTGCCCAAATAAGGAATAGATCGTCTATATAGCGCCTATAAAACAATAACTCTGCCCTCTTTTGGTCAAACACTGATTTATCCTCCCACTCACCCATGAAGAGGTTCGCTATGCTGGGCGCAAATTTTGCGCCCATAGCAACGCCCCTCTTCTGGGTGTAGGAGGACTTATTAAACCAGAAATAATTATGACTCAAACAGAAGTCTAAAGCATTCCGCAGAAATATTTTTTGACCATGAGGTCAATCTTCCCGTTTGCTTAATGCCCAGTTGAGGGCCAGAAGAGCATCGTCGTGCTGAATCACGGTGTAAAGAGAAGACACATCAGATGTTACCATAAATATTTAATCTCTACCCGTCAGACTGACTTCCTGTAATGACTGTCTCGAAGATAGGCTTTGGTTTCGATCACACTTTTTTGTAAAAATCTATCCATATATTGTCCTAGCCTTGCTGTGACCTGGGTCTGGGTGGAGGGTTATTCTGATCCTTGTGGATTTTGGGGAGGGTATAAATGGTTGGTATACGACTGCTACTAGGTATAAGGAACCTCTTTTCTTTTACTGATAGAATATGAGATTGATATCCACCTTCTATTAGAGATTCTAATTCCAATCTATATTGGGGGGTGGGATCTTTATCCAACTTCCTGTATGTGTCTTCATCGGACAACATTTCCAATAATTGATCATTATAATAATCTTTGGATAGCAGTACCACCCCTCCCCCTTTGTCGGCAGGTCTAATTATAAGATCCTTCCTTGCTTCAAGGGATTCAATCCCCTCTTTTATGTGTCTAGGGTTAATGTTCTTAATAGGCTTCACTTTCTCTAAATCCCGCAACACCAAATTTTTAAACACTTCAAGGTGTTGTGTGGCCGTGTTGGGGGGATTAACCACTTCCCGACCGCGCCATGTACAAAAGACGTCCACAGCGCGGTCGAGTTATCCTGAGTGGACGTCCCAGGGACGTCCTCACAGAATCTTGCTCCCGCGCGCCCCCTGGGGCGCGCTCCAGGATATGTCCATGACCGCCGGGTCCGGAAGACCCGGCGCATCACGGATCACGGTAGATGGCCGCTAATCGCGGCCGTTTACCACGTGATCGCTCCGTCAAATGACGGAGCGATCACTTGTAAACAGACCGGGGTCATGTCATGACGCCGGTTCCTCCCTCCCCTCTCTGTGCCGATCGGTACAGTGTGAGAGGAGAGGGGAGGGAGCGGATCATGTCCGCTCCCTCCCCCATGTCAGCTGTGGGCTGGATCTGTGACAATTGCAGTCACAGATCCAGCCATCCATCCATCCCTGCTCAGCCATCCCTGTGCAATACTCTGCCAATACTCTGCAATACACCCTGCCAATACTCTGCAAACCAATACTCTGCAATACTCTGCAATACCCTGTGCAATACTCTGCAATACCCTGTGCAATACTCTGCAATACACCCTGCCAATACTCTGCAATACACCCTGCCAATACTCTGCAATACCCTGTGCAATACTCTGCAATACCCTGTGCAATACCCTGCCCATACTCTGCCCATACTTTGCAATACCCTGTGCAATACCCTGTGCAATACCCTG
This sequence comes from Rana muscosa, assembly GCA_029206835.1. NCBI lineage: Eukaryota > Metazoa > Chordata > Amphibia > Anura > Ranidae > Rana > Rana muscosa. The sequence goes on from JARGYO010000162.1 coordinate 24,123,171, forward strand.
TGCAATACCCTGCCCATACTGTGCAATACCCTGCCCATACTCTGCCCATACTGTGCAATACTCTGCCATATTCCGCAATACCCTGCCATACTCCGCAATACTCCTCAATACCCTGCAATACTCCACAATACCCGGCAATACTCCACAATACCCGGCAATACTCCACAATACCCGGCAATACTCCACAATACCCGGCAATACTCCACAATACCCGGCAATACTCCACAATACCCTGCAATACTCCACAATACCCTGCAATACTCCACAATACCCTGCAATACTCCGCAATACCCTGCAATACTCCGCAATACCCTGCAATACTCCGCAATACCCTGCAATACTCCTCAATACCCGGCAATACTCCGCAATACCCGGCAATACCCCGCAATACCCCGCAATACTCGGCAATACTCGGCAATACCCGGCAATACTCCTCAATACCCGGCAATACTCCTCAATACCCGGCAATACTCCTCAATACCCGGCAATACTCCTCAATACCCGGCAATACTCCTCAATACCCGGCAATACTCCGCAATACCCGGCAATACTCTGCAATATCCTGCAATACTCCACAATACCCTGCAATACTCCACAATACCCTGCAATACTCCTCAATACCCTGCAATACTCCGCAATACCCTGCAATACTCCTCAATACCCAGCAATACCCGGCAATACTCCGCCATACCCGGCAATACTCGGCAATACCCCGCAATACTCGGCAATACCCGGCAATACTCCTCAATACCCGGCAATACTCCTCAATACCCGGCAATACTCCTCAATACCCGGCAATACTCTGCAATAATCACTTCCCGCCCGCCGGCCGTCATATGACGTCCTTGACTTTGTGCGGAGATATCTGAATGATGGGAGCAGCTACAGGCATCATTCAGATATTCGCTTTTTCAGCTGGCGATTCCCTGCACCATAAGAATGATCATAGCGGCTGTTCCACCGCTTGATCGCTCTTACGGAAGGTGAGAGGGGATGCCCCCCCTCCCGCTGCCCTCCGGTGCTTCTACCGACTCACCGCTACGATCAAAGCCAGGATTGTTTTTTTTTTTTTTTTTTTCAGGCTTCCCAGCCTAGAGGTGAGATGTGGGGTCTTATTGACCCCATATCTCACTGTAAAGAAGACCTGTCATGCCATATTCCTATTACAAGGGATGTTTACATTCCTTGTAATAGGAATAAAAGTGATAAAAAAAAAATTTGGGGCGGAAAAACATGTCAAACTAAAATAAATAAAGTAAAATGAACAATAAAATATATATATATTTTTTAAAGCGCCCCTGCCCCCGCGAGCTCTTATGCAGAAGTGAACGCATACGTAAGCCCCGCCCACATATGAAAACGGTGTTCAAACCACACATGTGAGGTATCGTTGCGAACGTTAGAGCGAGAGCAATAATTTTGGCCCTAGACCTCCTCTGTAACTCAAAACATGTAACCAGTAAAAATATTTAAAGCGTTGCCTATGGGGATTTTTAAGTAGCAAAGTTTGGCGCCATTCCACGAGCGTGTGCAATTTTGAAGGGTGACATGTTAGGTATCTATTTACTCGGCGTAACTTCATCTTTCACATTATGCAAAAACATTGGGCTAACTTTACTGTTTTTTTTTTCTTTTAGGCACAAAACAGTTTTTTTCCGTAAAAAACGCGTTAGAAAAATTTCTGCGCAAATACCGTGCAAGATAAAAAGTTTCAATGACCACCATTATATTCTATAAGGTCTTTGCTAAAAAACAATATATAATGTTTTGGGGTTCTATGTAATTTTCTAGCAAACAAATTATGATTTTTATATGTAGGAGAGAAATGTCAGAATTGGCCTGGGTTCTCCACAACGCCTGATGGTGCTCCCTGCATGTTGGGCCTCTCTATGTGGCCACGCTGTGTAAAAGTCTCACACATGTGGTATCGCCATACTCGGGAGGAATAGCAGAATGTGTTTTGGGGTGTAATTTGTGGTATGCATATGCTGTGTGTGAGAAATAACCTGCTAATATGACAATTTTGTGGAAAAAAAAAAAAAGAAAAAAAAATCTTGATTTTTGCAAAGAATTATGGGAAAAAATGACAACTTCAAAAAACTCACAATGACTCTTTCTAAATACCTTGGAATGTCTTCTTTCCAAAAAGGGGTCATTTGGGGGGTATTTGTACTTTTCTGGCATGTTAGGGTCTCAAGAAATGAGATAGGCCGTCAGTACTTCAGGTGTGATCAATTTTCAGATATTGGCACCATAGCTTGTGGACTCTATAACTTTCACAAAGACCAAAAAATATGCACCAATTTGTACTTATTTTTACCAAAGATATGTAGCAGTATAAATTTTGGCCAAAATGTATGAAGAAAAAATACTAATTTGCAAAATTTTATAACGGAAACAAAGAAAAATTCATTTTTTTACAAAATTTTCAGTCTTTTTTCTCTTATAGCGCAAAAAATAAAAAACCCAACAGTGATTAAATACCACCAAAAGAAAGCTCTATTTGTGTGAAAAAAAGGACAAAAATTTCATATGGGTACAGTGTTGTATGACTGAGTAATTGTCATTCAAAATGTGAGAGCACCGAAAGCTGAAAATTCGTCTGGTTAGGAAGGGGGTTTAAGTGCCCAGTTGTCAAGTGGTTAAACAATGAGCGATTTTTTAAACCACTGCCTACTGCTATTGCCACATTCCCACTAGTACCGACCAGGTTGGAGTTTTTATGCAAGAAATATTTTTTTATACTTAACTTACGCATATATTTATGCAAATCAACATAAACATTGAACTTATTTATGGGTCTTTTCAGACCACATTTAAGTCCCTGATGTAAGATGTTTTTTTCTTTATCTGTAAGTTCTATGTTAGTCAGGTTATAAATCCCACCTAATCTGCTTCCCTTTTTTTTCTGCGTCCTGGACCCTGCTCTGCATCCTCTGAGTCGTTTCTCCTTGGGTCTTGTGGATACATTCCATTCCTTTCCCAATATTGTTGTTCCTCCCATGCTGGATCTCTGTACATTGGTACCGTTGGGCGAGGATGATTCTGTGGGGGTCTCCCCCTGTATGGTAAATATCCTCGACCCCTCCTCTGTCCTCCCCGGCCCCTTCCTAAAAAAGGACGCAGAGAGTGGGAGGAATTTCCTGGATTGTGATCCCACAATGGGTAGTATCTGTTTGCAACAGGAACAGCATAATTGTTATAATTACTCTGTTGTGGTGGGAAGTGGGGATTGTTACTTCTCCCCCCCTTCCCTCTGGCACCACTATTTGAGTTATTTTTTCCTCTATCAGCAGTCCCTGACAGAGTCTGGGGTTGTGATAATGAATTACTCTGATTTGGGACTATAGGGATTGGCAATTGGGGTTGTTCCATCTGTATAGGGGTCTGTGGAACTTAACTCTCCATCGCATCCTCATTATTAGTAAGCTGTGTCCGTCCATGAACCGAAAGAGTAATACCTTTTTGTCTAGCATTAGTTTTCTCTGTGTTTCCGGGTATAGAAATCGCCATTAGTAGTCCTGTTCTTTGATTCCCTTTCTGACGTCACTTCTGCCCTTACTAGGTCCCGGTTACAAATCTTGCGCATGCACCGTAACCAAGCCTCGATCTGGATAGCCGTTACTGCGGCAACCAATATACAAGGCTTGTGTTTGGTTTCACACCCCTTTTATGACGTCTTCTATAGTCACAAGGGGGAGTGTTGAAGGAGGTAAACGGCTTGAGACTTCTCCTCTGTGCCGGACATAGGGGAAGTTCTTGCACACTGAGTTCTGGAAATACAGTGAATGAAAAACCGGCAAGCATTACTTGCCGGTTTTGACGCTGTAATCTGCGCATGCGCGGTGACGTCATTAAAAAACTAAAAATGACATTTCTACAGGAAATACAGCGGTGAGTACCCTTACACAGGCAGCAATCAGCTGCCTCTGTTATGGGGAATTTATTTAGACAATCTTGTGACAGAGGGTTTACAACCACTTTAAGATTAGAGCCATTGATGGTCAGATCATCACGTCCACTTATTTTAAGGAGACTGACCATAATGGTTTTATTGATAAGAAGAGCTGCCATCATAAGGCTCGGCTGGAATCGATACCTAAGAGTCAATTTCTTAGGTTGGGGAGGAACTGCACGAATCTGGAAGATTTTGAAGCAGAAGCCTCACTCCTTAGGGGTCGTTTCCTTGAAAAATACTATATTGCCAATGAGTTGAATGGAGCGCTTAAACAGGCATATGGGAGGAACAGAGATGACCTATTGGTCGTTAGACCGAAAGTACAGGACGACTCATTTAAATTTTATTTTATTACCAGTTATTCTAACCAGCATTTTGATATTAAAAAAATTATGCAAAAACATTGGAAAGTGCTAAAAGGCGATAGGCTACTGGGTTCGAGTTTACCTGAGATGCCACGGGTCGTCTACAGAGGCGTTCCACCATTAAAACTACAAGTTGCTCCAAATATAGTTGATCCACCCAAACAGATTTCCTTCTTCCAGAATATGGGAGGTTTCTTCCCATGTAGGAAATGTCCTATTTGCAAACTTAATGCAAATAGGAACAGGAGAACAGATTCCTTCCAGTCAACCTCCACCCAGGAAGTTTTTCCAATTAAGCCCTTTATAACGTGTTCCACTAAATATGTGGTCTACGTGATTAAGTGTCCATGTGGAAAACAATACATAGGGTGGACCATCCATATGTTACACGTGAGACTTAGCGAACATGTGGCTAACATCAGACGTGGGTTTCTGAAACATAGCCTCTCTAAACACTACGTCCTAAAAAATGACTGTAACCCGGAGGGCACTATCTTTCTGAGTATAGATACATTTTCTGGCCATTGGCGGGGGAGTAATTTTATTAGAGAGGTTTCTCGTTTGGAAACCAAATGGATCTACCAAGCCCGAACGTACACCCCATTCGGTATATCGAATGGGAAGTTAATGCATTTATCAATAATGGGTAGAGCTATTTGGATATATTGCCTTTTTCTCCTCTGGTTCAATTTATTGATTTTGAGAGCTATGGTTCTTTTGTTTTTTTTTCTCATTTTATGTATGTATTTTTATGTGTTATGTAGTTTTATTTTTCAATTTGATGTTTATTGATGTACTACCACAAGATGTCGCTGTTTCCTAAGCCCAATACGTACACACTATCCCCCATTTTTTTATTCTTTTTATGTCTAATTAAATCCTATTGATAATTAGATTCATTTTTGGAAAAGCCTTGGCGCATTGTTCATAGCATTTTTATTGATTAGAATGCTTCATCTATTTAAAGCGGATTATTTGCTTGCTCTTGACATATGAGGTGTTTTACTTCTGGTCTATGGAGCACATGTGGGCTTTCAGTTAATGTTTGCATTCCAGTGCCGAGTGTATGACCATTTCCGGTATCTGGAGTGCAGGATAAGTCGGCTTATGTCTCTGTTCGTCCTTTTGGGCATCTTGAGACGATTGTTTCCGGCATTTGGAACATAATTCCCGGCAGTTGGAGTGCAGCGTGGGCGGCCATTCGCTGTTTCCGGCATTTGGAACGCAGTGTGGGGCCTTTGCTGTTGTTTACCTTCCGATGCAGATGTACTGTTCACTTCCAGTATTTCCAGAGTGCATTGTAAAGCTTTATATTTCTATTTACTTATTAGTTTGGTCTTTCCCCCCCCCTACTTTTAAGTATTCTCGAGACATGGATGCTATTCGTCATTCGGCCTGAGAATAATTTTGCTGATTGGATGTCAGTATTTGTTTTTCTCCAGTTGCTGCGGACCTATGACATGGAGGGTAGCACTTCCGCTCTATGGAACGCATGCAATTTCCGTTTTTTATTTTATTTTTGTCCTATTTAAATAAGAGCGTCACGCGTCGATACCACGCCCCTGAAGATGCACGTTTGTGACGAAACGTTGGGAGGAGGAAGGGACGTGTGACGTATTGGCACAAACGGAGATATAGCCATCATCTTGTTGGTAGGAGGCGCTGGATGCTTTCCTTTTGCTTGTAACTTTTTTAGCTAATGTGAGTTTTGATTTAGCTTACATTCAATAAATTTCCCATTGTTTTGGATGTCTGTGCAATGAGCGTATTCTTTTCCCTTTTATACATGTGACTACTGGGTTTGATTCCTTGGAGTGTGTGTGTGTAACCTTGCTGAGATTAAAAATCAAAGCACACCTGGTGGGCCATTGCAAGCAAGATCCTTTCATCTGTATCGGTCTGCTCAATGTATCGGAGGAATCGTGAATACTGCCTTGATTATTATACTCAATGTGTATACCCTATACACTGACGTTAAGGGTCAGTTATATTGGGTGTTGGTGACGGCTTTCCACTTTCTTTGGCTCACTGAATCTCTTCATTTGTGGACCATGTTATGAACTTTCTGGCATTTTTCACTTTATTGATTTTTTTCCTACATGAACTTTTGTTTATTACCAATTTTTAGCGCTACACCCTTACCCCATAAGGAATTACTCTTCCATTGCTGCACCTATTATCGCTTTGACCAAGAAGGGTGCAAATGCCAAGGACTGGCCTCCTGAAGCGGTCTCTGCATTTCATGACCTGAAACAGGCCTTTGTTTCTGGACCTCTCTTGAGGAGACCTAATCCTGTGGATCCATTTTTTTATTGAAGTGGATGCTTCTTCAATGGGGGTGGGAGCTGTGCTTCTTCAATCCTTTGAGAGGAGACTTCAACCATGTGCGCTCTTCTCCCCCAAAAATTCTCAGGCAGAGAGAAATGATGCTATCAGTGATTGGGAACTTCTTGCAATAAAATTAGCGTTCAGAGGAGTGGTGTCATCAATTGGAGGGTTCCCCTCACTCCATAACGATTTTTACTGATCACAAGAATCTACAGTACCTACAGAATGCTAAACGTCTGAATCCCAGACAGGCCAGGTGGAGTCTTTACTTTTCCCGTTTTAATTTCACAATTACGTATAAACCTGGTCCCTGCAATGGTCGGGCTGATGCACTCTCTAGGTCATTTGACACTCGGACGAGGAGTCCACCCCTGAACCTGAGCCGATCTTTCATACCTCATGCATTGTTGCCCATTCTACCACCATGGAGTCAAAAATTCCTCCTGGCAAGACCTTCGTCCCCACTGAGCTAAGTGCTAAGATCCTTCGTTGGGGACATGATTCCAAGGTGGCAGGTCATGCTGGGTTCCTCCGATTCTTCCTGTTTATTAGTCATCACTACTGGTGGCCTAATCTCCACTCGGATGTCAAAACCTATGTTAAGGCTGGTCATGTCTGTGCTCAGACTAAATCCTCCACACAAGCCCCTGCTGGTATTCTCATGTCCTTGCCCATTGTCATGGATATGCAGTAGTGTTTGTCTGTCAGCTTACCTTCCTTCCCATGTGTTCATCTTAGAGGCCTGAACCCTTTCACCTGGCTTCCTTTATAATCTCCTCCCAGCCTGACTCCACCCCAGGCCCTATCACAGAACACTATATTAACCTGTGCACTGCAAGCCTGCTTTGCTGATCAACGTGTTTGTTAGGCATTGTGTGTTTGGGTTCCTGCCTGCCGTGTGCTACGTCTGTCTCTCTGTTACGTTATTGGCTTGTCCCCGACTATCCCTGTCTGCTCGTGACCCTTGACCTTCGACTTGTCTTTCGTTATTCTTGTCTGCTTGTGGCCCTTGACTTTCAGCTTGTTATTCGTTACTCTTACATCTCGTGCTGCTGCTTCCCCTCTTGTCCCCTTATCCTACGGGGCGTGAGCTAGGAGACTCTAGGGGCCGCGACCTGGACCCAGCCTGCAGCATAACATCCTCACCACTAGAGGCTCTGGAGAAGACCTGCTGGGTCTTAGACTCCGCGCCCTGGGGAATCTTGGCTCTAGCTTCCCATAGGATCCCAGTTGTGCTCCTCTGGTCCCGCTTTCCACAACCACCCAGTTTCCTATCCGCAGCAGTAAGCCATATGGTTCACTACCTTGCGGTGCACTCCTGTCCCCCTACGGTGTGCATCTGTCACCTGGCCACAGGTGACCTGACAGTTTGATCAGCCATGAACCCGGCTGACATCCCGCTCCCCGCGGATGATCCATTGCAGGGCATAGTTTGCAGACTTGAAACCCAGGAATCGAATCAGACTCAGGTGATGCGATTCCTCCAGGATCTGGCTTCTCACTTCGAGCAGCTTCAGGCCTCCTTGGGAACCCTGAATCCGCAACCTCAAATACAACCAGCGGCTGCACCTATTGCACCAGTCGCAGCCACACACTCACTACAACTGCCAGCTCCGTCCCGTTTCTCTGGGGACTCCAAGGCTTGCAGGGGGTTCCTTAGCCAATGTGCGATTCATTTTGAGCTCCAGCCCCAAAACTTCCTGTCTGATCGGGCTAAGGTAGCCTATATCATTTCCCTCCTCTCTGGTGAAGCTTTAGCCTGGGCAGCCCCTCTGTGGGAACTGAATGATCCAGTGGTTTCTAGCCTGTCTGGCTTCTTGAAACTTTTTCGGAATATCTTCGAAGAACCGGCTCGTGTCTCTTCAGCGGCCAGCGCCCTTTTACGTCTCCGCCAAGAGTCTGCTTCTGTGGGACAGTACGCCCTTCATTTCCGCATACTGTCGGCTGAGTTGAGCTGGAACAATGAGGCCTTAGTCGCAACCTTTTTGCATGGCCTGTCTGATAGAGTGAAGGATGAATTAGCAGGAAGAACCATCCCCACTGATCTGGCCGGCGTTATCTCCTTGTGTAACCAGATCGATATTCGCTTTCAGGAGAGGACCTTAGAAAAGCAACGCCAGCACTCCTTGGTTCTTAGTCAGCCTGAGCTCCCCTCTCTTCGACCCGTAGAGCATCTCCTACCAGCTGAGGAACCCATGCAGCTGGGTCGGACCAGGCTATCCCCCGAGGAACGTGCTAGGCGCAGAACTCTTGGTCTGTGTCTTTACTGTGGGGGCAAAGGTCATTTTCGTGACACTTGCTCTCTTTGTTCAGAAAAACGTTCGGGTCCACTTCATCTGGAAAGTGGAGTATTGGACCCAGAAATATCACCTTCCCCTTCTCGTCTTCTGCTTTCTGTGTTCCTTCATGTTGGTGCTTCTTCTCATTCGGTCTCAGCATATCTGGATTCCGGAGCCGCTGGTAATTTCATGGACTGGGAAATCGCGTCGTCCATGAGACTTACTCTTTTGCCCCTCACCACGCCATTGGTGGTCTTGGCGATTGATGGTACTGTTCTCCCAGGGGGACCTATCCGCTTCCAGACCCTCCCTGTTAAGATGTCGGTAGGGACACTCCACCAGGAGTGGATATCCTTCCTTATCTTACCCAAGGCCTCAACGCCTATAATTTTGGGTCTCCCATGGTTACAGCTACATTCTCCTAATGTGGACTGGACTACTGGACAGATCCTGGCTTGGGGTCCCTCCTGTTCCTCGTCCTGCCTACCCAAGGTTGCCCCCTGTGAACCTGAGCCGGTCATTCATTCCAGGTTGTATAACCATTTTTACATTTCTCTGTCCCTAACCACCCTTGGACGCACAGCCAGGCTAGCTTGTCTACAAGTCCTGCAGTCTCTACGTCTTGCGATGCGATTCAGGTAGTCGCTACACCTGACTCAGCTATTCACTCTGCCTCTGTACTAGTTATGCCAGTCCAGCCCATGCCCAGTGAGCCTCCTACTTTTTCTTGTTCAGGACATTCTGCTTGTCCTTCAGCTATTCAGCTTGACTCCGGCGACATGTCACCTTCTAACCAACCTGACTTCAGGGTTCCACTGACATCTGCCCAGTCTGATGGTCCTGTGCAAGATGACCAGTCCCCCTTTAAGGGTCTAGGGGACCCTCCTCAGATTCCTGTTGATCCTCTCATGCCCTTGCTTATTCCTAGAGAGCTTTTGGTCCTCAATAGATCTTCTTGTCATCTCCCTACCTCGTTTTCGGTCTCTGAGGATAATCTTAAGTACGAGGTTAGACAAGTTCTGGATTCTCGGCTCTGCAGAGGCATTCTTCAGTACCTTGTTCATTGGAGAGGTTTTGGTCCTGAGGAGGTGTCTTGGATCGCTGCATCTGATGTCACTGCACCTCATCTGTTGAGGAGGTTTCATCAGAGATTTCCCTTTAAGCCTGGGCCCAGGCGGGGGAGGGCCCATAAGAGGGAGGGTACTGTCATGGATATGCAGTAGTGTTTGTCTGTCAGCTTACCTTCCTTCCCATGTGTTCATCTTAGAGGCCTGAACCCTTTCACCTGGCTTCCTTTATAATCTCCTCCCAGCCTGACTCCACCCCAGGCCCTATCACAGAACACTATATTAACCTGTGCAATGCAAGCCTGCTTTGCTGATCAACATGTTTGTTAGGCATTGTGTGTTTGGGTTCCTGCCTGCCGTGTGCTACGTCTGTCTCTCTGTTATGTTATTGGCTTGTCCCCGACTATCCCTGTCTGCTCGTGACCCTTGACCTTCGGCTTGTCTTTCGTTATCCTTGTCTGCTTGTGGCCCTTGACTTTCAGCTTGTTATTCGTTACTCTTACATCTTGTGCTGCTGCTTCCCCTCTTGTCCCCTTATCCTACGGGGCGTGAGCTAGGAGACTCTAGGGGCCGTGACCTGGACCCAGCCTGCAGCATAACATCCTCACCACTAGAGGCTCTGGAGAAGACCTGCTGGGTCTTAGACTCCGCGCCCTGGGGAATCTTGGCTCTAGCTTCCCATAGGATCCCGGTTGTGCTCCTCTGGTCCCGCTTTCCACAACCACCCAGTTTCCTATCCGCAGTAGTCAGCCATAGGGTTCACTACCTTGCGGTGCACTCCTGTCCCCCTACGGTGTGCATCTGTCACCTGGCCACAGGTGACCTGACACCCATTCCTAAGGAGCCCTGGTCTCACATTGCCATGGATTTTATTGTTCCTCTTCCTGGTCTTCCTTCCTTGGTTCCCGTTTTTTTCGAGAAATTTTCTGCCTCAATGGAGTTCCTTCTCATATTGTTTCCGACAGGGGCGTTCAATTTACGTCTCGTTTTTGGAGAGCCTTTTGCAAATCCCTCAATATTGTCTTGGATTTTTCCTCTTTTTACCACCCTCAATCCAATGGACAGACTGAGAGGATTAATCAGGAGTTAGAGGTCTTTCTTTGAACCTTAAGCCCCATACACACTATCAGTTTTCTTGCAGGTTTTTCTCTTCAGGTTTACCAAAACCATGTAGTGCAAGGGCCTGCCTGATTGCATACGAATTGAAACTCTTAAGGTTTGACCTCATATTAGATGGTTTTGGTAAACCTGAAGAGAAAAACCTGCAAGAAAACTGATAGTGTGTATGGGGCTTCAGTCTCTGCTTATCACAACGATTGGTCCTCTCTACTCCCGTGGGCAGAATTCTCTCACAACAATCATGTAAATACCAGTTCTTAAGACACCCTTTTCACAGTTTATGGAAAACACCCTCAACTCCCTCTTCCCATTACCTGTTCTCCAGATATTCCAGCTTTGGCTACGGCTCATGAGTCTTTCAATTCTATTTGGGGCAACGTTCACAATTCCCTCTGGGCAGCTGCTGACAAATTCCAAGGCTTTGCCGACCACCGCAGACGTAAACCGCCTTTTCTACAGCCAGGGGACAAAGTCTGATATTCCTGGTGGAGAGACAGACTCAGAGTTCCTTCTCTGAAGTTTGCCCCAAGTTTCGTTGGTCTGTACACTATAACCTCTAAACTCATTGTGTAAAAAGGGGTGCCGTCTGTTTTTTGGCTATATGAGGTTGGGCTGTGCTTTGCCTCCTGCGGGCTTTTGATTCGACCCGGGGGCTGTGACGCGCACTGCTCGTGTCCCCCCTCCCCTTTTGCGTGAGGGGGGGCGGATGTGCTGGCACTGCGTGTCCACGTCATGCCTCGAATGAGGTGCGTCACTCACCCTGACCCCACCTCTCCGATGCGTTGGTCTTCTACGAGCAAGATGGGTGGTGAGTTTGGCGCCAAACTATCAGGCGGCTCTTCCGCATTGGAGTAGGCGCCGACACTCCCTGTGTGCTCGCGTGCGTGATGTAGGCGGGGCTCCTCGCGGCAGCACCTACAAGTATGTGCCATCCAGGGGTGGTTCAGGCATTTGGCTGCTTCACACTTCACAGGACACACACACATCACTTGTCCCTCAGTTCAACTAGCAGGTACTCGTTTTCACTTTGTTCACTATTTCCCCATCTTTTTTATAGTTTTTGGTTGTTCTGATTCTCCCCCTTATTGTACTGTCTAGTTATGGTACAGCCCCACATGCTAAATTTTTCATCCTCACATATACCTTTACTCATTTCACAGGAACTGCTATACATCCTGGGCTCATCACTCCATCATTTCACAGCCATCGTTTGTCACCCATATTCCGTCCACACACCTAGTACTGCCTGGTGCCTGTCCATCCTGGGTTGGGCCCTTTGGGGTTGTCCGCCGTGGGGCGCTCCGCCTCAGTCCCTTGGGGGGGGGACGGTCCCTGCTTATGGGGGTATGCACAGCCTGGCCATCATCACATGGATACCATGTAAGTACCAGCTATGACTTTGCTTTCCTGTTCTTAATATGTGAATGTACTGGTTTAGCCTAAAATGTTTCTATGTCATTGCAGAGCCACAGTACACGTATGCTCCCGTTAAGCGACAATAAGTCGCGAAATGCGTAGAGCCAACAGATATTGTGATGTATGTGTCTTGCTAATTATATTGCACCTACCTTCTTTTGCCATAATTTCGTGGACTGTATCATGATTAACTTATGCTTATCCCTTGCATGGACTGTTTTTAACTATGTATCATTCTTGTACAATAGAGCTGTTATTTATATTTTAGTATACTCTTTCATCTCTCACAATGTTTGGGGATTAGAGTATTTCTTTATCATGCAGATATCTATCCATATGTGTATATGGATGTGTATAATATATATATATATATATATATATATATATATATATATATATATAATTTTTCATTAGAATAGAGTTACTTATGTACCAATTACTAAACAGATTACAATATATATCATATACTAGAAATATGTTAACTTCTGCTCTTTTTGTCCCTCACACAATTCATATAAAGTCCCGCCCTTTCTGCTGTTTTCTATACAAATACAGGGATGGAGGTCAATGATTTTTGCCATTACCTCATATAAAGTCCCACCAAATACCCTAATGGTATTACTTTTTGTTTATGCATATGATAATGTTTGGGTATTGGCACTCTCTTCCTTTTTTTTGTATATCTCAACAGCCTCCTTCTCCTTCTTGAATTCCTAAGCTGTGAGCTCCATTTTTGAGATTAACATCTTCTCAAGCCCTGCCACTATCTGTTTAACCCTATAATGAACATTTGGTTGGTGCATATCACCATTATATATATATAAAATGTATTTTATATTTTTGGCTTATCTGCGGTTCAGGAAGCCCTTGTACCCTGCTGATACACTGCTTCAACAATCATTTTGATGATTTGCTGTGCTTTATATATACTTTTTTTTTTCACAAGAAAAGCTTTATATATACTTGCCTTCTATTTCATTTTGACAGCTATTTTATCCTCTTTACTCTGACCACTTGCTCAGGAAACTGCCCTTCTGGGCCTTGAGGTGCCTGGTTTTTCTGTGTTCGTGCTGTTGGTGAGTGTCCTGGATCTGTAATTTCTATCAGTCATTCCTGGTTATATCCCGCTTGCCTGTTGGCGGGGCCAGGCCACAGCTCCGTGTCTGAATGGACACAGGGAGCTATGACTTGGCTTAGGTGCCCCCATAGCAAGTTGCTTGCTGTGGGGGCACTCAACTGGAGGGAGGGGCCAGGAGCACAGAAGAGGAACCTGAGAAGAGGAGAATCCAGGCTACTCTGTGCAAATCCACTGCAACAGAACAGGTAAGTATAACATGTTTATAAAGTCTTTTTTTTAATAAAAATACCAATCACTTAAAGTAAACCAAGAAAAGCATGAAGTAATTTTAACCAGTAGCCGCCCGTCCACTGTCAAATGACAGCGGGCGATGCGGCTCTCGTTCTGGGACACAGTCATATGACGGTGTCCCAGAACGGCCGCCCTCGGGAACGCGCAGCGCGGCGATCGTGTTGCTAGGATACGGCACAATCCGGATCTCTGTAAAGAGCCAAGTCCGCGGCTCTTTAACCATGTAATCGGCTGTGTCCAATCACAGCTGGTCACATGTAAACACAGAGATGCCGGTAATCGGCGCTCCTCGCCCTACACTGACAGTGTGGCATCTCCCCATAGGGGGCAACAAAACATGTAATCAGGGCACTGATCATCAGTGCCCCGATTACATTATAGCGCCACCAGTGCCAGCAATCAGTGCCCACAAGTGCCACTAATTAGTGCCCAGTCAGTGCTGGCCATCAGTGCCGCCTATTAGTGCTGCCCATCAATGTCGCCCACCAGTGCCACACATCGGTGCCCATAAGTGTGGCATTTTAGTGCCTCCTCATAAGTGCCACCTCATCAATGCCCACCAGTTCAGTCCATCAGTGCAGCCTCATCAGTGAAGGAGAAAAATTAGTTACAGAATTCAGTGACAGAAACTAAGCAAGTAAAAAAAAAATTGGATTTTTTTGTACTCACCGTAAAATCCTTTTCTCGTTCGTCCATGGACAGACACAGCTCCCTAAATCTTTACAAAGTGGGTTATGTTCCTGTTCACAGGAGGGGACTAGGCAGAACATGTTAGTTATCTTAAAAAATGTAACTAACAGAGTTGAACAGCCCCGCCCAGGGGGCAGTCCCTCCGTACATAACCCTCCTACCTGCAGTCAGCAGCCTCAGTTCGTAGTAAAGCAGTACAAACTAAAGAAGGAGGGGTGGGTGCGGTGTCCATCCATGGACGAACGAGAAAAGGATTTTATGGTGAGTAGAAAAAAATCCTATTTTCTCTTATCTCTAAGTGGGACGTCCCCAAGCAGTGTCAGAAAAAACGAGGGGTGGGAACAGCAATCAAAGGAAGACTTAACTTCACCCCAAACAAACAGAGCTCCTCACGGAGGAGTTGCAACCTCAAACAGCTGCCTGCAAAAACTTGCAGCCAAGGAAGCATCCGAAGATGCACACACGTCCACCTTGTAAAACGTTGCGAAAGTGTGAACAGACGACCAGGTCGCCGTCTCACACACCTTGAAGACAGATGCTAGATGTTGGAAAGCCCAGGAAGCACCAATTGCCCTGGTTGAATGCGCTGTGACAGGAAAGGGAGGCGCCCGCTGATAAAGGGCATAGGCCTGGATGACGATCAGCCTGATCCACCTAGAAAGATGGCCGATGAGACAGTCAGGCCCTTCTGTGGACCAGATACCAGCACGAACAGTGAGTCAGAACTCCGAACCAGAGCAGTAGCAGACAGATACACCCGTAGGGCACGTACCATGTCCAAGGTATGTAGCACAGCCTCCTGGGATGGCCGAGGACACAGGGATGGAAGCACAATGTCCTTGTTTAGGTGAAAAGCCGAAACCACCTTAGGAAGGAATGAAGGTTGCGGGCGAAGCACCGCTTATCCGTATGGACCAAGTAAACCCTTCTGACCAAAGTAATGGCAACTAGAAAGGCAACTTTTTGAGAGAGCGTGGAAACTCCCTGATGTTCTCAAAGGGAGGTTCCTGAAGTACCGAGAGCACTAGAGTCAAGTCCGCGGAGGAAGCGGTGGTGCAAACGGGGGAACCACATGTCGGACCCCCTACACACACGTACTTACCAGTGAGTGAGCCACCAGAGGCCGTTGGAAGAAGACAGCCAAGGCTGAAATCTTCCCCCTTAACGGTGCTCAAGGCAAGGTTCAGATCCACTCCGCACTGTAAGAACAGCAGGATCCGAGAAACTGGCCATGTCAGTGGGCGCCCGGCCATCTCATCACACAGAGATGTAGGCCTTCCAAGTGCAATGGTAGATCGTCCGGGAAGAAGGTTCCCGGGCCCCCAACATAAAGGGGATTATCGAATCTGCCAGACCACGGTCCCTTAGTACCTGGCTTTCAATAGTCAAGGCGTTTAAAGTCAGCGACAGGATGAAGCATGGGACCTTAAGACAGAGGGTCCTCCCGCATTTGCAGCCGCTGGGGAGCGTCAGCTACCAGTCTCCCGAGGTTGGCGTACCAGGGACGCCGGGACCAATCTGGGGCGATTAGAATCACCAGAATCCCCGCGGCCTCCACTCTGCGGAGCAGACGAGGAAGCAATTCCAGTAGGGGAAAGGCATATATTCCCTATGGAGCCACCAACGCGTCTGCCCAGGGAGCCCTGGACCTGGCCACAAACCTCGACACCTACGATTAAATCGAGAAACCAGGAGATCCGCAACTGGTGTGCCCCAATTCCGACAAAGTAATTGAAAACACCTCCGGGTGAAAAGACCATACCCCTTGGTCCAGCATCTGGCGACTCAGATAGTTCACCTGCCAGGTCTCTACGCCCGGATGTAAGCACCCGATAGAGCTGGCACGCTCCTTTCGGCCCAACTTAGGATGCGAGCGACTACCGACGCTGCGGCCATCCAACTGAGACCTGATCAGACGCCCCTGAAGTCTCTGCGACCCTTTGGAGAATCAGTCTGATCGCTCGAATGTCGAGGACATCGATCGGCAGTCGAGATTCTTACAGACCGTGAGGCTGGCGTCCGTCGTGATCACAGTCCCATGGAAAGGAAGGGACGACCTTCCGGACTGAAGAGCCGGGAAATGCAGCCGCCCCCTCAGGGAAGACTTGACCAGGTGACTCACCTGAATCTAGAGACAATTGAGATCTGTGCCAAGTGGACAGGATCTCTTCCTGCAATACTCAAGTGTGGAATAGTACAGACGGAACTGCCTCGAAGGAGGCCACCATGAGGCCCAGAACTCGTGCAAAAAAGGGGAGAGACGACCATTTGCGAGATGCCAACAATTTCACCGCCGACTGGAGCGTCTGCAACTGCTCCAAAGGAAGGAAGACCTTCGCCTCCAAAGAATTCAGGATCAAGCCTAGGAACTTCAGACTCTGAGTCGTATAAACACAGACTTTTGTATGTTCAGTACCCAAAGTCCCGGAGGGTCTGACTAGCATAGACATAGACATGTCCTCCTCTAATTCTGAGCCAGAAGCAGCTTTCAGAAGAAGAATGTCCAAGTAGCCCACAATATCAATGTCTCGCTGTCTAAGCAAAGCCCAGATCGGGGCGAGCACCTTGTGAAAAACTCTTGGTGCCGGCGCTAATCAAATCGCAAAGCGCAGAAAACTCAGATGGCTGTTGCAGATGGGGACATGCAAGTATGCGACCCTGGTGTCCAGAGAAGCCAGAAATTCCCAAAAACAATACATACCACACACTGTGTATGTATTAATGCGTATGTTCATACTGTGGCGCCGAAGACGCGCATGTCTTTGGAGTGTGGGAGGAAACCGGAGTACCCGGAGGAAACCCACGCAGACACAGGGAGAACATGCAAATTCCAGGCAGATGGTGTCGGGGTCCGGGTTTGAACCAGTGCTGCCAGGTGAGGGAGTTAACCACTACACCACTGTGCTGCCCTACATGGAAAGTCGCAGCCATATATAGGTCGCAACACTGACCCCAGAATCACTGCCTTGGACCTCTTATCAGAAGGGTCCTGTATGATAACGGACCGCCATGCGCTGGGGGACCACAAGGACCTCTGCGGCCGTTCCCATTCCTTATGTTACTTTCTTTGGTAGTTCATACATAAGAAAAAAACGTCACAAACCGGGCAGATTTGTGTGACCTAAGGGAGACAGACTCCTCTGCGGAAGTCCCAGCTGCATAGTGTCCCTCACAGCATCAGAAGTGCATTCAGAAGTGCCCTGACAAACATTTCCCAGAAGATGGCGGGGGAGTGGGCGCTTTCTTACCCCCCCTTACGCCCGCAATCTATTTCTACCTTGGCAACAAAAGGTTCCAGGACTATCTATAACGTATCCAAGGAAACCGCAGGTGCAGGGGCACCATTTGCTGCCTCTGGCAAAGTATCACATACTGACTCCATAAACGCCCACTGGGAGCCGTCAGGGACCAAGTGAAACACGGTTAGAAACCATGAATCAGACCGAGACAGAAGTGCAGTTAAATAACACTAGTTTTATAATAAATGATAAAAAAGGTAAACAGAGTAAGCGTAGTCAAAACATAGCCATAGTTCAGTAACCGGATCGGGTAGTCAGCCAAGCAAAGTCCAAGAGCCAGCGATAAAGGTAATAGTATAGCAAGCAGGATCCGAAGCCAGAGGAAACAGCAGTCAAGCAGGTCTTCAACTGGAACGCAGGAGAAAGTCTCTTGTGATGTTAACACAGGCGAAGATCAAATGAACTGGAAGTCCTTAAGTAGGCAAAGCTGGGCTGGATGGATCAAATCGGTGTCAGGAGAGATAGAGGTGTGAGATGGGGGGGGGGGGGGTTGGCCCTGCATGCTGATTATTAACCAATATCTATCTGCTATGTGTATTAGCTACATGTTTCTTATATTATAAGTATTGGTTGCTGATTTGATATCAGAGAAATACTCTCCTATGTACTGATTATGCTTTGTGCAATGTAACCTGTGTAATTATTTTTTCTGAAAAAAAATGAATAAAATTTACCCTTTAACAAAAAAAAGTAGGCAAAGCTGACGAGCGGATCATCAACAACAGGTGGATCACTGTGGAGAGAAGAAGCTGGCAATCAGCTGACAGCTGAGCTGCCAGCACAGAGAAGGAAGGGCTGAACCCAGCCGTGACAGTACCCCCTCCTCAATGACCCCTCCCCCTCCCCCTCGGAGGACAACCGGGCTTGAGGGGAAAACGTCTATGGAAATCACGGAGGACAGGGGCATGTATGTCCCAAAATGGGACCCAAGAGCTTTCCTCCGGACCGTACCCCTTCCAATGCACCAAGTACTGAATGTGCCCACGGAACCTACGGGAGTCAACAATGGACTGTACTTCATACTCCTCATGGTTCTCAACCTGTATAGGGTGAGGACGTGGCACCGAGGTGGTAAAACGGTTGCAGACCAAAGGTTTCAATAAGGAGACATGAAACACATTAGCTATACGCATGCTGGAAGGAAGGTCCAACGCGCAAGCCACTGGGTTTATCCTGCGAAGGATACGGAAAGGCCCAATAAACCGAGGTGCGAAATTCAGAGAAGGAACACGAAGTCGGAGGTTGCGAGATGACAGCCAGACCCTGTCCCCGACCTGGTAGGAAGGCGCAGGCAGGCGTCTGCGGTCAGCATGGAGTTTGTACCTCTCGTTAGCCTGTCGCAAAGCCTCCTGGACTTGTACCCAAGTGGAACGAAGACCACAGAGATGTTCCTCTAACGCAGGAATACTCTGAGGAACAAACGAGTTGGGCAACATGGAAGGTTGGAAACCATAATTCGCCATAAACTGGGACAAATGGGAAGCAGAATTCAGAGCGCTATTGTGAGCAAACTCCGCCCATGGTAAGAGGTCTGACCAGTTGTTGTGATGGTCAGAAATATAGCAACGCAGGAATTGCTCTAAGGACTGATTGGCTCGTTCTGCGGTCCCATTAGACTGTGGGTGATACGCAGAGGAGAAAGCAAGCTGAATTCCCAACTGTGCACAAAAGGCTCGCCAGAACCGAGACACAAACTGACTTCCCCTGTCAGAGACAATGACCTTGGGTAGGCCATGTAAACAAAAGATCTCCCGAGCAAAAATGGAAGCCAGTTCCTTAGACGTAGGCAACTACTTAAGTGGAATACAGTGAGACATTTTCGAGAACCGGTCTACCACCATAAGGATAACTGTGTTGCCCTGGGAGTTGGGTAACTCCACAATGAAATCCATAGACAGGTGGGTCCAGGGCCTCTCACCATTGTGTATGGGTTGTAGGAGGCCCACTGGAAGGTGTCGTGGAGTCTTACTCTGAGCACACACAGAACAGGCAGCTACGAAGGCGGCTACATCGGCACGTAGATTAGGCCACCAGAATTGTTGGTAAATGGCCCAAGAGAGTTGATTCTTCCCAGGGTGGCCAGCAGCCTTGGGAGAATGGCAAGTCTGGAGCACGGCAGTATGGAGACTCTCGGGAACAAAGCAGCAGTCACAAGGTTTCTCAGGAGGGGCATCAACCTGAGCAGCCAGAATTTTGTCACCCAAAGGAGAAGTGAGACTGGTGCGAACCGTAGCCAGAATACGATCAGGAGGAATCACAGGAACCGGAACCGACTCCATCTTGGAAGTGGAGGAAAATTGTCGTGACAAGGCGTCAGCCCTTACATTCTTAGTACCGGGTAAGAATGAGACAATGTAATTGAAACTCGACAAAAAAAGAGCCCATCGTGCCCTTCTGGGAGAGAGGCGCTTGGCCTCAGCCAAGAATGCAAGATGCTTATGGTCAGTAAGAATGAGAACCGGCACAGTGGTACCTTCGAGGAGATTTCTCCATTAGTTCAGGGCTAAAATGATCGCCAAAAGCTCTGTCACCAATCTCGTAGTTGCACTCCGCAGGTGACAATTTCTTGGAAAAGTAGCCACACGGATGCATAGCGCTGTCAGAGCTAGGACGTTGAGACAGAAGGGCGCCAACTCCAGTCTCAGAAGCATCGACTTCAAGGACAAAAGGCAACGTGGATCAGGATGTGCCAACACAGGAGCAGAAACAAAAGGTAGTCTTAAGACTCTCAAAAGCCTTAATTGACTCTGGGGACCAACTCTGTGGGTTACCGTCCTTTCTGGTCATATCAGTTAGGGGCTTGACCAGAGACGAGAAGTTACAAATAAACTTCCGATAATAGTTGGCGAAGCCAAGAAAGCGCTGCAGAGGATGTAAACCCACGGGTCGAGGCCACTGTAGGACTGCAGAAAGTTTCTCTGGGTCCATCGAAAAACCTGCCGTGGAAATTACATAACCCAGGAATTTAACCTGCACACGATGGAATTCGCACTTCCCCATCTTACAATAGAGATTGTTCTCTCTTAGTTTCTGAAGCACTCGACAGACATCTGTGTGGTGGTTCTCCAGGGACTTGGAAAATATGAGGATATCGAGATAAACCACCACCACACAACTGCAACAAGTCTCGGAGGACATCGTTAATAAACTCCTGGAAAACTGCCGGAGCGTTAGAGGCAAAAAGGCATTACGAGATACTCATAATGACCTGTTCTGGTATTAAACGCAGTTCTCCACTTGTCGCCCTCCTTAATCCTGACGAGATTGTATGCCTCTCTCAAATCAAGCTTCGTTGCTCCCTTGAGACGTTCAAATAACTCCGTAATCAACGGGATCGCATAGGCATTCTTAATGGTGAAACGATTGAGACCCCTATAATCGATACAAGGTCTCAGTTCACCACTCTTCTTCTTCACAAAAAATAAACCAGTACCAGCAGGAGACGAGGATTTGCGGATGAAACCTCGAGAAAGTACATCTGCAACATACTCCCCCATGGCCTTATCTTCCAAGACCGACAAAGGGTAAACCCGGCCACGAGGGGGAATGGCACCAGGTTGAAGGTCAATTACGCAATCATACGACCGGTGAGGAGGCAACGTACCGGCTTGACCTTTGTCAAAGACATCGCTAAAATCGCCGTACTCCTCCAGCAGGGAGGAGAGTGAAGAGGTGCACAGCACCTTGGCTACCTTCTGGAAGCATCTCTCACTGCACTGTGGCGACCAGGACAGAACCTCAGCACGGAGCCAATCAAAAGACGGGTTGTGCCTCTGTAACCAAGGATAACCAATAACCGAGAGGAAGCATGGAGTGAGTGAGTCAGGACGTGTGTTGATTCCCTCCTGCCCTCCCTTCTACCTAGACCATAGTGTCGATGGATTGACCGTGCCTGTGGCTGATGGAAAAGGAGATAGTGATCCCCTGTTGATTACTTGCTAACAGGAGCAGTGCACACGGAGCACGGATGGCTCGCACTGAGTTCATATGCACAGCTAACAGATCGGGACACTGAGTGGAGGAATGCACCTCCCCCGGGAGTGTGAAATTGAAATTAAACAGCCGACTGAAAACGAAACTGCTGAGCAGAGTGTGGAATCCCTGCTAGGTATGTGAGAGCAGGGGAGGCAGGACTGGAAAACTCTCAGAAAAGCTGTGTGAAAGACCCTGAAAAACTGGATAAGGACATCAGCTTCATTACACCTTCACTATAATCTGTGGGTCCTGTGCATTATCCCTCAGGGGGGGTCAAGGCTCAGTTCGGGTGGTGAGTAAAAAAACTTTCCTGCAGTTTGATAAACTGGATGTAAAGACTGTCAGATTGCACTATATTATAGCTGCCTGACCGCAGAGATTGTGGAGCAGGATAGCCAGGCTTCTCTACCCCTCTTTACCCTGAGTAAAAGGATTGACAATCACAGCTAAAACTTGCTATATATACCTGCTTCGGATGCCCCTGAAATACCTTTGCACACTGTTTTAAAACCCACTTAAACTGCTGTAGATGTGTGAGCAGGGGATCCCGTGATTAGAGCGGAGCTACTGAGACGATCTCTACCTGCCTAAATCATCGAGCGGTGAGCTTATTATATACAGCGTGATAAAGGTAATGAACTGAGTTGCTATGGGAACAGGAGAGTCCGTGGTTAGAGCAGAGCAACAACAGCTACACGGGGTAAATTAAAGCTCACTGCACAGAGAAGTTGGAGGCTAATTCGTATATCTGAACTGTTTATAGACCAGCACTGTGATCTGTGTCCAGCGGTCTTCATGTCCACTGCGAGTGCCAGATTCATATGAACACTGGTGCGTTTGTATAACTGGGAACGGAACAGTGGTGAACTGTGATCTGTGGCCAGCGGTCCCTATACCCAGTGCCAGATTTATATGAACATTCGTGCATTTGCATAACTAAGAACTGAAACTGAACAGCGGTGAACTGTATGTTTGTAGACCAATACTGTGATCTGTGTCCAGCGGTCCTTATATCTGCTGTCAGAGCCAGATGTATATGAACACTTGTGCGTTTATATAATTAAGAACTGAATTGTGGTGAACTGTGGTGCGGTCAGAAAGTGTAAACCTAGCCTAGCCCGGCCCAGTCCTCTACCTCCTCAAAGCTGTTTGCTTGGCTAAATAACAGGACATAAGTGGAGAGAGGAAAGGCTTTTAAAAAAAACAAAAACGTATCCGGGGCCAGGTTTGTTTGTGCACTGGTGTGCTTGAGCATTTAAGAATTGAACTACGGTGCTGTTGGCAAGTGAAAATCTACCCTAGCCTAGCTCAGTCTCCCACTTCTCTCCCAGCTAATTTGTCTTGTTGCTTGGTTGCCCTTGACCGGTGCCCAGCGGAACTGCCCCTGTGCTGGCCCCTAAAGTTTAACTCAGAGAGGCGGTGGAGATTAGCCTATACCTGAACTGTTAAAGTGTCAGTGTGGCACGCTGCGATTTGCTGCGACTTGCGGCCAGTGGAACTGCCCTTGTGTTGGCCTTCTTACCTATCTTAGCTCAGCTTAGTCTTCTGCCCCTCTATTTGCCTGTCTCTCTAAACAGTTTGATATAGGCGAAGAGAGGGAAGGCTATCAAAAGCGACCTGGACTTAAGGAAAAGAATGGCAGCAGCAAAAAAAAAAAAAAAGAAGGGCAGCCCAATTTCGAGAGTGGGGGGCCTCAAACAACGCGGTCTGCAAAAGAGAAAGCAACGCAGGCAGCAGCAGCTAAGTTGGAGCAGTTTTCACATACCTCAGCAAATTCGCCAGGCAAAGGGACTAGCATCAAAAAGTACAGGCAAAAAACCAAGCAGGAACATCAGCGGATAGGAAAAGTTATGGTCTTGGTGCATCAGCCCCAAAAACAACAAGTAAAAAAGGCCCCACGGGAGAAACCCTGTGGGGGGGGGCGATTGTACCTGTAAAAGCCCCTATAGAAACCCCTGCAGCTGCTACGGTATATGACTCACTGAGGGAGGAAGAGCCGACACTGAAAGAAATTCTATATGCCATAAACGCATGCAGGGGGTCACTGAACAGTCTATCCGATCAGATAAAAGGAATAAAGGAAGAACTAGTGACAATGGGCCAGGAATTGCAGAGAACTGTGCAAAGGACAATAGCAGTAGAGGAGAGACTGAGTCAAGTGGAAGATGAGGTGTACCCATTAAAACAGGAGATGAAAGAAATGAAGGAACAAATGGGGTGGCAGGCATCCAAACTTGATGAAATGGAGAATAGACTACGCAGAAACAACATACGGGTAGTGAGCCTCCCGGAACAAAGTAAGGGTACCCACCTTATACGTTTTCTTGAGAATTGGTTTAGACACCGCTTTTTGTGATAGAAAGGGCCCATAGAGTTCCATTCAGAGCCCACCTGAAGGATGGATATCCTCGGCCCCTACTCCTGAAATTCCTTAATTACAATGATAAGGTAACAGCACTGCAAAAAGCAAGAGAGAAGGGGGATATTTTTTATAATGGGTCAAGAATTTCTTTGTATCCAGATTTTTCCCCAGAATTAAGTAAGCGTAGATCTGAGTTTACACCAATCAAACGTAGGCTGTTAAAAAACAAAATTACATATGCATTATTGTACCCAGCACGTCTTCGGATAATGATTTCAGAGGGACCCCAGTTTTTTGACTCGCCAGAAAAAGCAGCACAGTGGCTGGAAGAGAACAAAGTACAATCGCAGACTATTGACTGACTGAATATCCATGGAGAGGAATAGATAAGGGTTAAATTCTAAAAGGATACTTGGGCTCCCACCTTCTGTCTCTTTTTCCTGAGGACATATTTTCCTCCCCCTTTTTTTTTCCCCTGGAGGGAGGGAAGGGGAAGGGGGGTGGGATGTTTAAATTGTTTATTTAATTTTTTTTAATATTTTTTTTTTGGTCTTTGGCCTTTTTTTTTGTTTGCTTTTTCTTTTTCCCTTTTGAATTTTTAAAAACATTTTTTTCTCCTTTTTTTTTTGGTCTTCAGCCTTATTAATACAACTAAGTATACAAAGGGATGGAATGATGATTCACTTTCAAACACTAAAATGTATACACTAATAAGTAGTTTTTTTTTTGATGCAGGGGAAGGGGGAGGGAGGGAGTTTGGGGGTGGGTTCAGGGGGTGGGTGGAGTTGCACAATAGGAATATCACATTTCAAACACAAGAGAGAGGGAAGTTTGAGCTTAAGGAAACCAGGGGACACATTTTTTTGAAACTCATATTTAAAAAAGTAATTTCTTAATGGATCAAGGGCAAAGATGGAGGAGAATAGCTAGAAGGCCAAGGATCAAGTTTTTTTTCCCCTTGGTTTTTTTTTTTCTTCTCCTTTCCAGGTATTAAGGATTTGTCATCTGTGTTTAGAATTGTTTTTTCTTTGCTATGATTGGCTGCAGTACTCTTTTACCTGATCTGATGTTCAAGTGGCCCTCTCTTTCTTATACGCTTCTTTTTTATTATTAAGTGTTTTTAGGTCGCATACCAAAAAAAAAAAAACCCTAACATAGGCTCCTGGAATGTCCGGGGGATGGGTGACCCGGTCAAAAGAGCTGCAATTTTTTTCACGCTTGAGTGGTACGGGGTGGAACTAATCTCTATACAAGAGACTCATTTAACAAAAGGAAACAAAGTTAAAATTATCTAATAAAAAATATCATTGTCAGTACCATTCAGTTCACTCCTCCTACTCTAGGGGGGTGAGTATAATGGTAAAAAAGGGGACGTCTTTTGTATGTAAAGAGTTGAAAATAGATGAATTGGGTCGTTATCTCTTTTTGCACTGTTTAATAGAAAACGTACCATACGTATTGGCCAACATTTATATCCCTCCACCCTTTAAAATGGAGATTCTGTATAAATTAATGGAATTTGTGGTAAATAAGGTAAATATCCCAGTAATAGTGGTGGGGGATTTTAATGTAGTATTGAATAGAACTATGGATAGATTTCCACCAGGGACACGGACCGACGGGAGGGGAGAGGGACACTTAACCCAGTTTCTGGAGGAGGTTGGATGGTGCGACATTTGGAGAACAAGATACCCAGATGAGCGGCAGTACTCCTGTTTCTCGAGCTCATACTCCACACTATCTAGAATAGATATGGCACTGGGAAACTGTTTAAGTTTGCAGCTAATTAGTAAAAGAGGGGTGTCGGATCACTCTCCACTGGTGCGGACACTGAATATAGGGAAAAAATGTCCTTTAAGTAACTGGAAAATAAGCCCCTTCTGGTTGGAACTTATGGGAAAACCAGAGGAGACAGGTGAAAAATTGTGAGAGATTTTGGACTTTAATGCAGGGACAGCGCTGGAGGGAGTGATTTGGGACACCCTGAAGGCCTTCCTCAGGGGAGTATTGATCCAGCAGGTGGCCAAGATTAAGAGAAACTCCAGGGAATGGGAAGAGAAGATTAGGAAAGGTGTTGGAGGCAGAAAAACAATATGTGGAGAACCCAACCCTGACGAAACAAAGGAAATGGCTCGAGAAACAGCAGGAGTATAAAATGGCAGTCAATAGGAAAGTGGAGAACAAGCGCCTCTTCCAAAGACAGAGTGCCTTTGCGGAAGGGGAGAGTGTAGGCCATACATTGGCTCTCCTAGCTAAAAAAAATTTGGCCCCTTCTAATATTCCCGCAGTTAGGACGTTGGGGGGTGGGATATCCTTTCAAACACCCGTAATACTGGATACATTTGTGACATACTATCAGGACCTAAATAAATCAAAAAGAGGGGATAAGATGCCACAAATAGATGAGTTCCTAAGGGGAATAGAAACACCAGTCTTAACGGAGGAGGACAGAAGTGTTATAGAAGCCTCAATAACTTTAGAGGAATTACAACAGGCAGTGGTGGGGATGTCTAATCAGAAGTCCCCTGGGCCAGATGGCTTTCCAGTCGAGATTTATAAACGGTATGGCGAGGTGCTGCTCCCGGAACTACTAAAGGTGCTGAATTGGGCGATAGAAGAGGGGAGGCTGCCTGCCTCAATGTCAGAAGCCACCATAATAGTGCTTCAGAAAGAAGAAAAAGATCAATTAGACACATCATCCTATAGACCGATATCACTGTCATGTTCAGATGTTAAAATACTGGCTAGGGTGTTGGCGGCTAGGATAAACAAATATATTCAGAAACTCATACATCCGGACCAGTCCGGATTTATCCCGAATAGATCCACTAGCGCCAACATCAGAAGGCTATATTTGAACTTACAGACGACAACTGAGATTACAGGTGACAGATCTATTTTATCCCTGGACGCCACCAAGGCTTTTGATAGCCTAGAGTGGGATTATGTTTGGCATTTTCTGGAGAAATTCAGGTTTGGCTCCGTTTTTCATTAAGTGGGTAAAAACACTTTATAACTCCCCGAGTGCAAAAATCAAAATCAATAACGAATATTCACAGACGTTTAAGTTAGAGAGGGGGACAAGGCAGGGATGCCCTCTGTCCCCCCTTCTTTTTGCTTTGGCAATTGAGCCATTAGCAATTGCGATTAGAACTACACAGGGCATACAAGGATTCCAGAGAAGAGCAGGCAAGGAAAAAACTGCACTTTATGCGGATGATGTCCTGCTTTTCTTAGGGGACTCTACAACATTTTTGAAAACGGCAGTGCAAACAGTGGAGGCATTTGGTCGACTTTCGGGCCTGGTGATAAACTGGGAAAAGTCGGTACTTCTGCCGTTGGACCCAGTAGGCAATGCCGTTTTGGCAGGAATCCCCCAATTAAAAATAGAGAGAAAGGAATATCTGGGGATAGTGGTAACACGAGACCCAGAACAATACATTAGTAACAACTTAGAGCCACTTTTTAGCCAAGTTTAAAACGTAAAGCTGACATTTGGGGACGACTTCCTCTATCGGTGGCCGGACAAAGTAATCTTATTAAGATGATCTGGATGCCACAACTGCTTTATGTGTTCCATAACTCTCCAGTATGGATAGGTAAAGCATGGTTTAAAAAAATAGAGACCCTCTTCAGGGAATTAATCTGGAAGAAGGGAAAGGCGAGGATTAGTCTTCAATCATTAAAACTGCCAACAAATAAGGGAGGTCTAGCTGTCTCACACCCTCACAGCTATTTTTTAGCGGCACAATTACAGCACCTGGGGGGGTGTAACATAGGAGGAGGGAGTGCCAGTGGGAAAATTATGTTAATGGGAGCCCCACACAATTCCATAATAGAAACACTGGAGGCAGACTCTTTCCCTGTTAAGAATCCAACATTGAGGATGGTCACAAGAATATGGCAGGCCGGAAAGTTGGTTTTGGGGTATAAGGGACCAACGGAATACTCACTCTGGGAAAATAAACATCTGCGAGAAATTCTAGCTATGGGGAAGTTAAAAGAATGGGAAAAGTTAGGCATAACTAGACTGGCGCAATTATATGTAGGTAATACACTAAAATCTTTCTCAGAACTAATGCGGCGTACACACGATCGTTTTTCATGCCATTTTTTTAACCAACGTTTTTCTCATCGTTTTTTTTCATGTTTCCTCTCAAGCCTGTCTTGCATCCACACGATCATTATAAAAACCGCTCGAGCAAAGCGCAGTGACGTACAACACGTACGACGGCACTATAAAGGGGAAGTTCCATTCGAATGGCGCCACCCTTCATGTTAGTAAACTTTGTTGAGCGGCGATGCGCGCTTTTCAGCCTCGTGCTTTTCAGTCCGTTACAGCGTGACGAATGTGCTATCTCCATTACGAACGCTAGTTTTACCAGAACGAGCGCTCCCGTCTCATACTTGATTCTGAGCATGCGCGTTTTTTTTCCCCTCGTAAAAGCATACACACTATAGTTTTTCACGTCGTTAAAAAAAAAACTACATGAAAAACGACGTGAAAAAATAGAGCATGTTCGAAATTTTTAATGCCAGTTTTTCACGCTGTTAAAAATGCTCTGGAGCATACACACAATCGGTTTTAATGGCCATTTTTAAAAATTGCATTTTTAACGGCATGAAAAACGATTGTGTGTACGCCGCATAATCGGAGAATACGCCATTCCAAATTTCCTGTTCTATACCTACCTGCAGATTAGACACGCCCTTCAAGCCCAATTCAAAGCGCACCCGCTGAGATGGCAAAAAATCCCCCACCTCCAACGGTTAATTAAGTCAGGAATTTCCAAAGGCCTTATTTCATAACTATATACGCAGATTAGCAGTGGCTCTATGATGGGAGAGAGTGTGGGAAAAAAAAAAAAAATGGGAGGAAGACATAGGCCCTATAACAACTGAACAATGGGAACGGATATTGGAACTAGGGACATTGGTGTCACTCTCCCCGTTGCAGAGAGTATCCCATCTATTTTTAGTGCACCGAGTTTACTACACCCCAAAGAGATTATATTTGTTTGGAAGGAAACCAGATGACAAGTGTCCCAGGTGTCAAAGTACAGGAGACCTTATACACATGATGTGGAAATGCCCGAAGCTACATAGCTACATAGATACTGGGTTAAAATATTGACATCATAAATACAACCTTTAGGATTGCTCTAGAACCGGAGGCCAGAGTGTGCTTATTAGGGTGTATCGAAGAGAGGTACGAGCAAAAGGGCGTCAAAGTAGCGGTAATAAGGTGCCTGTTCCAGGCCAGAAAATTGATAGCACAAAACTGACAATCACAGAATGCACCTACATCGATGGAATGGGTTAATGTAATAAACACGACAGTGTGGAAAGAAAAGGTAGCTCTAACTAGATGTGGCAATTTTAACAAATTCAAAACGCTGTGGGAGCCCTGGCTGTGTAGAATGGGGTGTCCACCCTAGTGAGAGGAGAAGAACCTAGATTAGTAACTAGAGATTAGCCCGATGAGAGCGAGAGAGCAAACAGAGAAAGAGTTCCACTTTATAGATAGAGGATAAACTCATTAGGGAAAATAAGGGAAGCAGGAAGGAGGGGTATAAGGAGAGCCAAACAAAAAGAAAAGTCCACACTGTAGTAGTGACAGAGTTTGTGTGTGAAGTACAAATAAGATGATGAGGGTGAAGGTGGGATAAGGGAATAGTGTGTATTTTAAAAATCATACAATGTGTTTTATGTATGAAGATGTATGTATTTCAAATAGTTTTTTGTATTGAAGAAAACAATAAAAAAAGAAAGAAGTTAAAAAAAGGATAACCAATAACCAGCGGAAACTTAGGTGAGGAAATAACTTGGAATTGGATTATCTTATGGTGAAGAGCCCCTACGGCCATGGACAACGGAATAGTCTCATGAGTCACATGGGCAGGCTGTAGAGGTCTCCCGTCAAGAGCCTCAATGGCAAGTGGAGTGTCACGCAGCTGCAGCGGAATCGAGTGCTTAGACACAAAGGCAGCATCAATGAACAGGCCTGCAGCCCCGGAGTCGATTAGAGCCTGTATCTCAATGGATGACTCGGCCCAAGACAGGGTAACCAAAACCAGGGGCTTATCCTTCTGGGCAACAGGAGACGAAACAACGCCACCTAAGGTCTGTCCGTGACAGGACCTCAAGGTTTGGGCGTTCCCTGGACGGGTAGGACAAGACTTCAAAAAGTGACTGGCCTGGCCACAATAAAGGCACAATCTCTTCCTCCTCCTAAGGGCTCTCTCATCCGCAGAGAGACACGTGAAGCCCAAGTGCATGGGTTCATCTTCACAGGCTGACACGGTACCAGGAGGCAAGGGAGGTGAGGGAGGCAAGGGTGGGACTGCAAAGCTCAGAGACAAACGTACAGGAGGCTTCCGCAAGCGCTCCTTAACAGAGGGTCTTTCTCTGAGTCTGGAGTCAATGAGGATGGCAAATGTGATCAACTTCTCCAGCTCAGTGGGTATATCTCGGGCTACCATCTCATCCTTAATGTTATCCAAGAGACCATGACAGAAAGCAGCCACGAGGGCCTCATTGTTCCAAGCAACCTCTGCTGCCAGAGTACGGAATTCAGTGGCGTAATCGGCAACAGTTCTCGTACTCTGTTTGATGGACATGAGGCTCTTGGCAGCAGAAGCGGAGCGTGCGGGAACGTCAAATACCCTTTTGAAGGAAGCCACAAATTCTGGGTAACTCAGGACCACGTGTTTTTGCATCTCCCATAGAGGGTTTGCCCAGGCCATGGCTCTCTCAGAAAGCAAAGATATCACGAAACCTACTTTGCTTCTGTCCGTGGGAAACGCCTGGGGCAGCATCTCAAAATATATCTCAACCTGGTTGAGAAAACCTGTGCATTGTATTGGAATGCCCCCTAAATTGCTGGGGAAGCGGGCGGAACCAGACATACCTCTAATAGAGGTAATACGAGGCAGTTGCCTGCACAGGGACTACCGGAGTGGCCACAGTGGGAGACTCTAGACGAGCCGTGCGACTCAGGAGCATCTGTATCGCCGTGGCAAACTGATCCATGTGGTGATCCATGTCATCCAATCTGGAAAAAATATTATTAACAAGTGGATTGGCTGCATATTCTGAATTCATGGCCTTCACCTACTGACAGGAACCATGAATCAGACTGAGACAGAAGTACAGTTAAATCACACTTGTTTAATAATAAAAATAAAAAGGTAAACAGAGAAAGCGTAGTCAAAACATAGCCAGGGTACAGTACCCGGATCGGGTAATCAGCCAAGCCAATGTCCAAGAGCCAGCGATAAAGGTAGCAGTTCAGCAAGCAGGATCTGTAGCCAGCGGAGACGTCAGTCAAGCAGGTCTTCAACAGCAACGCAAGAGGAAGTCTCTTGTGATGTTAACACAGGCGAAGATCAAATGAACTGGAAGTCCTTAAGTAGGCAAAGCTGACGAGCGGATCAACAGGTGGATCACTGTGGAGAGAAGAAGCTGGCAATTAGCTGACAGCTGAGCTGCCAGCACAGAGAAGGAAGGGCTGAACCCAGCCCTGACACAAACTATGTACATTTTTAAAAGCCTTTACAGGTTACCACTTTAGTCATGAAACGGAAGAGAAATTTCCTCCTACAGCGCTGCAAACACTGACATAAGTATTTTGAAAGTACACCCTGCTGCTGTCAGAAAAAACAGATCAGTGCTGCAAAGCAAACAACGGTAATAATAAAACACAGTAACAAGGGAATATTAACTCAATAAAACGACAACTATTTTTTACTTTAGTTTTTTTTACTTTTTTGTAACTTTCCTGCATCTGTAAAAAACTAAACTTTCCAGGCTAGGGTCTCTCAAAATGCGATAACCAGTCTCCTGAGGATCCAACATCTTTCTTCAGGTTGGCCAGGACAGGAGGGACAGAAATAATGGGTAAATACATGTCTACTACAGACACAACATCTTTTTTGGGGTGGCTTTTGGGTCGGGGGGACCAGGGAGGACATACGGAAATTGCCTCTCATGCAGCTATCTCACTGCATCTGGATTGGGAGATTGGGCCATAGCACCTTCTGGATACAAAAGGGCCGTGATGAATTTTAGGAAGGATCCACTTCTTCCTGATTCTTTGTATAGTACAAAAGCGTTGAACATGGCCAATTGAAAATAAATAGACACTTTCTTGTACCAGCGTCTGGCCTTACAGGAAACTAAGTACGGCTTAATCATCTGGTTTTTGAAGTCTACT
Source organism: Rana muscosa (assembly GCA_029206835.1). NCBI lineage: Eukaryota > Metazoa > Chordata > Amphibia > Anura > Ranidae > Rana > Rana muscosa. Next base: position 24,155,613 of record JARGYO010000162.1, read on the forward strand.
CCTCCCAGGTTAAGGTTGCAGTGGTGGACACAGAGGGGCTTCCGACAACACCAGTCGCTGTTGTAATTTGGACAGGACGCATACATTTTATTTTTCCTTCCACTTCACTGCAAGCAATTAATCATTTCTCAAGCAGACTCTCTCCCCCTTTCTAAGTTAGATATTTACAAGCCGTTGGGGAAAGCCCCGCCAATTAGAGCAAATTCCAAATGCAAAAAATTCAGATGGAAGTTTATAGTGTGTGTGAGATAGTGTTACTGGCAATCAAAGGGTTAAATGTTATAATGAATATGTGGCGGGAAATCTGACGCTATCTGGGATTGATGTGAACACTATCTGGCGTCCCCGTGACACGAACAGTAATCAGGAAAAAAAAACCTGTACACTGTACTAATGACAGGGGGTGAAAGGGTTAATTGGGGAGGGGGGAGGCGCACCCATCAGAGGGTTAAATATGCCTATCGAGGTGTTTGTGTGCTGTGATCTCTTCTCACGCTGGAACCGAAAAGGGCTCCAGGAAAGAAGAGACCATCATTTTCTGTTCCTGTGTTTTGTAAACACAGGCACATGCTGATCTGAGATTCGTCAGAACCGATCAGCAGGTCCAGGCCAAAATTGGCCTGGACCTGAAGACTGATCAGTGCTGGATCGAATCACAGCACCACTGAGCCAGCAGGAGCGCGGATCACATACTAGGTACACAATTCGGCGCAGCAGAGCCACCTTATATGCAAGTTATACGGTTGGCAAGCGGTTAATTAACTGAATAAAATAAATAAAATTAAATTAAATGGGGAATATTTACTGTACTCCCAATATATAAATAATTTTGCAGGTAAGTAAAGGACACAGACTGTGTATTCATGGACCCTAGAACAAAACTCCTGTGCTTTTGCAAACCACTGTACCACGTGTCTTCTTCTACATTCTGGCACCAAGCCCCTGTAGCCCAGCTTGTAAGATCACCACTTTGTCCTCTGTTCATACAGTTCAAAAATTTTACCCGGTGGATATCCAATCCTCTGCAGATGCAGCAGTCAGTCACAAGATTTTGTTGCAGTGGCACTCTAAAGTTGAATCTGTTGATCCTTGCTGTTGTTGAAATTTAGTTATGAGACAACAACCCAAATAGCGAGTCAGGCAGCCTGGCTTTTGTAGGGGTATTCCCAAAACTGTTTATTTTTGTACAAGATCACCAGGTTTTTCCTTTAATGAAAACTTCATAGTTAAGCAACTGAAAACTATTTTTTTTTAAAACAAAATTAACATGATAAAGCGTATGAGATTTTACAGAAAATTCAAAAGGCAAGCTACAGGAAAATTCATTTTCATAGCTTACTTTGGGCTTAACTCTTCCCTTTAGTAATTAAGAGTATGTTTGTTTTTGTACAGAACACCAAAAAAAACCTCAATTTTGCTTCCGCAGAGTGCAGCTCTTACTGTACCTTCTAGACATTGTGGAACTTCTAGTCCACAGCATCATAAAAGACTGTTATCAGCCATTGCAGCCTCTTTGATGTCAGAACTGCAGCTTTAATCTCTAGAAAAACTAAAAAATACTTTTTCATATACTGTATTTATTGGCGTATAACACGCACAGGCATATAACACACACCCTAACTTTAAGAGGGAGGTTTCAGGAAAAAAAAAAAAAACTTTCCACAGCCCCCTGCCTATAACACGCAGGCACAGTTTACCCTCTATTTTCAGGGTAAAAAAGTGAGTGTTCTCCGCCAATAAATACAGTAATTTAAAAAGTATGGCCAAAGCTTTTTTGTCTGTACTTCTCTTGATGGTCATGGGAATATATTTACTTTTGTTCTCCTGTAACCCAGAGTCCGCCAATAGTGGGCCATTGCCCACTATTAGCTGACCAGCCTGAGCCAGGCCAGGCTCGAGAGGGATCCTGACAATTCTGATTGACAGCCGACTCTGCCTTTCAGCATGCCTCCCTCTACCAAGCCTGGCACTCCAGGCACCCACTGCCTTCTGCTGGAAGCAACTCAATAGCAGGGCTATCAGTGGTCATTTGATCGTTCAGTTCTTGGTCATAGAGTCGGCATGGTATGTTTTTTTTTGTATACGTTAAACTTCTCCTTTAAATAAGCACACACACAATCACACAGGGCTTCCGCTGGCTGAACATAGAGCCCAGCAGAAGACTCGATCGGCTTTGTTGGGCTCTGATATAGTAACCCAGAAGCGATGACGTCACATCACTTCTTGGTTGTCAGGATGCAAACCACGCCATTTAAAAAAAAAATCAAAAGCATTCAATCATATTGACCTTGGTGTAATCAAATGGGGCAGATGAGGGATTTGCATATCCTCGTGTTTGCATGTGTGCAGGACCGATGCGTGCGTTTACATGCAAACAGTGATCGTACCATACGTGAGGTATCACCGCAAACGTCATGGGCAGTAACTCTAGCATCAGACCTCCTCTGTAAATCTAAAGTGGTAACCTGTAAAGGCTTTTAAAGTTTCGCCTATGGATAGTAAAATTAACCGTTTGTCACAGTTGCATGGGGGTGCACAATTTTCAAGTGATACATTTGGTGTCTATTTACTCGATGCAACATCTTTTATATTTTGCCCAAATTGGGTTAGGTAATGTGTGTAAAATTCCAAAAAGTATATATAATATATATATGTATATATTATATATATGTATATATATATTATATACATACACACACACACACACACAAAAAATAATATCATTTGAAAAACATCTGTGCAAATGACAAAAAACTAAAGTGCAAAACCCTCCAACTTATTTTAAAGGGCTTTTAAAAAATATATAGTGTTTGGGGGATACAAGATGGTTTCTAGCAAAAAATACCGATTGTTACATGTAAACAGTGCCAGAAAAGCTTTGGTCTTCAAGTGGTTAAAGCTGAAGTTAAAGCTGCCCGGCAGTGGAGAGATACGAATCCCCCAACAATCTTCCTATGGTTTAATAGAATTGAAGAAGTAAATAAGATGGAGGACTTAACACTCTCACGCCAAAACCGCCATGAGACTTATTCTAAAACCTGGGCACAATGGAACATATTTAAATATTCAGAAGAAGGGAAGACTCTTTTTTGTAACCCAAGAAGAAGGGGGGGGGGGAGCTGGGGCTCCTCTACCTCCCTGTCCGAACCGAGAGAATTTATATAGGGATTTTTTTTTTTTTTGGTTAGGGTGAGGTAACCGAAGCTTTTTAGAAGGTGGAGGGTAATAGGAGGGGTTGGGGATCTTAGGAGGGGAAGAATCAAAAGAATATTCCAATAGAACTAGATTTATGTTCTATTTAAGGTCAGAAGAATGTGATATATGGTTTGGGCCCGTGGGGCATTTATTGGTTTAAACTGAAACAGTAAAATGTGTTATTTGATTATTTCCCCTGTATGTTGGATAAAACGGAGAAAAAAAAAAAAAAGCTGAAATCTAGGCAAATAATTAATACAGCAAGAGTATTTTACAGAGCTGTATTTATATTACAATGTATTATATCCTATTAAAGTAGTATAACTTGCACACTCCAGCTTCAATAGAACAGTATAGTGATAGGGATGAGCTTATTTTTTTGCTTCTTCTTTCACTGTCTGGTCACAGGGTGGGGAAGGTCAAGGACGACTCGGGGCTCAGAGAAAGAATGCCAAATATTATACTGAGAGCATCTTGTGGTGACAAAGGAGGGCTGAGGAGAAAGCGCTGGATTAAAATGTAATATTGCTACAAAAAGCTTTTCTACTATAAAACTTTTAAAGTACTATTAATATTGCTCTTTTTTATTTTTCATACATCATGGGAACAGAGTCAGGCTAATATTCATTACCTGCTGGGTTATACTCCATCAGGTGAATGGACACTGGTAGACCAAGGTCTTTAGACAGGAAGTGATCCCCTATATAACCCTTCCCACACAGGAAGTTAAAGTTTTTTTACCAGTGTCTACAAGGTGGATGGCACGTTTGTTTGAGCTTGCTGAGCTCCAGGTCTCTATTCCCACAAACGGTTCCAAAAATGAATGAAGGGATTGACCGATCGGATCCATTTGACCACAGGCTTTACAGCTTAGATAAATGGTACCAGAGCCTCGCAAAGAAGACTTAAGATCCTGCAAGGATTTTCCTGTAAGCTGCCTCCGAGCGATGGACACTGCGAAGTGGAATCCTGGACACGACAGTGCTAAGGCATTCCTGCAGGGTGCTGTACAGGTCCAAGGGAGTGGACCCTAAACAAGAAAAGGGTACCCAGTCCTTGAAGGTCCTCAAGTGACAGGAACCCGCTGTGATAGGCGAAGATTGGGCTCTTAGTTTCTAAGCTGCCCTGTGCCTGGACAGGTAAGTCAAACTATATTGTGGGGTGTCCCAGTGATTGTAACAATCAGTCAAGCTAGCTAAGGGCTGGACACCTGTGTGCGGTGACCATACAGGGGAGTTTTGGGCTAGCTGTGGGTGTTTGCAAAGTGTACCTATTTGCTTGTGTCTGCCTTTTTTTTACCTGTATGATAGCGCACAACACTGTGCCATTTCGCCTTGGTTTTACCAGGGAGCACATGCATTCACAAAGGCGCCGTTAAAAACTTAAGTTTATTTTGTTTGACAACTAAGGGCTCATGTGCATTCGTAAGAGTGCTGCTATACTCACAGTTGTTGTTGCAGCAGTGCGGTTATACTCGCTTGTGTTTAAAAAATTGCGTTATTCACAAATGCGGCCATGCCCGTTTGACGGGACCATGCTTGTGCATACACACGAACGTTCCGCCCCACAGCCAGCTTATTTAAGCTGTGTATGCCAAACATGCGGTGCTTCCAAGAGACAGCTGTGGGACACAGAGCAGGCTCTAAACCAGACACTTGCAGCGGTTCATTTCCCATTACCTGGGTCACGTGAGTCACCAAGTGTTGCTTGGCAGGCTTGTTACATAGGGGCCTATTTAAGGGTCTCCCTTCTGAGGTGTTAAATCTACACCAAAGTACTCCCTTTTTGTGGCTAGTAAATGCCTTAAAAAAAGAGGGAGCGGGAAAAATACTACAGGGAAGGGCACAGGGAAAGAAAAGAGCCCTGGACTGCCGCACTCTGTATAAACGATTTATTTTCAAAATTCCAAAATTAAAATCCAAAATTAATCCATAGTCCAAAAACAGAAAACTGACATGCAGGGGTGGATAGCTGACGCGTTTCACATCAAAGATAGATGCTTACTCATAGCCGTTTTTGGACTTTTGAATCTATGGATTTATTTTCAAAACTCCAAAATTAAAATCCAAAATTAATCGTTTATACAGAGTGCGGCAGTCCAGGGCTCTTTTCTTTCCCATGCATTAGTGCAGAGCCAGCACCTGTTCCAGTATCAGGGCGGGAGCATTCCTTGGAGCTTCACAGCTTGGAGCGGTACACACCTTTACAGGGAAGGGCACACCTAGGTCATCAGAAGTTCATGATGAACCTAGTTGTATCCCTAGTGTTGTATCCCCTGAAAGACCAGAGGCTTCCGGGCAATCTGAGCCGCTGCGCCTATCTGGTATTGTGCCTACAGTCAACGCTGCTGCCTCACCCTTTATCACCAAGGATGAACTGTCCTCAGCCCTAGCCGGCTAAGAGCACAGGATGGCTGCTATGATTGCCTCCGTCCCACAGTGTGGCAAGAAGCATGACAGATCCCCTCCCCAGAGCCTCCATGTCTGGAGCAGGAATGGGTTGAGGAGGGGGAAGAGCTTAAAGTGGTTGTAAACCCACTTTTTAAACAAAGACCTACAGGTAAGCCTAGATTAAGGCTTACCTGTAGGTGCATGAAATATCTCCTTAACCTACACGGTTAAGGAGATATTTGTATGTAAATGCGGCGACGCTGACGTCACCCCATTCACAAATTCGGCTAGGTCGCAACATTCGATGACGTAGCCGAATTCGACAGCTCACGCGCGCATGCGCGGAGTCACGTCTTCGGCGCTGTGATTGGCTGCAGCGGCGATACCCGGAAGTAACATTCCGGCTATCGCCGCAGCGATGGATGCGGCTAGAGGAGGGACACGGACGACTTCGGGGGCCCCGATCTAAGGTAAGTGGTACATAATGAGCTAGTATGCTAGTCATACTAGCTCATTATAGCTTTGTCTTGCAGGTTAGTAAAAAAAAAAAAAAAAAGATAAAAAAGGGTTTACAACCACTTTAAAGCTCAGGATTCAGTGGAGTGCCCTGCAGATGAGTCTGCTTCAGAGCAATCTGGACAAGAAGATATCCAGCCGCTATCTGCGTCTCAATCACAGAGGCTCTTGATCCTGACTTATACCGAAATGGTTCTCTCTGCCTTAAATTGCCTCTTACTGAGGTCACTGAGCCTCCCTGGTCCTCTTTGGGATCCTTGAGGCCTCTTCAGGCCACACAGGCCTAACACCCCCTGTTGGAAGAGGCGGTGTATGCTGATTGAAAATATCCTGACAGGATTTTTGTTCCTCCTAAGAGGTTTCCCCTTTTGTATCCCATGGATGAAATGTTCACTAAGAAGTGGAGCATGCCAGCCATAGATGAAGCCATCGCTTCCTTAAAAAAAGAACTTAACTTGTCCGGTGGATAATGCACAGTGCTTGAAACACCCTGTCGATAAGAAATTTGAGTCATTATTAAAAGCTTCCTTTGCTGCAACAGCTGGCTGAATAGCTGAACTGGCCAAAGAAATCGGTATCTGCCAATCTATAAAGGATCAGATCAGACGGCCTGACAGGCCCAACCAGGAGGATGATCAGCCTGAAAATAAGGCAGATATTCCTTGAGCGCTGTTGATGCCTTAAAGGATTCAATACAGCAGGTTTCTCATTTGGCTCTCATGTCTGTACATATGCGCAGACTTTTGTGGCTTAAGAACTGGTCAGCCGAGCTTCCTTTTAAGAAGTTCCTGGCAGGCTTCCCCTTTCATGGGGAGCATTTGGCGATCATTTTGACAAATGCCTCCAAAAATCTTTTGGATATAAGTGTTCTCTACTTCCTGTGAAGAAACGTCTGCAGAATGGCACGGCTGCACAAAGCACCGTATATATACACACACGTCACTTTGAATTTCGCGCCGTTCACGCTCCCCTGCCGCGAGCTACGGGCCCGCAGACTCGATGTCCGCCGTGTCCCGGAGCTGCAGAACGGAGGGATGCCTATGTAAATGCCTATGTAAACAAGGCATCTCCCTGTTCTGGCTTGTGACAGGACACTGATCTTCTGCGCCGTCATCGGGAGAAGTGATCAGTGTCGTGTCCCATGTAGCCCAGCCCCCACACAGTTAGAATCACTCCCTAGGACACACTTAACCCCGTCCCTGCCAGTGTCATTTACACAGTAAATCGGTGCATTTTTATAGCACTGATCGCTGTATAAATGACAATGGTCCATTAGTAGCGTCAAAAGTGTCCGATGTGTCCACCATAATGTCGCAGTCACGAGGAAAAAAAAAAAAGTCATAAAACTATCCCCTATTTTGTAGACACTAGCAAAAATATGTACAAGAATACGCATCGGCCTATTCTGAGGAAAAAACATTTTTTTTTTATATTTTTTGGGGGATATTTATTATAGCAAAAAGGTAAAAATATTGCTTTTTTTCCAAAATTGTCACTCTATTTTTGCTTATAGCGCAAAAAAAAACCCAAAAAAACAAAAAATCCCAGAAGTGATCAAATACCACCAAAGGTAAGCTCTATTTGTGGTAAAAAAAGTGACATCAATTTTGTTTGGGAGCCACGTCGCACAACAGCGCAATTGTCAGTTAAAGCTATGCAGTGCCGAATCGCAAAAAGTGGCCCGGTCATTTGGCAGCCAAATCCTCCGGGGCGGATGGAGTCTGTCTGCTCAGTAGTAGCTTTACTCCAGATGAGACTTTCTAGCCTCCATCGACAAAGGACACGTATCTACACGTACCTATCTTTCAATCTCATCAGAGGTTCCTGCAGTTTGCGGTAGAGCAACGTCACTTTCAGTTTGTGGCTCTACCCTTTGGGCTTGCTACAGCCCCCTGGGTGTTCACAAAGGGCCTAGCACCAGTACTGGGTCTTTTAAGGGCCCAAGGGATTCTGGTGCTTGGGTATCTGGACAACCTCCTGCTCAGAGATTACTCACTACAAGCTCTAGAACAGAGCATAACATGTACAGTGCGGTATATGGAAAGCTTAGGCTGGATCAAACACCGAAAAGTCAAACTTGAGACCAGCTCAAAGTCTAAAGTATCTAGGTCTGATCCTAAATACAGTCCAGGCAAGAGTATTCTTACCACCCGCAAGGATCTGCGCCCTGAAGACTCAGGTGCGTCAGATAAGAGACACCAGACAATCCTCCATTCGACTCTGTACGAGTCTTCTAGGGAGAATGGTATTCCTCATTCGAGGCGGTGTCCTACGCCCAGTTCCATTCCAGGCCACTACAACAAAACATCTTGTTGGCTTGGAACAGGAAAGGAAAAGCCCTGGATTATACAATATTCTTATCTCCTCGGGCACGCTTAACCCTACGCTGGTGGTTACAGGATCAGAACCTGCAAAAGGGAAGATCCTTCCTCCCGGTAACTTGGAGAGTACTGACTACAGATGCCAGTCTCTCAGGCTGGGGAGTGACACTAGAGGGGCTCACAGCTCAAGGGAAATAGTCAAGGACAGAACAGATCCTGCCCATCAACATCCTGGAATTATGGGCAGTACGTCTGGCCCTACGGTCCTGGACGATGGAGCTTCAGGACTACCCGATCAGGGTTCAGTCCAACAATGCCACTGCAGTGGCCTATATAAACCACCAAGGCGGTACCAGAAGTCATTCAGCTCTGAAGAAGGTGAACTACATACTAGCCTGGGCAGAGGGACATGTGCCAATTATATCCGCAGTTCATATCCCGGGAATAGAGAACTAGAAGGCAGATTATCTCAGTCGCCAGCAGATCTGCCTGGGGGAATGGTCCCTACACCCAGAGGCGTTCCAGGAAATTTGCCAACATTGGGGATGGCCAGAGGTCGACTTACTGGCAACCAGGTTTGACAACAAGCTACAGAAGTTTGTCCCCCGAACAAAGGATCCTCTGGCAATTGGAGAAGATGCTCTGATAATTCCATGGAGCCAATACTCCCTGGTTTATGCTTTCCCTCCAATCCCTCTCCTTCCACATTTGTTGCGCAGGATTCGGAAAATAGGATTTTTTGTTTTACCAAAAAGGACCCAAGAAAGGGAAGGCAGCTTCCCAAGCTTCCATTGCCAATTGGGTCCGTCAATCGGTCATTCAGGCCTACGGTCTGAAACATAAAGCTCCTCCCTTTAGGATGAGAGCTCATTCTACCAGGGGTGTAGGAACCTCCTGGGCTTTTCGCCATCAGGTATCTGTGGCTCAGATTTGTAAGCCTGCTACCTGGTCTTCAGTGCATACGTTCACAAAATTTTATCAAGTGGGTGTTCAAGCAGCCAAGAATTCGGCTTTCGGCCGCAGTGTTCTGCGAGCTGCCATATAAAAACTGATGGCTGTTTGGCATGGTGTCTCCCCTACCCTCAAGGCTATTGCTCTGGGACGTCCCAGCAGGTAATGAATATTAGCCTGACTCTGTGTCCCATGATGTATGAAAAAGAAAATAGGATTCTTTCATCATACTTACCTGTAAAATCATTTTTTTAAGTACATGATGGGACACAGAGGTCCCTCCCCTCTTTTTGAGGATTTAGTGCTTGCTACAAAACTTTAGAAATTTCCTGTATGGGAGGGGTTATAAAAAGGGGATCACTTCCTGTCTAAAGACCTTGGTCTACCAGTGTCCATTCACCCGATTAAGTATAGCCCAGCAGGTAATGAATATTAGCCTGACTCTGTGTCCCCATGATGTACTTAACCACTTCAGCCCCGGACCATTTGGCTGGCCAAAGACCAGAGCACTTTTTGCGATTCGGCACTGCGTCGCTTTACCTGACAATTGCGCGGTCGTGCGACGTGGCTCCCAAACAAAATTGACGTGTCTTTTCCCCACAAATAGAGCTTTCTTTTGGTGGTATTTGATCACCTCTGCGGTTTTTATTTGTTTGCGCTATAAACAAAAATAGAGTGACAATTTTGAAAGAAAAAGCAATATTTTTTACTTTTTGCTATAATAAATATCCCCAAAAAAATATATATAAAAAAATTCTCAGTTTAGGCCGATACGTATTCTACATATTTTTGGTAAAAAAACAAAAACAAAAGAAAACGCAATAAGAATTTGATTGGTTTGCGCAAAAGTTATAGCGTCTACAAAATAGGGGATCGTTATGGCATTTTTATTATTTTTTTTTTTACTAGTAATGACGGCGATGAGCGATTTTTATCGTGACTGCGACATTATGACGGACACATCGGACACTTTTGGCGCCATTTTGGGACCATTCACAATTATACAGCGATCAGTGCTATAAAAATGCACTTATTACTGTGTAAATGTGACTGGCAGTGAAGGGGTTAACCAGTAGGGGGCGGGGAAGGGGTTAAGTGTGTCCTAGTTATGCGTTCTAAATGTAGGGGGGATGGGCTACGTGTGACAACACTGATCACCGCTCCTGATTACAGGGAGCTGTGATCAGTGTCCTGTCACTAGGAAAAAAGGGGAAATGTTTGTTTACATTAGCATTTCCCCGTTCTTCCTCTCCGTGAGACGATTGCGGGACTCCCGGCGGACATTGAATCCGCGCGCCCACAATATATATACACGTCGATCTGCCCAGCCGTGCCATTTTGCCGATGTATATAGTGGTGCAGCAGTCGGCAAGTGGTTAAAATAATTTTACAGGTAAGTATGATGAAAAAAATCCTATTTTTTGGCGGGGGTCCAACTACTTCAGTCTCTGCAACATACTTGACGTCACTAGGGCTGAAGGAGTTATACCAGGATGATGGCATGGAGCTACAGGCATCATTCTGGTATCTTTTTCAGCTGGTGATGGGCTTTAAATGTAAAAGCAATCCTAGCCCCCCCCCCCCTCCCCAGCTCCCTTTTGGAGCTCTCCCAACCCACCGGGGAGCCTAGGACTGAAGCTGGCGGTTCCGCCGAATGACCATAGAGGTAACAGAGGACCGGATTGTCCCAGAATCCAAAAGCAATGAGCATTTTGTCACTTCTGATTTTGGCGAATGTTAACAGGCCTGTGAAAACACTGGATCAAACCGATCTTGGTTTGATCTGAGGGCAGAGGAGAGACCTGGGGTGTAATAGACTCTAGTAAAGCGTAATCTGTCACTGTCCATAATACCAAAAGAGAGGTTCATCCCTTGTGAGTGCAATAAAGTTGATCAAAAAAATGTAAAGAGACAGTGTGGGTATAAAACAAAGTTTAATAAAACGAATAACAAAATAAAAAAATTTAAAGAGCCCCTGTCCCCCCGTACAAAGGTCGCGCATACATAAGTAAACTGTGTTCGCATCGCACACGTGAGGCAACGCCGCAAATGTTTTAGCAAGAGCACTACGTCTAGCAGCAGAGCTTTTGTGCAACTCTAAACTGGTAACCTGTAAAGGCTTATAAAGCGTCACCTATGGAAAAAAAATATTAAGTATTCTAGTGTGGCGCTATTCCACTAATGTGTGCAATTTTAAAGCGTGACATATAAAAAAAAAAAAAAAAAAAAGCCAGGTTTCAAAAACCGCTGAGCAAATACTGTGCAACATACAAAAGTTGCAACACTCACCATTTTATTCTCTATAGCCTCTGCTAAAAAATATATATAATGTTTGGGAGCTCGAAGTATGTTCCTCGTATAATAGGCAGTAAAAACGTGGTTCAACTGCACAGTTTTACCACCCGTCCAAAGGGAAGCGCCATCTAAGTGCAGGATTACAATGAGCTTTAATATAAACAGCGGTAATAAAAAAACTCACAAGATAGAGTAATATAATGCTCATTAGTATAAAAAGCACCGACGCTACATCCCCTTCCTGTCGGATCTGCTGATGACAGATTGTGCGGCTGTCAGCTGTGTACAGTAAAGGATGGGTGCTTCCCAGGCTATGTGCTCGGAGTTCACTGCTCCTTCTATAGGCCTGTAGATGGAGCAGTGAGTTCGGAGCAAGTCGCCTGTGAAGCACCAATCCTTTCTCTGTAGCTGATCTCACAACTGCCCTAAGAGTGCATTCCAAGCCAGCGTGAGGCACTTCCGGGATCCCATCAAGTGTCCTTAACCGACAGCCTTACCATCTGTCATCTGCGGATTCTGCAGGAAAGGGATATAGTGGCGGTGCCTTTTATACTGAAGAGCATTATATCTTGTGAGTTTTTATTATCGTAGTTATAACAAAGCGGATTTTTAATACTGCACTTGGATGGCGCTTCCCTTTCCTTTCTCTTTTTGACTCACTACAGAGCTGGCTTACTCTGGGGATGGTTGCCGCTGGTGCTTAGCTTTTCATGGACATGTCATTTAGACTTTTCAGTTATATTGAACTACTTTTTCCTTAGTTCAATGGACTTTCATTTTAACCTTTTTTGTGCCATTACTATCTATATTTTTACCATCCCTCCAACTGCTGTTGTGAACAAGCCCTTACGCACTTGAGGCAAAAAAAAGTGAAAGCATCATATCTGAGAGTTCCAACAGTCACTTTGACAAGCTTCTAGAAGCCTTCTAGCAGCTTAACCGCTTGCCGACCGCGTCCTGTACATATACGTCGGCAGAATGGCCCGGCTGCGCAAAGCAACGTGTATATATACGTTTCTTTGAATTTGAAGCGGGCTCCGTGACCGTGCCCGCGGGACCCGCAAACTCGATGTCCGGAGGTGTCACGGAGCTGCAGAACAGGGGGGGATGCCTGTGTAAACAAGGCATCTCCCTGTTCTGCCTTGTGACAGGACGCTGATCTTCTGCTCCCCGTCATCGGGAGCAGTGATCAGTGTCGTGTCACATGTAGCCCAGCCCCCCCACATTTTCAATCACTCCCTAGGACACACTTAACCCCTTCCTCACCCCCTAGTGGTTAACCCCTTCCCTGCCAGTGTCATTTACACAGTAATCAGTGCATTTTTATAGCACTGATCGCTGTATAAATGACAATGGTCCCAAAATAGCGTCAAAAGTATCCGATGTGTCTGCCATAATGTCGCAGTCACGATGGGGAAAATTTTTTTTTTCGCTGATTGCCGCCATTACTAGTAAAAAAAAAAAAAATGTTAATAAAAATGCCATAAAACTATCCTGGTTGTTACCTTTAAACAGTCAATCACTGCCAGCCCCTCTATTTTATCAAGGAATAACACACTTTAACGAAACCTGTAAATTCAGGGGGGGGAGCTGCGGATGACGGAGGCACGTAGACTGACCACGGTAATCAGGGCTCAGCAGCTATGATTATCGCAGTCAGGACACAGAGGGGGACATGGGAACCGACAAAGCCATTTAACCTGCTATAAGGGAACAGAAGCTCCCTCTTTGTAACCATAAAAAAAAAAAAACAGTTTAAGTCAGCTGTTGATCCAAGTATCTGATTGCCTTTGGTGCTCAGGAAGGATTTATTCCAGTGTCAATACCAAATTAGACCACATGAGAGTTTAAGGTTCTGAAGGGATTTTTATTTTTTTACACCCTCCTGGTGTGCTTTTTCCTCCTTTTATTAGCCCGTGAAAACAACGCTTACCTTAGCATCACTTTCCCTATAATGCAATGCCTTTTGCGGTCTCCTTGCTCTGTTTTGGTAAATATTTTGCTGCACTGGTGGTCAAATAAACTTTTTCCTTGAGCGTAGCAGAGTGCAATAGTAGCTGAATAGGAGTAAAGCGATACACATAATTTGACAATTCAAACAGAAGTTTTGCAGGAAATACCGGTTTCTTTTTAAAAAATTTATTGTAAACAAAGCAATGTAAAAATGCTTGCTTTATAGTTGGTAAATTAGCGAATACATGAATTTTAAAAAAAACGTGTAAAGTTACATGTTGGGTATGAATGGCAGTGAACAGGCTAGAAAAGAAGTAAAATGTATAAAAGTGACAAAGAAACCTGAGATGTAATTCACACAATGCAGACCCTAAAATATCACAGGTGGAAGTGAGTACAGTTCAGCATCAAAAAGGAAAATCTGAAATACAAAGTTAAAAAAATAAAATCTAAGAGCGCACATCAAAAAATAGATTAAAAATATCCTAAATACACATCTATTAATAAACGGCAATAGTCTTATCCAGTGTGACCCTTTCTTTGCAGAAATATAGAACTCCGCAGTTCTCGACGGGCTCCAAAGGCAACATAAGTGGCAAGATCAGGTGAGAGAAAAGGTCATTCACATCTTAATGACACATCTTCGATGTCATTTCTTTCTGTTAAAAAGGAAAAATAAAAATAAAAGTAGTTACTAAACCAAATGAGGTGAATTTGATAAAAAGGAACCGGTCACAATTGAAATATGGAAACTGCATGCTCTGTGGCTGCCATCCTTATCCTTTCTTCACTATTTGTTGAATCCCTGATCTTGAACAAGCATATCAATATATAAATATTGCAGATGCCGATTAGGAATTTGTGCTTCAGTAGGTAGTAAATCAGGGATCATGAGGACATCCCTAGCACTTGTATCTTTCTAAGGCCACAATCGTGAAAAATATTGGGGTCCATGTATCAATTCTGTTACACAGCAAGGCTAAGCTAGACAGGATCATAAAGACAGATTCTAAGACAGATCTAATAGAATATTACAGCTAAAATTCATAAACCAACCCCTTACGGTAGCCGCTATAAGGCACTGTTGCAACAGAAAAAAAAAAGCCTGCCACCAATAATTTCTTAAAGTACAAGTTCACATTTTAGAAGCAAATAAAATGTATATTTTTTTGCAGGTAATAAATAAAATAAAGTGCATTTATTTATTTGGAGTCTGCAAAATATTGCATCAGCAGATCGTTGGTGCCATGCAGGTCTGCTGGAGATGTCATTGTATCTGTGTGCCCGTACGGGCAAGCAGATACAATCTGACAGGAAGAATCAATTAACTACAACGGCACTGTGGTAGTTAATTGAGAACTACAAGCCGGCAGCCAAAAAGGACGTAGAGGCTTGTAGTTCATTCACACACAGAGCTAAGTGAATGAATGGACACGACCACGTGGGCGCCACACTGTTTTCAAAAAATGACAGCTAGTACAGGGAACTTCTCTTCTCTGTTTGTACACATTGTTCACTGTTCACATATATATTAATAAATCTTACTTTAATCATACACAATCTGGTCCCAGCTTCCTTAAGTGTAGCACACAAATCTGATTACCTCGGCTGTTGTCAGATACTTGCACACCGTATCCAAACACTTGCATTTCTCCTGAAAAATAGCAGTCCACTTCCTGGTATGCAAGTGTGTCTACAGCCTCATAGCTGTATATCTGCATTGTGAAATTTATGGCACTGCTGCCTCTGACTGCTAGTCTCAGGAAATATAGACTGAGATTACGTGATATCACTATTGTGCTGCCCACTGTTCTGCTTGCTGGAGGCTCTGAAGCAAAGCTCAGCCTTCACCAAGGTGGCTGCCTCCACATAGACACAAAACAATGCATGGTAAGTCAGTAATGGGGAAATATTATGGGGACCACAGGAAATAGGGACTAGTCCTTTGCATGCCTTTTTTTGCACACAGCCTGCAGCGTTCAGTTCCACTTTAAAAAGGAAGTATATAAACCCTAACAATGGACTGTTTATTTGCTCTGATTTGGTTTGATAAATATACCATTGAAAGCATTTTGCTAAATTGGTTTGAGAAGTGTGAAAAATACCTGTTGATTCTGCCAGAAATCTTGTCAGCTGTGCTAAATTCTTATTAGTTAAATTATATTATTCAAAAAGTACACAGAGCCTACCCTTTATGTTATAGAGGGGAGAAGAGGGAGAGGTTTCAGCAATCCTGATACAGTAGAGCAGTGATGGCAAACCATGGCACCAAAGATGTTTTGGAACTACATTTGCCATGATGCTCATACAATCTGCAGTGTAGTGGAGCATCATGGGAAATGTAGTTCCAAAACATCTGGGGTGCCAAGGTTCGCCTTCACTGCAGTAGAATGAGTGTTGCCACCCTAAGACAGGAAGTGTGTTACAACAATTAATAGAGGAATATAAAGGGTGAAAAAAGAAAAAAAAAACAGAGGGGAAACATGCAGCCAGCACATCTAAAGACTGCCAAGCTGCAATATACAGTATTAAATCTGTGTTAAGTCACAAACCTGTGAAAGACTGCTCAATACATGTCCCTCATTGTATTTTAAGAACCCAATATATGCAGTGATGGTATTAAATATCTTTTTTCTGCATTTGCATTCTGACAAAGCTAGCAAGCAAAGGGTTGATGACAGCATTTACATTAAAATGAAAAACAGAAACCAGTGTTCTGTAATGCCCTGATACCTATGACAAGTGTGGAAACCATACGTTTGCCTGACAGTTGTGCCATCTTAGGCCTCGTGCACACTGGGACATGCTCCTAGGGGTGCCTGTTTTTTTTTTTTTTCTGGCCTCTAAACTCCCATGCATGTCAGCCTATGTGTCCATGCACACATAGGCTTTTAGCGGCGTTTAGTGTCAGGAGAGTTTAGATACAGGAAAAATAAAATAAAATGCAAGTGCATCCAGGAGCAGCAGTGTTTGGGCAGAAAAAATAGGATTTTTGTACTCACCGTAAAATCCATTTCTCTGACGTCCATGGACTGACACAGCTGGAAACTGTAAACGTGTGGGTATATGTCCCTGCTCGCAGGAGAAGATCTAGGCAGAATGTTAGAAACATTCTAGAACAAACCAGAGCTGAACAGCCCCGCCCAGGGGGGCGGTCCCTCTGGACATTACCCTCCCACCTGCAGCTAGCAGACCTCAGTTCGTAACAAAGCAGTACAAAACTTAAAAGGGAGGGTGGGTGCTGTGTCAGTGCATGGACGTCAGAGAAATGGATTTTACGGTGAGTACAAAAATCCTATTTTCTCTTATCGCCCATGGACTGACACAGCTGGATACTGTAAACGTGTGGGACGTCCCAAAGCAGTATCAGAAGGGTGGGAGCAGTAGTAAAGGAACAACCAAAACTTCACTCCAAACAAGCAGAGCTCCTCAACGGAGGAGTTGCAACATTAAACAGCGGCCTGCAATGCTTTGTGGCCGAAGGGAGCATCCGAAGATGCAGCCACATCAACCTTATAAAATCTTGAAAAGGTATGAACGGATGACCAGGTCGTCGCCTTGCACACTTGTGCAACCGACGCTTGATGTCGGAAGGCCCAGGAAGCACCAATTGCCTTGGTGGAATGCACCGCAACCGGAAAGGGAGGCGCCCGCCGCTTAAGGGCATAGGCCTGTATGACGGTCTGCCTGATCCACCTAGAGACGGTGGCAGACGACACCGCTCGGCCCTGTTTTGGACCAGACACAGATTTCCGAATGGAAACAGTAGCAGACAGGTACACTCGTAAGGCTTGTACCCATCTTAATGTATGAAGAGCAAACTCTCAGGGATGCGATGGGTGAGGACACAAGGACGGAAGAACAATGTCCTTCTTAAGGTGAAAGGCCGAGACCATCCTTAGAAAAGAAGGACGGTCGTGGGCGCAACACCGCCATATCCTTATGGAGGACCAAGTAAGGCGACTTGTCGGAAAATGCCGCCAACTCAGACACCCGTCTAACCGAAGCAATGGCCACTAAGAAGGCCAACTTCCGGGACAAGGTAAAGAGAGGAATCTCTCGGATATTCTCAAAAGGGATGTTCTTGGAGAACAGAGATGCATCAAATTCAGATCCCAAGTAGGGAGAGGAGGCTTGGCAGGGGGGATCACATGGCGAACCCCCTGCACAAAAGGGTGCTAATCAAGGAATGGCCCAGTAGCGGTCATTGAAAAAGACAGCCCGGGCCAAAATCTGACCCTCAAAAAATGGTATGCAAGGCCAGCTTTTGGGTCACACCACGCTGTAAGAACAGCAAAATCCTGGGAACGGAATACATCCGAGGACGCCACTCAAGTTCCTCGCACATAGCGATGTAAGCCTTCCAGGTACGGTGAGATATCTTTCTGGAGGAAGATTCCTGTGTCAACAACATAGAGGAGATGACCGAATACGAGAGAACTCGGTCCTTCAGCACCTGGCTTTAAACAGCCATGACATTAAAGCCAAGGACTGTAAAGCAGGATGAAGTATGGGATCATGAGACAGAAGGTCCACCCCAATAGGCCGTCGCCAGGAACGTCTGCGACTAGCCTAAGTAGATCGGCATACCAATGTCGCCGTTCCGGAGCACTGGAATGGCCTCAGACCCTACTCTGCGAAGCCGGCGAGGCAACAACAGTAGCGGAGGGTAAGCATACATCAGGAGATACTGCCCCCACGAGCTTCCAACGCGTCTGATGCGTCCGCCCAGGGGTCCCTGGACCTGACCATGATCTTGCCACCTTGCGAGTGAGTCGAGAGGCCATAAGGTCCACTTCCGGTGCCCCACCTCCGGTAAAGAAGGTGGAAACACCTCCGGATGCAAGGACCCTTCCCCTGCAATGCACACGGCCGACAGGACCGTCTTGCAGCGAGATGTATGAAAATCCCAAAGAGACTCCGCAATGTATCGGAGAAGGGAGGCCCCAGTGTACAGGGTGCCTCAACTGTTGGTCAATAAAGGGAACTTGACGGAACTTCCCTAGAAACTCGGTCAGAGGACTAGTACCTCAGTCTCCACAGGTGGCGCAAACCCACCCTGGGCACAGAGACCCTAAAGGCTAAAGCAGTTGTAGTGCACCTGCTAGACGACTGATGGATGAAGAAGAGGCTTTTGCCCAGTCATTGAGCTACAAAAAACGCCAGAGACGCAGCCACTAACGGGCGTAACGCTAACCTCAGCCTGGCGAACACAGTCCAAGTCAGCGCTTCTGATCACCACTGAAAGCAGATGGAAAGTGATACCCCTGAAACCAGGGATCCTTGAGACAATGCTCCATCCAGCAGCTACCCATGGATAAGTGCTGATTGTACAAACACATCGTTTATACTATGTATTGCGTCAAACGCGCAAATTGAGGGTGTGGGAGGAAACCCACCCAGCCACAAAGAGCATAATACCACCACATACGGCGTATGTAGTTTAGTATGTGTGGATAAAGCTATTAAACACGTATATACTGTGCCAGCGACGAAGGCGCGCACATCGGGGCTTGGACGTAAACCAGCCACGCAGATTGCGTACACAACCGTGTAGGTATGTTAGCCTGCGAATAAACAAATTGCACATGTTTATACTGTGCATAGCGCTGAGAATGCGCACACCATTGGAACGCAGGGGAGAAACCTGAGCACCCGGATGAAACCCATGCAGACTGCATACGCATACAACTACTGTGAATGTATTTAGTGTAGTGTATAAACATAATGTGTATGTTTACACCGTGTATTGCACCAAAGACATGCATGTCATGTAGCGTGGGCGGAAACCCACGCAGACTTTACAGACATACCGGGTAGGTAGGTTAGTATGTGGATATCCAATCGCACAAATTTAGACTGTGCATAGCGCCGAAGCGCCCATACCAATGGAGTGTGGGAGGGAACCGGAGTACCCGGAGGAAAACCACACAGACTGCCTACACATACCGTGTAGGTATTATAGCATGCGTGATAAACATTGAACATGTTTAACTGTGCAGAAGGCAAAAGGCGCACATACCGTAAAGCGTGGGAGGAAACCGGAACACCCGGAAGAACTCCACGCAGACAGCACACAGATACCGTGTAGGAATGATATAGCATGTGATTCAACATATTGCACGTTTATGCTGTGCATTTCCATTGGAGCGTGGGGGGAAACCGGAGTACCCGGAGGAACCCCACGCAAACAGTATACCCATACTGTAAACATGTATAGTATGTGCAATAAACATATTGAACATGTCTATACTGTGCAGAGAGCCGAAGCGCACATACCATGAGAGTGCGGGAGGACACCGGAGCCCCCGCCGACCCAGAGAGTATAATACATACATATACTGTGAATGTATCTGGAGTCGTGCATAAACATATTTTGAACGTTTATATCATGTATGGCATTGGAACGTGGGGGGACACCCACGCAGACACAGAGACCAATACCACATACATACACTGTGAATGTATGCAGTGTAGAGGTATAGGATGAGTTTAAATTATGGCGCAGAGGCGCATAATCTTCTCCATCATTCCAACCTGCCTAACTGTGCTGCCGAAGCAGCATGCAGGTAACAGGTAACCTCTGATCCTCAGACCGTGTGTCTGTCAGAGATCAAAGCATTCCCCAGGAAATGGCGGGAAATGTTGCCTCAGGATATCATACAGAAGGCTCACAGGGAGTAGAGACATAAATTAATAAAGTCCTCCCCCCCCCCACCATGTATCATCCATGCTGCTCTTGAGGCAGCGTGTGAGGAAAACAGTGAGGAAGCTGTGTAAAAGAAAGGCTTGTCACAGCAATTCCAGCTTGAGAGTGTTCCTCACATCATCAATGAGATCACTTACAAGCGCCCTGTCATTCACTGACACAGAACTGGAGTCTTCCTCACAAGGGAATGTCCTGTTCATAAACATTAAATATTCAGACCTAGGGTCCTGAGCACAGTAGCTAGGCCCATATCTGACTCAGAGCACTCCTTGACTAAAGATTTTTGTAGGGGGAGGGGGCTTATAGCTCCTTTTGCTCGCACACCGCTTCCATTCTGACAAGGAATGATTCCAGGACTGCTGACAACTGATCCATAAGGACCGCAGGTGCAGGAAACATATGAACATGTTTAACTGTGCAGCACTGCCAGTTGCCCCAGGCAAGTGTGGAGAGCAGGTGTATCAGACTCCATAACGCCACCCTCTGAGACCTTATACACTATACAGTGAATATGCAGTCCACCCACTGGCTACGCTGAGGAGGGGATACCCGGAGGACTCACCAACCCTTAAGGACCGTTCAGTCTGTGAGGAGATTGTGAGGGGATTCGCGCCGCCGCTGGAATCGAAAATAAATGTGCGGCGGCCACAAAAAAATGGCCGCCGGCCACAGCTATAACTGCGCCATTGAACGCCAAGATGGCTGCCAAGCGCGAAATTCAAAGCTCTAATGCGCGCCAATGGCGCACGCAATAACCACCTCAAACAGCTCTAATGCGCGCGCTAACGGCGCACGCAATAATCACCTCACACACCAGAAAAAACTGCAGACATGAGCGCCCAGCCAGGCCAGAGTGACCCCCAAGCACCCCACAGCACAGCACCAGTACAGAGTGCAGAGAGCAGCATAACAGGGGGGAGACGGGGAGAAACCCCCCATATAAAGAAACACAGCCAGCATGTACTCACCTGCAGTAGTAGAGACTACTTACCCGTCCCTTTCAGGGACCCACTGGCTTGTTTCAGACAGACCTATCACAGAGCAGTACTGCGTAGCCGTCGGCCTGGTCCACCGCGAGAGATACAGTCAGGTACTGTTCAATCTTGAGAGGACCGCGGGAGCATGAAAGCAACCCGGCCACCCCTGGAGTCATGGGGCATGTCGTGAACTGAGTCTCACGCACACAAGGCGAGGATCAGCACGCTCGATGGTCGGACAGGGAAGACTACGAGGATACCAGTGTACCCAACCTGTTGCCCAGCCGACAGTTGATTGAAGGTCTCAAAAATAAAATAATAAAATTCCCAAAGGAATAAAATTTAAAAGTAAAATCTTCCAGGAGACTGGCTCCTGAGAGAGCCACGTCTTCTCCTTTTGCTAGGCAGAAAAAAACTGAGGTCTGCTAGCTGCAGGTGGGAGGGTAAATCTCTACCCATCTCTCTCTCTCTCTATCACACACACTAATATATATATATATATATATATATATATATATATATATATATATATATTGTGACAGCAGGAAGGTAAAGTCACCTGGTTGCATCCAGGGGGGTAGATATATTTCGCCCAGATTCAGGCTTTACGCCGACTTATACAACTAGGCGGAGAGTTGTATAAGCCCAGCTAAGGCTAGTGGGCTCATGGATGACTCATACCTCTAGGGAGAGTGCTGGGCGTCGTGCAGACAGGGAGTTGAGTAGACCAGCTGAAGCCTGTCAGTTCGTTTAAGGCCTCTATAAAAACTCCCAGATTCATTAGGTGTTTGCTCATGCCTGGAACCAGACCTGTGTGGACTGTCTAGGGAGAGTGAACCCCTGTGCGGTGAGACAAAGCCTGTGTGGCTATTTGCTTGGACATTTAAAACCAGGGACTTAGGGACTAGGACAGCACTAGGCTGATCCCAGTTGTTAGTTAGGAAACCTGTATGTTTAGTTAGAGGTCAAGTTGACCAGGATTTATTTTGTTTATGTTTCTTTTGCTTTGCTGTGTTTTGTCACTGTAAATAGAAAATAAACCGCACCTTTTTGATTTTGAAAACCACAACCTCCGTTTGCTGGGCCTGTTTTTGTGTGGGGAGCCCATCCCGGGGGTCACCCACACCCGCTGCCGAGCTAACCCCCTCACAGTTGGTGGAGAACCAGTGGCAGTTTTTTTTAAGCCAGCATGGAGGAGATACTGAAACAGCTGGCTCTAGCAAATGCCAATCAACAGCAGACAAATGCAGGTTTGCAAAAGAGCCTTGCAGCCCAGCAGCAAGCTCATCAACAGAGCCTTGCAGCCCAGCAGCAAGCTCATCAACAGAGCCTTGCAGCCCAGCAGCAGACAAACGCAACTTTGCAACAGAGTCTGGAGGCTCAGCAACAAGCCCAGCAGCAATCTGAGGCCCGCTTCATAGACCTGTTGCAGAAGCAAGAGCAGAGACTACAACAACAGATGGAAGCAGTAATGCAGCAACGTCCGCAGACCAGTGAGGAAAGCCGTCCCACTAATACCGCGTCCTTTGGGGTCAGTCGTTTATTGACAAAAATGACTGGAGAGGATGATCCAGAGGTATTTTTGACCACATTTGAAAGGACCGCTGAAAGAGAAAAGTGGCCTGAGGAGCAGTGGGCTGGACTGGTGGCTCCTCTGTTAACTGGTGAATCGCAGAAAGCTTACTATGACCTAGAGCCTAACCAAGCAAAAGACTATGTGATGCTAAAAGCTGAAATATTGGCAAGGCTGGGTGTCACCCTGGCTGTCCGGGCTCAGCGTGTGCATAACTGGACTTTCCAGCTTGGAAAACCCCCCAGGTCTCAAATGTATGATCTCATTCACCTGAGCAGAAAGTGGCTACAGCCAGAGACTTTGTCCGCACCAAAGATTGTGGAACGTGTTGTAATGGATCGGTTTTTGAGAGCTCTTCCTACTGCCATCCAAAAGTGGGTAAGCCATGGAGACCCAGAGACGGCCGATGGTCTTGTGGATCGTGTGGAGAAATACTTGGCTACAGAGAACCTGACGGCCTCTTCCAGAGACACTCGGACTTTCCACCCTAAGACCAGACCATCCCCAGGGGCGGATAAGAAGATTCCAAGGGGTGAGGGTGGAGAGAGTGAGAGGGTGGGAGCTCTACCCCAAGTTTGGCGAGAACAGCCTGGGAAATCAGCGGCTCAAGAGGCGGCAAGAAGGATCGTTTGCTACCGCTGCCGGCAAGCGGGACATATTGCAGCCAATTCCCCGGTTGTGGAGGAACCCATGCAGTGTGACTTTCTGACGGGCAGACGTCAGTCGCTGTGTGCGACAGTCGCATGCACTGCCATTCGAGGAACTGAGAAACATTTATGCAAAATGTGTGTTAATGGTAGAAATGTTGTGGTATTGCTGGATTCAGGTAGCCTTGTGACCCTGATAAAGGCTGAGTTAGTTAAAACAGAGGTCTCTGGGAATAGCAAGGTAGCTGTTATTTGTGTGCATGGGGACACCCGAGAGTATCCAGTGACTACAGTGTGTTTCGAGACCCCCAAAGGTACCCTCTTTCATCCAGTGGGCTTAGTATCTCAGTTACCGCATGACGCCATTGTGGGAAGGGATTTTCCGAAGTTCTGGGAACTGTGGGATGATCCTGAGCCCCCCACTGGTGCCCCTATGTACCAGGAATGTGATAGCCAGAACTCCCCTGAGAGTGGTGAGGACTCTCCAGAATTTCCCTTATCAGTATTGGCAGGGGAGACTCAAGAAACTGGAGAGGAGCCCACCTCCTCAGACGAAAACCTACCGTCTGTGGAGTTTTCTGATCTTGAGGTTCACAGGGAAAACTTTGCCACAGAACAGTTGAAAGACCCCGCCCTAATAAAGGCACGGGAAAACATAGTGAAAATAGATGGCGAGTTAGTGAACCCAGATAATACCTGCACTTACCCATACTTCAGCGTAGAGAAGGACCTACTGTATCGGGTGGCAAAAAGGGCAGAAGAAACCGTT
The DNA here is from genome assembly GCA_029206835.1 of Rana muscosa. NCBI lineage: Eukaryota > Metazoa > Chordata > Amphibia > Anura > Ranidae > Rana > Rana muscosa. The sequence goes on from JARGYO010000162.1 coordinate 24,179,909, forward strand.
GAGCAGCTTGTGGTGCCCAAACCTTACAGGAAGTTGGTGTTGGAGTTGGCTCATGGGCACATTCTTGGAGGTCATCTGGGGACAGAGAAAACCCGAGAGAGGGTATTACAGAGATTCTATTGGCCGGGGGTGATGAAGGACATAGAAAATTATTGTTCCTCCTGCCCTGTGTGTCAGAGGTCGGCCCCAATGCCACATTTCCGTAGCCCGCTGGTCCCTCTACCCATCATTGAGGTCCCGTTTGAGAGGATCGCCATGGATTTGGTAGGTCCTATAATCAAGTCCGCTAGGGGGCACCAGTACATATTAGTTATAATGGACTATGCCACCCGTTATCCAGAAGCGATCCCTCTCCGAAATACCTCGGCCAAAACCATAGCCAAAGAGCTATCTCTTGTGTTTAGCCGGGTGGGTATTTGTAAAGAACTGCTTACGGACCAAGGTACACCCTTTATGTCCCGGGTTATGAAGGAGCTGTGTAAATTGTTCAAAGTGACGCAATTACGTACATCTGTGTATCACCCCCAAACCGATGGGCTGGTTGAAAGATTCAACAAAACCCTAAAACAAACGTTGAAGAAAGTGGTGGATAGAGATGGAAAGGATTGGGACTGTCTACTTCCTTATCTGATGTTTGCTATTAGGGAGGTGCCCCAATCCTCTACGGGATTCTCCCCCTTTGAGTTACTGTATGGGAGACACCCAAGAGGGCTGTTGGATATTGCCAAGGAAACTTGGGAAAGTGAGAGTTCTCCCCACAGGAGTGTGATTGAGCATGTCGCCCTGATGCAAGACCGAATTGCACAGGTAATGCCCATCGTGAAGGAACATTTGGCCCAAGCGCAGTTAGCACAGCAGAGAGTGTACAACCGTGGAGCCAAGACCCGTACCTTTTCCCCGGGGGATAGGATACTGGTACTTGTCCCTACGGTTGAAAGTAAATTCCTTGCCAAATGGCAAGGCCCCTACGAGATAATGGAAAAAGTGAGCGAAGTGAATTACAAGGTCAGACAACCAGGAAGGCGAAAGCCCGAACAGATCTATCACGTTAATCTGTTGAAAGCCTGGAGGGATAGAGAGTCCCTAGTCGCAGACACTTGGTCACCAGCTCAAACTGGTTGCGTGATTCCTGAGGTTGGAATAGCAGCCACCTTGTCACAACCCCAACAACAGGAGGTTAAGGAGTTTGTGCTTCGCAACAAGGAGGTATTCTCTGAGCTGCCGGGACAAACATCTGGGGTAGAGCATGACATCATTACCCCGCCCGGTGAAAGGGTGAAGTTAAAACCCTATCGGATCCCAGAGGCCCGACGGGAGGCAATACGGGAGGAAGTACAGAAAATGCTGAACTTAGGGGTGATAGAGGAGTCCCAAAGTGATTGGTCTAGTCCCATTGTGTTGGTGCCTAAACCGGATGGGAGCTGGCGATTTTGTAACGATTTTCGTCAGTTGAACAAAGTTACAAAATTTGACACCTACCCCATGCCACGTATAGATGAGTTGATCGACCGGCTGGGAACAGCCCGATACATGACGACTCTTGACCTCACAAAAGGGTATTGGCAAATCCCCCTGGCCAAGTCGGCCAAAGAGAAAACCGCATTTGTAACCCCAGACGGGGCGTTCCAATATAAAAGAATGCCGTTCGGGTTACAGAATGCGCCGGCCACATTCCAGCGGAAAATGGACCAGATGCTGAGGCCCCATCGGAAGTATGCTGCGGCTTACCTGGATGACGTAATTGTCCATAGCACAGATTGGGCCTCACATCTGCCAAAAGTGCAAGCAGTCCTGGACTCTGTTCGGGAAGCGGGGTTTACGGCTAACCCCAAGAAGTGTACCATTGGGCAGGAAGAGGCCAAATATCTTGGGTACACCATTGGGAGGGGAGTAATAAAACCCCAACTCAACAAAGTCGAGGCCATCCAGAGTTGGCCACGTCCCAACAGCAAGAAGCAGGTACGAGCCTTTCTGGGAATCGCTGGGTATTATCGGCGATTCATTCCCCACTTTGCTTCTAAGGCTGTGCCCCTAACCAACCTGACGAAGGGGAAAGGGTCGGTCATGATTAAATGGACCCCCGAGGCTGAGGCAGCATTCCAATTCTTGAAACAAGCCTTATGTAGCCAGCCAGTGTTGTACTCACCCGACTTCTCTAAAGACTTTGTCGTACAAAGTGATGCGTCAGATGTGGGGTTAGGAGCAGTATTGTCCCAGGTCTGGAACGGGGAAGAGCACCCAGTCATTTACCTCAGCAGGAAGTTGAAGTCCCATGAGGTAAATTACGCCACCGTTGAAAAGGAGTGTTTAGCGGTGAAGTGGGCTCTAGATTCCCTTCGGTACTACCTGCTAGGTAGGCACTTTGACTTGGTTACGGATCACGCTCCGTTAAAGTGGATGGCTCAAAACAAGGAAACAAATAGAAGAGTGAATAGGTGGTTCCTGGCCCTCCAGGAATTCAACTTCACAGTAAAGCATCGCCCTGGCGTTCAAATGGGGAATGTGGATGCTTTGTCTCGAGTACATGAATGCCTGATTGCTGGTGTTCCAACCCCGAGGTTAAAACAAGAGGGGGGGGTATGTGACAGCAGGAAGGTAAAGTCACCTGGTTGCATCCAGGGGGGTAGATATATTTCGCCCAGATTCAGGCTTTACGCCGACTTATACAACTAGGCGGAGAGTTGTATAAGCCCAGCTAAGGCTAGTGGGCTCATGGATGACTCATACCTCTAGGGAGAGTGCTGGGCGTCGTGCAGACAGGGAGTTGAGTAGACCAGCTGAAGCCTGTCAGTTCGTTTAAGGCCTCTATAAAAACTCCCAGATTCATTAGGTGTTTGCTCATGCCTGGAACCAGACCTGTGTGGACTGTCTAGGGAGAGTGAACCCCTGTGCGGTGAGACAAAGCCTGTGTGGCTATTTGCTTGGACATTTAAAACCAGGGACTTAGGGACTAGGACAGCACTAGGCTGATCCCAGTTGTTAGTTAGGAAACCTGTATGTTTAGTTAGAGGTCAAGTTGACCAGGATTTATTTTGTTTATGTTTCTTTTGCTTTGCTGTGTTTTGTCACTGTAAATAGAAAATAAACCGCACCTTTTTAATTTTGAAAACCACAACCTCCGTTTGCTGGGCCTGTTTTTGTGTGGGGAGCCCATCCCGGGGGTCACCCACACCCGCTGCCGAGCTAACCCCCTCACAATATATATATATATATATATATAATTTTTTATTTTATTTTTTGTGACAGTAGGAGATACTGTCAAGGTAAAATGGACAGATTGGTGGACACGGGTTGTGCACATTTGCTTTGTGCACGACTACAGAGCATGGATGTGGACTGGAGAAGACTGCTTTTCGCAGCTTTCTCCAGGTTTTGGTATTCCGTCATGGGTCTCTGTAGTGGAGATTCCATAGTGTCTTGGGTGGGACGGGATCTCCAACCTTGTGTCCAGATTTTGTGGATGACCAGCAGGGTGTGTGCTCAGGTGAGCACAGCCCTTATAATGAGGGTGTGGGAAGACCTCATGGCTCCCAGTTGGAGACAGCTCCACACCAAGAGACAGGAGGTCTTCAGGAGTCAGAGGCTGTAGGAGGCAGCCAGAACGTTGGTGACTGCAAGAGTTAGAGCTGTGGGCGCTAAAGAGAAGCCATCTACTTTGAGGAGTCCGGTGGTCTGGGTGACCAGGATAAAGTGCAGAAGTACTGCTACAGAGAGCCAGGTGGGCTAGCATTTTCTGTTCTGTGTATTTGATGGAGAAGAACCCCCTGCGCGGGAAACCTTTGTTTGGACTTTTATTTTGCCTTTTTAATAAAAATGGGCTACCATGCCTTAAAATAGAGTTCCTGACTGGCTTGAGTCACTGGAAAAAACGCATCTACCACGAGAGCCAACAACCCCCCATGCTACAAGTGTTGGAGAATGCGGGCACAAGACGGTGGAATCCGAGTCCTTGCTCCACAGTGAATTCAGGTCAGGAACTGTTGGCTGTGTGTGGAAGTGCAGCCAGGCAAAAGGCATTGCGTGTTGCAGGTGGTGTACCTGTGAATGAAAAGTCAAAAAAATAATTTCTGCAGTGAACTGCTGCTAGCTGTGTGTGGCAGCCAGGCGAACTGCATTGGACACAAGTTCATTTGATGGACTGTGTGGCATGCAGGTTGTGTACCTGCGAAAGGAGAATCAAGCATATATATATTTTTTTCCTCTCTGCTGAGAACTGTTACAAGTTGCTGTGTGCAAGACCGCAAGAATGGGGCGGTCAATGCAGAAAAAGAAAGCAATCCTTACTAAAGCCAGGGAACGGCTACTGTGGCTAGAGGGTATTTCACCACATGCCCCAGCCACATCAGAGAATTCGTCTGAGTGTGAAATCTCTGTGACCTGAGGTAAATTAATCACGTCACCCCCAGTTAAAAGGGAAGTTAAAGAGGTTGTCCCTGGCAACAGGAAGCCAGCTAGACAACAGCGTGTGGAAAAAGAGTATGGTCATCCGTGGAAGCAACGTCCAGGCCAACAGGGATGTTGGGGATCCAAGGAGTCTGTCTGCTGATGGTCGTGACAAGTGGTATCCCATGACAACAGAGAGCCTGGCGTTGAGGAATTGGCAAGAAAGTAAATCTCAGGGTCCCATACCATGCATGGAGTGTAGCCAAGCGGGGCATGGAATCTTTACTTGCCCAAGGTTATGGAAAACCGCTGGAGTCTGGAAAGGCTGCAGTGTTGTCCTGTAGCCACACAGAGGCAGTAGCTGGTATGGATGCAGCTGAGAGACAGCGCACTCAAATGAGGCCAGAGTTACCTGCTACAGGATATGGTAAGATTGTTGCAGTTTGTGGGACTGATCCCAGTGAAGTGGCAGTATGTTCTGTGGGGAGAGAAGCAGAAGGTGTAAAAATGGACTTGCTGCAGTGTGCTACCCAGAGCAGTGGGGAGATACAGGTTAAAACCCAGCTTGCAGCAAGGTCAAGGACTGAAAAGGACATATGGACTCTGCTGGATTATCTTAGGTGCACACAGAGTGCTGGGAGAGATGTGCTAGGGGTGACCAAAGCAGTTGGTGTGCCATGTTCCCTAGTGACAGTGACAGGTGCTGCAGAGTTGCCAAGGGAAACCACCAAGGAGCCTGCAGTGGTAGGGCAAGTGGTTTCCCAGGACAACACTGCAGCACCTGTCACTGTCACTAGGGAACATGGCACACCAACTGCTTTGGTCACCCCTAGCACATCTCTCCCAGCACTCTGCTGGATTACCTTAGGTGCACACAGAGTCCATATGTCCTTTTCAGTCCTTGACCTAGTGGGAAAAATAATTCCTTTGGAGAGGAAGGGTGGTGTGCTGAGTGGCACACAGGGTGCCATGCGTTATGACCAAAGACAACCTGTTATGACCAAAGACAACAAGCTTATAACACTGCTAGGTCTATGAATGCTGATGGTAAAAGGTATTGCTGATGATAAATGTACTTCTGGTGATGTATTCACTAGTAATGAGGCAAGAAGGAGGTCTCCCTTGGCAACCAGACACAGAGCCACAGGGTTGTCCATGGAAATCTCAGGGGCTCTCCATGCATTTGAGCTAGAGATTTTCCATGACAGCACTAAAGTTGCTCTTGTTGAACAGACTGGGTCTGCACCATGCAATGAGAGTTTGTGTGAGCAGTCCTCTCACCATATGTGTAACCTAGTTGGTAAGGGGTTAAGTCAGCTGGCCAAAGCTGAAGGTATACAGCTGAGTGTGTTAGCGCCCCAAGAGTAAGGTAGTGATGGTGTATTGCAGCCTGCCTTGTTTGATGAAGCATTAGCTAAGAGTAAAAGCATGTTGACAAAAATAGGATTTTTTGTACTCACCGTAAAATCCTTTTTTCTGACATCCATGGACTGACACGGTGTCTCTTTACACTTTACACGTGGGTTATGTCCCTGCTTGCAGGAGAAGACCTAGGCAGAATGTAAAATGTTATACATACATACATTCTAAAAGCCAGAGCTGAACAGCCCCACCCAGGGGGCGGTTCCTCCGGACATAACCCTCCCACTACAGTCAGCAGACTTCAGTTCATAACAAAGCAGTACAAACTTAAAGGAAGGGTGGGTGCCGTGTCAGTCCATGGATGTCAGAGAAAAGGATTTTACGGTGAGTACAAAAAATCCTATTTTCTCTTACCATCCATGGACTGACACAGTGTCTCTTTACACTTTACACGTGGGATGTCCCAAAGCAGTGTCAAGAGGGATGGGAGCAGTATAAATGGAAAAAACAAAACTTCACTCCAATAAGGCAGAGCTCCTCAACGGAGGAGTCGCAACTTTAAACAGCGGCCTGCAGCACCCTGCGGCCGAAGGAAGCATCCGAAGATGCAGCCACATTAACCTTATAAAACTTAAAAGGCATGAACAGACGACCAGGTCGCCGCCTTGCACACTTGTGCAACCGACGCTTGATGTCGGGAAGCCCAGGAAGCACCAATTGCCCTGGTGAAATGCGCCGTAACCGGAAAGGGAGGCGCCCGCCCTTTGAGAGCATAGGCTTGAATGATGGTTTGTCTGATTCCCCTAAAAATGATGGCAGACGAAACCGCTTGGCCCTGTTATGGACCAGAGACAGTCACAAACAGTGAGTTGGACTTCCGAATAGAAGCAGTAGCAGACAGGTACACCCGTAAGGCTCGTACCACCTCCAATATGTGCAGCGCAAACTCTCTGGGATGCGATGGGTGAGGACACAAGGACGGGAGGGCAATGTCCTCATGTAGGTGAAAGGTCGACACCACCTTTGGCAAAAAAGGAAGGTCGCGGATGCAACACCGCCTTATCCTTATGGATGACTAAATATGGCGACTTGCAGGACAAAGCCGCCAACTCAGACACTCGTCAAACAGAAGTGATTGCCACTAAAAAGGCCACCTTCTGAGACAAGACAAGAGGGGAATATCCCGGATATTCCCAAAAAGAGGTTCCTGGAGGACCGAGAGCACCAAATTCAGATCCCACGGTGGGAGAGGAGGCTTGACAGGAGGGAGCACATGGCGAACCCCCAACACAAGGTGCTAACCAAGAAAATGACCCGCTAGAGGTCGCTGAAAGAAGACGGCCAAGGCCGAAATCTGATCCTTGATGGTACTCAAAGCAAGCTTTTGGGTCACTCCACACTGCAGAGGACGCAGGATTCTGGGGACGGAATACGTCCGAGGACACCAGTCCAGCGCTTCGCACATGGCGATATAAGCTTTCCAGGCACGGTGATAGATCTGCCTGGAGGAAGACTTCCGTGTCCTTAACATGGTCAAAATGACCGAGTCCGAGAGACCTCGGTCCCTCAACACATGGCTTTTAACAGCCCTGCCGTTAAAGCCAGAGACTGTAAGCCGGATGAAACATAGGACCTTGAGACTGAAGGTCCTCCCTCATCGGCAACCGCCAGGGAACGTCCGCGACGAGACGTACCAGATCAGCGTACCAGTGATGCTGAGGCCAATCCGGAACAATTAGGATCGCCAGAGTTTATATCAGGCGATAAGGACCCTATGGGGCCACCAACGCATCCGAGGCATCGCCCAAGGATCCCTGGATCTGGCCACAACCTCGACCCTTGCGATTGAGTCGAGAGGCCATCAGGTCCACATCCGGCGTGCCCCACCGTCGGTAAAGGAGTTGAAATATGCAAGGACCACTCTTCTTGGTCCGGTGTCTGGCGATTGGCGACTCAGATAGTCCGCCTGCCCATTGTCTATGCCCAGAATGTAAAATGGCCTACAGAGCCGGCACGTTTCTTCCGGCCCACTTCAGGATACGGACTACCTCGGAAGCCGCAGCTGAGCTCCGAATTCCCCCTTGATGGTTTACATACGCCACCGCCGTGGCGGTGTCCGACTGGCTCCTGATGGAGCGACCCCGTACTCTCTCCGACCTGAGGAGAGACATGGTCCGATGGGCCGTATTTACAGAACAGTGATTGGTAAACGGGCTCGTCCGGAGTCCAAGGCCTGAGCCGACAGGACTCCCCAGACTCCACCCCAGCCCGTCAGGCTGGTGTCCGTCGTGAGTACCGTCCATTGGATGGGAGGGGAACGACTTTCCGGACCGAAGAGCCGAGGATCTCAACCACCATGTCAGGGGCGCCCTGACCAGCTGAATCACCTGGATCTGAAGATCCAAGGACAACGGGGATTTGTCCCAGGTGGACAAGATCACCTTCTGCAATGCCCTGGTGTGTGATTGGGCATACAGAACGGCCGCGAAGGAGGCCACCACGAGTCTCGGGACTCTCATGCAAAAAACGGATTGACAACCATTTTTGGGATGTCAGCACCCGCACCGCAGACTGAAGTGTCAGCAACTTCTCCAGAGGTAGGATACCTTTGCCTCCAAGGAGTCCAGAATCAGAACTAGATACTCCAGACACTGAGTCGGGACCAGGACTGACTCCTGAATGTTCAGGAACCACCCGAGTCCCTGAGGGTCTAATTGACGATAGTCACCTTTCCTCTAAGTCTGATCCACTTTCTGCTCTTAGCAGAAGATCGTCCAGATAGCCCACGACAGCAATACCTCACTTTAACAGAAGGCTAGAACCGGAGCAAGCACCTTGGTGAACACCCTTGGTGCCGAGGCTAGGCCGAAAGGAAGAGCCACAATCGATAGTGGACTTCGCTGATCGCAAAGCGCAGAAACTTCTGGTGACTTGCGCAGATCGGAACATACAAGTAGGCGTCCTTGAAGTCCAAGGACGCCAGAAGAAAATCCCTTTTGGTGGAGTGTAGCGATCACCGTGCGAATGGATTCCATGTGGAATTTCTGCACCTTCTCAAAGGCATTCAGGGCCTTGAGGTCCAGGATAGGTCGAACCACGTCCTATTTTTGGGACGACAAACAGATTCGAGTAGAATCCCTGAAAACTCTCCTATGATGGAACCGGCACAATCACTCCGGACCTGATCAAATCCTGTACAGCCCCCAAGAGGGCTGCCCGATAGGTAGGAAGGAGAGGAAGATTTGAGGGAAAGAATCTGTCTGGGGGCCAGGATCGGAATACTATCCTGTATCCTGAGGTGACCACCTCGCACACCCACCAGTCGGAGTTTCGGGAGGACCACCGATTCGTGACCTGCGAAGTCGTCCCCCCACCCCAGAGTCGGGCGGAGGCAAGACTTCACGCGGAGGCGGGCTTGGGAGCCGCTTGTTCAGCTTACGCACCCAGGGGCACTTGTGCCCACCAGCCGCACTGCCGTCAGTCTGAGAGGGCCTACCCGTGGACTGACGAAAAAACCCCGTTTTGCTGGAAAGGAAGGCCCCTGTTTGCGGCGGGCCTCCTCACCCTTGGAAGAAGAAGAGTGCTTTTACCTCCCATGACATCCATGACGATGTCATCCAGAGCAGCACCAAAAGGTCTACCACCTTTAAATGGTAGATCCGTCAGGAGCTTCCTAAGGCTAGGTCAGCAGACCAGCACTTCAACCAGATAAGACGACGCAATACCACCGCCGAGACAGAGGCCCTGGATATTAAAGGGGCCGCGTCCAACGTGGCGTCGCACACATAAACCAGGCCCTGAACCAGTTGGTGGGCCAAAGCAACTGTGTCTGGAGGAAGATTATGCTCCTGTACAGCTAGGTGCAACATTTTTGCCCAACCTGTAAGTGTTTGAGACACAAGGGTCGCCGCTACCACAGGCCGTAGGGCGGATCCCAACAAGGCAAACATGGCTCTGCTCACCACTTCTGACCTCCTGTCAGTGGGGTCCTCAAATGCAGGAGTCCCCTCCATCGGGAGAGTGATGGCCTTGTTCAACCGGGCGACTGGAGGGTCGACCCTGGGGGAGAAGCCCACTTTTTAAGTAGGGCATCTTCAAGGGGTATCTGATAGACAAACGCCGCGGGACCATAAAAAAATCCTTCTGCGGCTTTTCCCAGACCTTATCAATGAGCTGGTCAAAGAAAGTACATATGGAAAAACCTCTTTAGAAGGCCTGGCCTTAAAAGAACCAAAGGAGACTGTATTTGCCTGAGGTTCTGCATCCGCAGCATTTTAGCTTGAGAGTGTCCCTCACCGCAATCATGAGTACACTAACAAGCGCCCTGTCATTTACTGACTCAGAACTGGAGTTTTCCTCATAAGGAATGTCCTGTTCAAAACCATCCAATACATTCAGAACTAGGGTCCTGAGCGGTAGTGGCTAGGCCCATATCTGAATCAGCGCACTGCCCTCATGCACTGCCTGTTGTCCACAGACATTTAGGGGAAGCTGGTGACAGAGACTCCATATTGCCCCCCTCTGAGACTCCTCAGATAAAAAGTCCACCCACAGGCTGTGCTGACTGAGGAGGGGGCGCCCAGGGGACTCACCAAACCGGACCAGGGACCGCTCAGTTCCGCTGTCTGTACCGCGCTGTCAGCGCTGGTGAGCTGTGAGGAGATTCGCGCTGTTACAGCAGCGCTAGAGGCCAAAACTAGTGCTGAAGAGCGCGCGGGCTACAAGAAAATGGTCGCCGCACTTCACTGACGCGATCCGTGGCAAGATGGCCGCCATGATTTAGCAAAAGTGAAAAAAACAGCACACACACAGCGCAACTCAGGCCCCAAAACACACACACAAAAAAAAGGCCCCAAGCATATCTGCAGACCAGCATTAGCCCCTCCAAGAACAGTGTGACCCCCAGGCACCCCACACAGCACAGCGCCAGCAATGGTGACAGAGAGTGACAATGAAATACAGGGGGAGACAGGGAAAATACCCCACAGAGAAACACACAGCCTTTTGTACTCACCTGCAGGCAGGAGAGACTACTTACCCGTCCCCTGAGGGACCCACTGGGGTGTTTCTGACAGGACTATCACAGTGCAGTACTGAGTAGCTGTCGGCCCGGTCCACCGTGAAAGATACAGTCAGTCAGGAACTGTTTAGTCTTGAGAGGACCGTGGGAGCATGAAAGCAAACCCGGCCACCCCTGGAGTCATGGGGCCTGTCGTGAACTGAGTCTCACGCACACAAGGCGAGGATCAGCACGCTCGATGGTCGGACAGGGAAGACTACGAGGATATCTTGTACCCAACCTGTTGCCCAGCCGACAGTTGATAGAAAATTCTCAAAAATAAAATAAAAAAGAATTCCAGAAAAGGAATAAAAATAGGTCAGGAGACTGGCTCCTGAGAGAGCCACGTCTTCTCCTTCTGCTAGGCAGAAAAAAACTGAAGTCTGCTGACTGTAGTGGGAGGGTTATGTCCGGAGGGACCGCCCCCTGGGTGGGGCTGTTCAGCTCTGGCTTTTAGAATGTATGTATAACATTTTACATTCTGCCTAGGTCTTCTCCTGCAAGCAGGGACATAACCCACGTGTAAAGTGTAAAGAGACACCGTGTCAGTCCATGGATGGTAAGAGAAATGTGATTTATTAAGAACTGACAAAGTTATTGTTTGTGCGGCAGAATCCCAGGTGCTTCCTAGAGCAGATGAGGTACTGCTGAGCCCTCATAATGGAAGCACAATGTATTGGGACAGTTGGGCCAAACAATTAGCAGCCATGTTAGACAAGGCTATGTTGGGCGACGGGGGTGTGAATACAACAACTGCTATGCCAGACAGGGAGATTGCAGAGCGACCGATGGTGGAAGGTGCATTGGTCCCTGCAAGAGTTGTTTCCCTCCAGTCGGAAGGACCAGATCAGGGCGCATGCATGGTAGATGTGGCGTTCACAGCCCAGCCGCTGATGGCAAGTGACAATGTAACAAATGTTGACTTGCAGAGACTTATTGTTGAGTTGGAAGGGATGAGGGGGAGACATGCGTCTGACAGTGTTTCAGAGAAGCATCAGGCTGTGATGGGCACCGCCAGTGAGGTGGAGGCCCCTTTAAATGTCTCGGCCCCTCAAGCTGCAGTGAATGAGCCCCTTCATGTCTCTGATAAGTGAAAGGTCCCCAAAAATGTTTTGCATATTGATGCAGAGTGTGTAGAATGTGCTAGTGGAACTGCTTGAACTGGTGAAAGCACAGTCCTTGTATAGCTGGGTGCCTCCATTACAGTCGGATGTGGTGATGCTGCATGGTACCAATGGATGGAGCCAGGTAGTACAACCGGTGCCGGTTAAAATTAATCACCAGTGGAACTGGTTGGTACGATGCTTTCTAATAGTGTGGCAAGTGAATTCCCGGTTTCCTGTGAGGGTGCTTCCGGATACGGTTCAGTACGGAAGGCACTCTGGGGGGCTGCTGGAGACATCAGAGGTCTCTCCGCCTGATGCGGTGATGGACATGTCTGCTAGTGTGGTCCGATGTGCAGCTGAGCAGGGATTAGTAAATGGCGCGAATACTGCCTCACCCGCTAGACCTCCGAAATAAGGGCCAGATATGGACGCGGCAAAAGCAGAGATTTTGTCTCTCGCCTGCAGATAGGTACAAGTTGGGGTACCCGGAGACACTCTCAAATATAGTATGGAGAGGAACAGAAATTGCAACATGGAAAAGTATGAGCTGGCAAAGATTGGTACTGCTAGAAATGGGTCATGCGTTGTTCAAGGTCAGTTGTTAGGACAACTGCCCACAGATATTTGGACAACAGGTGAAGTGAAGCCTTGTGAAGGTCCTATAGTGGATAGCTGCTCACCTGTATGTTGTCCCTTCTTGGGCCTGGCCCTAACAAACCCTGAGCATGAAATAACTAACGCTATTGGTAATTGGAGAAATGGCGACTTATTACTGAATGTTAATGTAAATAATGGCCTGGATCTGAAAATGAATAATTTCTTGGCAAATGAGTGTGATGCACAGATGTTGAGCCCTGGGGAGCTGGTGGTCAAGAGAAAAGGAGTTGGTAAACCCAAGGGACCTATTGTGATGGGGAAAACGGGTACCAGTGAGGGAAAAGGTGGTTCCTCATCAGGCCTACTGTCTGAAGCAGGTTTCCTACAGAATCCGGAAAGGGAGTTTAAAGGAAGTAGCAGGAAAGGCAGGGGGCCACCAGAAAAGAAATGTGAGCTCAGGAACCCCAAGGACAGAGGGAGTAGGCTGGGGATAGAGAAAGGTAGGACCCTGTTGCGATCCAGGGTAGGGCATGCCTTGAAGCGCACCCGAAAAAAAGATTGGGCCTACGCAGTGAACAGCTGGCACAGAGGTGCCCCAATCAAGGATTTGGACTTCTGTGCTCCCCGCCCCATATGGGTTCGAAACAAAAAGGGGGGGGGATATGTGACAGTAGGAGATACTGTCAAATTAAAATGGACAGATTGGTGGACACAGGTTGCGCATGTTTGCTTTGTGCACGACTACAGAGCATAGATGTGGACTGAGAAGACTGCTTTTGCAGCTTTCTCCAGGTTTTGGTATTCCGTCATGGGGCTCTGTAGTGTGGAGATTCCATAGTGTCTTGGGTGGGACGGGATCTCTAACCCTGTGTCCAGATTTTGTGGATGACCAGCAGGGTGTGTGCTCAGGTGAGCACAGCCCTTATAATAAGGGTGAGGGAAGACCTCATGGCTCCCAGTTGGAGACAGCTCCACACCAAGAGACAGGAGGTCTTCAGGAGTCAGAGAGGATGTAGGGGACAGCCAGAAAGTTGGTGACTGCAAGAGGCAGAGCTGTGGGCGCTAAAGAGAAGCCATCTACTTTGAGGAGTTCGGTGGTCTAGGTGACCAGGATAAAGTGCAGAAGTACTGCTACAGAGAGCCAGGTGGGCTAGCATTTTCTGTTCTGTGTATTTTTTTTTTTTTTTTTTTTGAGAAAAAAGTTTTTTATTGAACAATTTACATTTGGAACATAATTCTGCAAGTTACAAGGCAATACTGGAGAAATGCATAAAACAAGAAATGTGGCTTATACATATATAGGCACAGTAGATCAAAAAACTTGTTCAGATTGAACACTGGATTCAGTGACTATCAATAAGTGGAAAACCCTATGTCCACGCTATTCATGGAATTGCACGCTAGAAGGATGTATAGTATTACGGACCATCAGTGCATGTGTCTGCGGACTCAAGCCATCGATCCCAGATTTTGTAGTACTTATCTGGACAACCTCTGTTGATGTATATGAACTTTTTGTAGGGAAGAGTGTTATTTATATCTAGTTTCCAATCGTTGAAGCTGGGGGGAGTGGGTCTCATCCACTGTCTGGCTATAATTTTTCTAGCATTAAACAATGTTTCATGCAAGAATGTTTTAGTGAATTTGTCCATCTCAGAGTCGGGGAATATCCCCAGTAAGCATTGTTTGGGGTCCAGGGTCAATGGGGATCCCATGTCATCATGGAGGAAGTCAACAATCTGCTTCCACAGACCCTGAAGGACCGGGCACGCCCAGAGTAGATGGAAGAATGTGCCCGTCGTTTGGTTACACATTGTGCACAAGGTAGAAAACTGTCGTCTAAAGCGGGCGATTCTTAGGGGGGTGAGATACGCTCGGTGCACCACGTATAACTGGGTCAGCCTGTCAGAGAGCTTGGGGGATACAGTCTTGCACGAGTCTAGGGCCTCACTCCACTCCTCATCCTCCAGTGGGCCCACCTCTCTTTCCCATCTTGGTTTAAGGCTGTAAGCTAGCGTGGTAGATGATGGGGTGAGAAGCATGACATAAAAATCAGAGATCAGCTTTCGCGGGTCCACACCTTTAACCACAGCCATAATAACATTAGGCGTAGATTGTGGCAAAGGCTGGGGAAACTGAGCTTGGGCTGCGTGACGCACCTGGAAGAATCTAAAAAGCATAGAATTGGGCAGCAGGAACTCATTTTGGAGGTCCTCAAAGTTTTTAAGTGTGCCATCGGAAATTATGTGGTGCAAATAATATATTCCATATTCGCACCATATCTCTGTGTCAGGGATCAAGAGAAACTCTGAGAGTAGTCTATTGTGCCATAAAGGGGTATAGTTGTTGTGTTTAGGGGTCGTTAATGTTTTAGTGGTGATGTCCCATACGCGCCTATATTGGTATAATAGGGACCCACGGTCTCTATTGGAGTTATTCCCACTATGTCCCACTGCAATTGCAGTGAGTGGGTCAGTGGTCAGTTGTGCCCACCGTGGACAGAGGAGGGTGAGGAATCTGAGTCTGTCGGTTTTATCTATGTGGTACAGTTGAGACAGTTGGGACGCAAGGTAATAAAGATTTAAGTCAGGGAGGGCTGTTCCACCTAGGTCAGTAGGGTTCTTAAGGACTCTCCAGGCCAGCTTGTGTCTGTTGTTACCCCAAATAAATGTCTTGAGTATGGCCTCCATTGACTTGAAAAATTTCAAGGGTAAGTATACGGGTGTGTGCCAGAGTATATACAATATTTTCGGAAATAATATCATTTTAACAATGTTAATACGGCCCCACACGCCGAGCGGCAGTCTCGCCCATACCTGGGTTCTAGACTTGATGAGATCGAAAAGGGGTTCTATGTTCAGGGATATATAGTCAGCCGGTGTTCTATTCACCAATACTCCAAGATATTTGATAGTGTTCACTCGCTGGAGTGGTAACTGTGCCTGTAGCTTGGGAGAGGGGAAACTATCCATAGGCAGTATTTGAGATTTCTCCCAATTAATTTTAAGGCCAGAGAACTGACCAAAGTGTTCAATTGTATGCAACGCCTTCTGAAGCGATGTGGCAGAGTCGGCCAGGTATAGTAGCGTGTCGTCTGCGTATAAGCTAATTTTTTCAGTCAGGGAACCAAGGCAGAGACCCTGAATCTCGGGGTCCCCTCTAATGGAGATTGCAAGGGGCTCCGCCGCCAAGGCATAGAGGAGCGGAGACAGTGGGCAGCCCTGTCTAGTGCCCCTGGATAAGTCAAATGTCTGGGAGGCCCTCCCGTTGGCCACTACTTTACCCCTGGGTGCCAGATATAATAATTGAACCCACTTAATAAATTTAGGTCCAAAACCAAAGCCACGGAGGCATCCCCAAAGGTACCGCCACTCCACTGAGTCAAAGGCCTTGGCAGTATCCAAAGCCACCACCACCCGGGACCCAACATTAGTATGTGTCGCTTGTAAGTTAATATACAATTTTCTGAGGTTGAAGGAGGTGTTACGCCCCGGCATAAATCCAGCTTGATCAGCATGGATCAGGGTTAGAATCACTTGGTTAGGGCGTAGGGCAAGTACTTTAGCCAGAATCTTTATGTCTACCTGGAGTAGCGATATTGGTCTATAAGATTCCGGGAGGCCTGGGTCCTTGCCTGGCTTAGGTATGAGGATAATTACCGCCTCGCCCATCGATGGGGGTAAGGTGAAATTGTCAAATAGATGGTTGAAGAGGGACAATAACTTGGGGGCAAGTATCTCGATGTATTGGGCGTAAAATTCTATGGGCAACCCATCTGAACCCGGGGCCTTGGATCTGGCGAAGCTCCCAATCGCTGTGGTTATTTCGTCGAGTGTAATAGGTGCGTCTAGCATAGCCATTTGGGCATCGTCTAGCTGTGGAAAGATGATTTCCGCCAGTAGATCTTCCAATTGAGAGTCAGTGGTAGAAACCTGGGACGTATATAGTTGAGAAAAGAAGTCCCTAAATTCAGAAGTGACAGCCTGGGGTTCCGTAATCTTTTCCCCATTAGGACCAGTGAGGGAAATGACAGTAGGGGGTCTATCCTCACTATGTGCCAAGTAGGCCAACAGTTTACCCGCTCTCTCCCCATGTTCATATAATTTTTGTCTGGCAAAGAAAAGTTTTTTCCTGGCCGTCTCGTGTTGTAGCTGATTAACCACCCTGGTTTGTAACCTGAGTCGGGCAGCTCCATCAGGAGAGGGGTTCGACATGTACCCCTGTTCAGAGGAGGACAGATCCCGCATTGCCCCGTCCAGTATGGCTGATGAATTAGCCTTCAGCCTGTTGATAAAGGAGGTCAGAGTCATACGTGCATGCAGTTTGAAGGCTTCCCATACTACGTCTGGGGATGCAGATCCGTCATTCTCTAAAAAGTAAGTTCTCCAACTGTTACCAAGCTCGTCATCCTCCGACAACAGGGTGAGCCAAAACGGATTCAGGCGCCACGTACGGGGCGGTTTGTCTAATGGGATGGAGAGGCTAATGAAATATGGGCTATGGTCTGAAAGTAATCTGGGGGCAAATTCAGCTTCCAGTAATCTTGGGGCAAGGGTACTAGAAATGAATATAAAATCTATACGGGACATGGTGTTATGGGTAGTTGAGAAACAGGAGTAAGCTCGAGTGAGCGGGAATTTAAAACGCCAGGTGTCAGTGAGATTAAAGGAAGAGATAAGTCGGGAGAATCTAGTGTGGGTTGGAGCTGTAGTAGATAATGGCGAGGGCGACAGTTTGTCTAATGTAGGGTTCAACGTAGCGTTAAAATCCCCCAGCCACACCGCCTGAATCGAAGGATGACGAGTCATATATAGCAAGCCCTCTGTGACTATAGTAGAATTAAATGGTGGAGGTACATAGAATGCCATCAGTAGGAAAGGTTCACCATACAATTTAACCGAAAGAAAGACATAGCGCCCCTGTGGGTCAGACTGAACATCACACAGCTCAAAATGTACCGTCTTGGCAATCAAAACTGAGACTCCGCGGGCGTGGGACGAGTGGGATGAATGATATGCCCACCCAATCCATGGCCGGCGGAGTGCCATCTGGAGCCGACCCTCAACGTGTGTCTCCACTAACACCACAATGTCGGCTCGTTGTTTTTTGAGAAATGAGAAAACTGCAGATCTCTTTACCTTGTCCCCAAGCCCACGCACATTCCAAGTGAGCAGTTTTATCGATGCCATAATTCAAACATTAAAACATATCGTGGGACAGTAGCATTACATGAATACAAGGTTTGCCATCTATGCAGTATCAATGTTAGCATGCACTTCGTTGTATTGCAGTCCATCAAGAAAAAACGAACCTCCCCCTCCCCCCTCCCCACCCTGCATCTTCCCCAACTGATGCGGGTATGTTCCCAAAACCAAAAGAAAGTAACAACCGGTAGCAGATAAAACCAAAATATCTTGCTGTTACGTAAAAGATCTGCAGCGATCTCCTCACATGGGAGGTGTGGAAGATCCAATGCCCGCAAATAAAGAGCAACAGGCTCTTCTTGTACTGTGAACCAGAAGTACAGTGCGGGGTCGGTGGTATAGAAAGTTCTGCAGTCACATAATAAAGAGATGCGTGTTCCGGTTGCTGGGGGGCGAAAATTCGCTGTGTTAGGCATGTGGAGTGTAGGACTGATTGTGCTCCGCAATTACAGTCTCCAGGGTAGTTACATGGATCAACCAGTCAGTGGGGGCCCTAAGTATGGGAGACCCCCTCTGCAGGTTACAATTGAAAGAGGATTATAGCAGGGGAAGGCAAAAGGGGGTCCCAGGGGTAAGGAGCAATAGGGTATGCGCCGCGGGCAGTAAAGGGGAGACAAAAAAAAAAAGGGGGGTAACATGCCAGGATTTGCAGACTCCCGCTGCGGCGTATAATGTGCTGGTGATGATGACAGGCAATCAATAGTGCTGATGAACATGCTCGGTCAGGTCACTCCACCGCCCCTCTGGCGGGCCCCGGACGCTCCAACCAGGCAATGACTTCCTGAGGATCCTCAAAAAAGAACACACGGCCGTCCCTTTCGACTCTAAGACGAGCTGGAAATAGCATAGAGTATTTAAGATGTTGTATCCGGAGCCTCCTCTTCGCCTCCATGAAGCCTTGGCGGCGGCGCTGCACCTCGGCAGAAAAGTCGGGGAAGATAGCGATCTTGGAGTTTCCAAGGTGGATGTTACCTTTTTCCCTGGCCATGCGCAGCGCCGCATCTCTATCTTTGTAATTCAAGAATTTTGCTATAAACGTGCGGGGGGGAGCCCCCTGAGGAGGAGATCTGGCAGGCATACGATGAGCCCTCTCCACCGCCAGGGTGGGGGAGAAGGCCTCGCGGCCATAGGTGTCAACAAGGAGTTTCTCCAAGAAGGTGGTAGGATCTTTGCCCTCAGCTCCCTCGGGGAGCCCGATGAAACGGAGGTTGCACCTCCGGAGCCTATTTTCCATAT